>OY856412.1:1228618443-1229118443 GCA_963693085.1 Alisma plantago-aquatica
CAGTGAAGTGTTATGGAGGGTTTTGCATAAAAAAGGGTGTGCCTGTCCAATTCATTGACCAAATTAAAGATATGTATGATGGCTCAATTGCAAGCGTTAGGACTCCGGGAGGAGAGACAAAAACCTTTCCTATCACTGTCGGGGTACATCAAGGATCGATACTCGGCCCTTATCTATTTGTTCTTGTTATGGGTGAATAGACAAAGCATGTTCAAGATAATATCCCTTGGTGCATGTTATTTGTTGATGATATTGTGTTGATTGATGAAAGAAAAGAAATATTAAATGATAAAGTTGAACTGTGGACAAATGCATTGGAATCTAATGGATTATGATCAATAAAAGCAAAACTAAATATATGCATTGCAATTTTAGCCAATCTAGAATTGTGAATGGTGGGGTCAAGTTGGATGGAATGGATGTATCAATAACTTTCATCACTTGGGCTCTATTATTGAAAGAGAGGGTGAGGTTCAAGATGATGTTTGTCATAGGATCACAGCAGGATGGTTGAAGTGGAGGAGTGCAATTGGAGTAGTATGTGACTAGAATATCTCTCTCATATTTAAAAGTAAGTTTTACTGAGCAGCTACATGGTCAGCCATGCTATATAGGAGTGAATGTTGGGCGGTGAAGAAACAATGTCTCAACAAGATGAATGTGGCCGAAATGTGTATCCTAAGATGGATGTGTGGGAAGACGAGAAAAGATCGTTTCAGGAATAACTATATCAAAAATAAAGTAGGATGGTGAGCATCGAGGACAAGTGTGAAGGTCGTCTAAGATGGTATGGACATGTGTAACACAAACCGACAAATGCACCTATTTAAAGCAAGGTTATTGAGTCAAGTGCAACCAAAAGAAGCAGAGGTGGGCCTAAATTAACTTGGGAAGAGCTTAGAAGGAGACATTTTGATTTTTACATCTTGATCAGAGTATGATCCATAACAAAGCTGATTGGAAAAGAAGGATCCATAACATAGTACGACCCGAACATAGTTGGGATTCAGGCTTAGATGATGATGATGATGATTGTTGGGTACTTTATCTTAATTTCCATGTCAGGTGTAACCCTATATGCCTTTACTAGTTTAATTCATCGTCTTTTCGTAATTTGTTCCTTTTCTAAGTATATGTGCTTAATTTGCCCATTTTGGGATTGTAGGTAAATGACTGAAGCCCCTATCAAATACCCATCAAACCACAGCCTATCGAGGCCAATCAATCGAGGCCCATGCAATCTTTAGTCTATGGAGACTCCTCTCGATATCGAGGCTACCGAGACTCCAATCAATAGTTATCAGAGATGGCTATCGAGGGACTGCAATTTGTGTTCCTCTCACCTCGCTGCATACGTTGGTCGAACAACGATTGAGGATAGCTACTAAGAGAACATAGTAGACAGCCAAAAGTTGTCTACCGCAATCCTTCCTACAACAGCAATGTGACCATCTGTAGCGCATACCATATCAACACACTAGCTCCGCGGACATTGTTTTCAGCTATGGAGGCAGGCTGATCTATCGAGCCACCGCTCAATCATCAAGTGTTTGGCCTATCGAGGTGTCAACTTTCGTGGAACACACGCAGCAATGCCCAACGCTCCATGCACCTGCCTCGATCACTCGACAACAATCCTACGCACTTCTCCAACTAGTACACAACCTTCTCCTCTCAACAACACAACACCCCAACATCATCATCTATGGACAACCAGCGCCCACCGCTCGACAACCTACAGCTATCAAAGCTCGCATGCTATTGAAGTTGCATACCAGTCGCCTATCAAGACAACACTCCGTCTATCGAGACCTCTGCCTCCACGCGAAACTCCCGCGCACATCTCTAGCCGAACGATGCAAGGCCCATCACGACTCCATGCCTCAACACCCCAGCGCCATCGAGACTTAATGCCTAGATTCCTAGGCCATCTAGTGGCGCTAAACATGGTTGTGCCTTTGAATTGATCAACTCATGTATAGGGTTGGAACGTATATGTTGTTTAACTTCCTTGGAGGTTGCCTTGATGCCAGAAAACAGTTGGGTAAGTGTGTACTTCCAAGTACATTGTTTGTTCTGTGTTCGTAAATAATTTAATTGTTTTTCTTAAGTATTCTCTTTACCTTATAGATGTTTCAGATATTATATTTTATCATTGGGACTTGGGCCTCACCCTTGTGGTTTTGCACACTTTTTTTAGGTGAGTGATCGAACTATCTCAGCAGTGACAGAGAAGATCAACAAGGAGAAAGCCAGCCCTAAGCTCTGATGTGGATGATGTATACGGGAGGGTATCTCGAAGGTAGGTGACTTTTGCTTGACCTCCTCCAGAGATAACACATACAGGGATAGTAGTTGTCCTTGTACACTCAGGTCCAAGCAGAAATGTTTTTTGGTACCTTTCCCTCTACCTTGAGTTTTTTCCATGTTTGCACAGCCTCTAGAGTCGTAGTTATACAAGTTGTAGGATTTTGAGTGCATGTTCTATAGTAACGCCACATACGTAAAGCTTTAACTAATTACATTTTGTTGAGATATTGTGAGTGTGGCTCCTAGACTTCTTGTAAAGTGATGGTTTGTAATCTGTGGAAATTGTAATACGTCACAATGAACTCTTAGATGGGCCTTAGGCTTATGATGATTTATCTATGGTGCATGGCAAAATTTTCTATTCGTGATCTCCATGTCGCTTATATGGTTAATAAAGTTTGAGGTTTTAATCCAAATTTTGTTGAGTAATCTTGCTTTTGTGGTGTTAGAGCATCACAACGATCACATGCACACTATGGGAAGTAATCCTATTTATGATAGCCACCAGCTGACTTCACATGATCCTACTTTCACATCACCCCCATTGAAGGGTGATGATAGTACGAAAAATGCATTTTGGACATGTTTTGAGAATATGGTTGCAACACATGAGAGTGATTTATCCCCCTTGCTCGATGACAAGTTTGGGGTGAAAGGTTTGCAGCTTGATTCACCTAGGGTGCCTCATGCATAGAAGATGATTAGATGACCCAGATTCACCTTGGGTATATACCAGGGCATCCAATCTCAGATTTAGAGTTGGGCCACGAAGAGCATAGTTACTTAGCAGATCTAAAACATCTTTCCTCCATTAGTTCATGTGCTGATGTCCTAGGACCTACTTATGCATTTCCATAACGTGGGAGAGTATCCTAAGGATGTTATTTCAAGGAATTCACATCTGTATAACATATGTTCTGAATAGTACAAAGATGAATTCTCCAAGTCCTAGAATTTTTACTCGGTAGGTTCACCATTCTACTTATTTCACCCATACATGGCGGACCCAATCAGCAAGCCACATGTGACTTTGGCCCCAAAGCTTAGGATTTGGGATCCATGTGTCAATATCGTTGGGAGGCCCCTTCCCTTCTCTTGCCCTAGTTTCCCTTTCATCTTTTATTATTGAATGGTATTATATAGTTTTCATATTCAGTTAGTTGTACTTCTTGTTTAAATAAATTTTCCCTTTCCCACTCACTTCTGCGAGATTCTCTGATAGCACGTCTATACATACGACGTGAATAGGTTGTATCACATTCAGGAGGATATCCAATATCATTATCAGATTCAGCAGAACCTGTAGGCCTAACATCAAACAATGAATCTGTGTAAGCCTTATCAACCTCCTTCATCTTTTGTTGTTTTAGTTTCTTTGCACCCATAAGTTTCTTGAAATCATCCCTAACACTTTGGGGAAACCTTTGGCACATTGCCACATTTTTGTCACCACCAGTAATGTGATGTTTAAATCTAGTAATCCCCCCTCCACCAATTGTTTTCTTACAGTAATTGCAAATTATCTTTCCTATGTTCCCATCAACAGGCATGCAGTGATTCCATGCAAAATCCACATCCTTAGCTCCAACATTATCGGCCCCAGCACCCTCACTATCGCTTGAAGACAACTTCTTGAAAGTCAAACGTTAAGACTGCAAAAAGACAAGACAAAAAATTAGGTGTATGAAATCAAAACCATTAAGTTGCAAGAAATTAATCTATTTGATGTATTATAGAATCAAACACAATACTTTAAGTGTATAAATGTTAAATGTATATATAGAATCAAACACAATTTTTTTAAGATTTTTATTACCAAGAAAAAAGGGTTAAATAAAAAAATAAAGTCTGAAAGTATTCAAAAAAATATAAAATTTGATATTTATCTAGTGATAAGGCAAGTGATGTGTTACAAATTACTCATTCCATCTTGTATAACATGAACACACATACTTCTGTAGAAAAAACAAAAAAAAATGTATTTTTTTTTATTTTTAGCATTTTTAATAAATGAAAATTCGAAAAATATAAATATTTTAACTATATTTTTGTTTGTATTTGTTCATATTAGTATTTGGTACACTTCTTCTACTAAACCTAAGTTAGATACCTATTATTAATAGTACTTATTGTATTATTATGAATTTAATATTAATTAATTAAATTATATGATAATATTAATTAATAGTAGTAAATCTAGTGATACATTAGTAAATCTACATAATATAATCATAGATCTATTGTTAAATAGCATTAATCCTAAGTTTTTTGGAGTAGATCTAGGTTTTGGGTGTATTTAGAGAATTTTGGAGAACTTCTATGGTGAAAATAGAAGGAAATAGAGAGGGGAGGCGTTGAAAATGTTGAGAAATGAAAGAAATTAAGAAAACATACCTTGATTAGGGCTGATTTGAGCTCCAAGGAAAGAAATCGCCACAAATCTCCAAGTTTCTCCACTCAAACAGCAGCAGTAGCAACAAGTTTGCAAAAAAAGGTAAGTCGGGGCGACACACCGCCGGTATCGCCCTTAAGTGGGGCTTTTTGCACACGGCACCCCCGATATTCGCCGATATCGGGCGGTTTTACCGGTAAGTCCACCGGTTTACCGATATTTGCAATCCCAGAGGAAGACTTGTTCAAATCGATGACCGATGGCGTCGATATCGTCATTACCGACGGTACCATCGATATCTCATCTAATGGTTGTATTTGATGAAAGATCATTTTGAGATTTTCTCATAAATAACGAACTTCTTTATGAGATTGAAACCCAATTCTCTCCGCGTATTTGTATTTTTTTTGACAGATAATGCCAAAGAATATTTCAGTAATGCTCTTACTCAATTCTTATCTTCCAAAGGAGGTATACATCAATCATCGTGTCGTCACACACCTCAACATAATAGGGTAGCCAAAAGGAAATACCGTCACATCTTCGAAACTACCCGTACTCTTCTTTTACATACGAGCGTTCCTAAGGAATTTTGGGGCAATGTTGTCCTCACTGCCACATATCTCATTCTGCACTTTGCTTTTCTCATTTTTGGGGGTTGTGATCTCCTAGACGGCGCAAATTCATGTCCAGATCGTGCATCAGGCGCTGCCGACACGGCGTGTTGTCCAACCAACACGGCGTGTTGCGCTCCAAAAATCATCCTGACGGCGCAAAGATTTGTCCAGAACACCATCGACAAGGCGTATTGCTCAACCAACACAACGTGTCGCATTCCAGAAATATTCATGATGGCGTAGATTGCATCATATACGGTGTGTCATCGCCAAACACGGCATGTCGACGGAAGTCTAGTTTACGCCTCTGACATCCGACACGGCGTGTCATGTTTCCACACGGCGTGTTGCAAGGAGTCAGTCAATTTCGAGCAAAGGAGCTACACAATGTGTCATCAGGAGTCTGTCTTTCACCCCTGACAAGTTACACAGTGTGCCCGAAGCAATGTGTGCACTTCCAGTTCCAGTTATGACGTCCTCCAAAGGTCTATCTCTCCTCCAATACTTGATGATAATTGGATCCTGTTATTTTTTGACCTAGCCTAAGGGTCGAACAAATGTATTTTCGGGTCAAAAAAGATCCATTAATTTTCTCTATCTGGATCTTATTAACGAGTTGTTTTGCATATTGACTCCAGTTATCGGTCTTCTACCGAGATCCATTCCGGTAGTGCCACTTCTTTTCCTACCGAGTTATATTCCGGTAGTGCTCCTCTTTCTACCGAGTTTCCATTCCGGTAGTATTTCTATTTTTGTTCTTCTCTACATACTACACCTCTCGTCTTACCTTTTCCCTTTGCCACCCTCCCATCCATCATGTGTGCGCCTTCCACGTGCGGGGGGGCGGGGGGCATATTTTCCTTTTCTACACCATCTACTCACTCTTGTCGTATTTGGTGTGGGGGGAATAGAGAGAGAGAGGAGGGTATGAGGAGAACATGAGAGAGAGCATATGAGGAGAGAGATATGAGATGATATATTCTAGGCTATCTTCATGGAGCTTCGTATGCTTCAGCACATCTGCTTTATTGATGTCTTTGTGGCGCGTCATTCCCACTTAGCATCATTTTACATTTCAGACAGCATTGAAGGATTTCACAGTTGTCGTATTGACACCAAGACTTTCGCATTCATATCGCATTATGTACGTCAGGACAAGAATTATCGCGGCTAATTCCGGCATCTTGCCCCTTTGGTGTTGATGACATTCCAGTTGATCGTCCAAGTTGCATTCTCTTGAGACAAGACAAGAGTTGTTGCGGATAATTTCGGCCTCTTGTTCTCTCTAGTTTTAATGGTGTTCCAGATGGTTGCTTTTTCATCTCCGAAGCTCGTCATCTTCAAGCATGTGCAAATTTTGCATTTGCAAGGATTCATCCAGAGTAATCTTTACCGAGTTACTTCATCCCGTCTTCTCCGAGTTGCATCTGCTACTTCTACGTGTTGAGACGACACCTCAACACTTCATCCAGCGTGTCTGTGCCATGTTATGCACGTCAGTGGTGTACTGCACTAATTCCAGTTGGCTACACTTCTCAGACAATTCAAAGACACTTCTACTACTACATCAACATTGCTTCGCGTTCGTGACACATTATGTGCATGGGATGTGTTGAGTGTGCTTATTCCACTCCACATTCCTCTCCAGTCCAGTGACGATGACGATTTAAATTGTATGCTTCAGATACTCTTCATTCCATATGCACTTCAAGAGAAAGACCTTCTTCAAAGCTCAAGCTTCTCTAACCTGCAGAATACATCTCAAAGAGGCGTCATCATATGTTTTTAGTTAGGAAGTATTGTTTAAGGGAGAGTAACAATTTCTATATGGGGAGTGACATGTCTATCTTTCATTTATCGTTTAATCTAGTCATGTACTCCAAGCTTGGACATGCGTTCACCCATTCTCCAACTTGAAGGGGAGTGTTAGAATTTTAGCCTACTTAGTTAATAGGTTAATTTTTCTATCGTGTACACAGGCATGTTAGTCCATGGCCCATTAGGGTTTATTTCGCTTTCTTGTGCTTCCTTGTAATTGCCTCCTCTCCTATATATATAGGATAGGGGTGTACATACCAATACTGTTACAGAGTAAAAGACGGCTATGCAATGTCTTTGATAAGAGGAATCACCCTCCTTTATATAGGACAAGGGGGAAGCATACAAACTTTCAACTAAACCCTAATGGGCCAAGATACACTTTGGCCCATATACAAATAGACTTGAATAACATAATAAACTAAACTAACCAGACTCTCTAATAAATACAACAACAAATAACAACGAATACACTTGTTCACAAAAATGAACAATCAACAATGAGTAGGAGAATGGGATTGATCACCTAACTAGGACTGTTGAGCATTTCACATAAGCATAAAGGTACTCCAGCAAAAAATGAATGCAAATACTACTTACCCAGCAGCACTTTTTCGAGCCCTCGATGCAGTTTTAATGACTTCTCCGTTCCCTAAGACAGCCTGCATAATACCTTAGCACAAGGCAGTAAATGAAGATATACAATGACAGTTAAAATAGATAAGATTTGTGTGCCAAACCTGAAGGGATATAACATTATCTCTCATGGTTCCATACCTATAAATTGATGATAAAAAAATACCATGAGGAAACGGCTGCAACTACAAACTACAAGTACGATTGAGTGGGCATTTTAGCAAGGAATATATGAGAGGAAAGATTGGTTCATTATTAGTAAGCCATAGGACATCAATAAAAAAATTCAAACACGTCACAATACAGATTTAATAACACCAACAATATCGATGCTTGTAATATTTTTATTGCTTCATTATGAAGCCTTACATGAGGAAATTCTTCGATCCAGCAGAGTATCCATGACAACATAAAGTTGTAGATGGAGTATTATCAAATGAAAAGGGCCTCAGCGGCCGCTTAAGCGGCACAGCCCACCAGCCGTTTAAAATAGCCCTTGAGGCCTATTAAACGGATTAAAAAAAGCAGCCACTTTTTGCCCGCTTCACCCGCTTTTTTCCCTTTTCTAAAATTATGATGTAAGCCTGTAACATTAAGTAAATTATAGGTCCAAGTATTATTCACTATAATATATTAAACTTATATACATCAAATGTTCTATAATAAGTCATAGTTCTGATTTAGAATGCATATGTTGTAAGTTGTAATAATAGGGTACTGCTGTAATGTATTCAAGTAAATCATATGTAAATATTATCTAATTTAGAATGCATACATTGATTGAATGTATTGTTGTAATGTATGATTAATATATGATATGTAAATGTAAAAATAAGCTGGTAAGGAATCTATCTGAGTAAGAGTGCGTTATTGTAATCTTGAGGGGAAGAAGTATTCTTGTATGGGTTAGGCTTATCTTTTTTACTATTCTACTTCTTTGTCTTTAGTCTATCTGTCTGTTTGCAAGCTGACTTGGGATTCTCCCAAGCATCAGCTTCAAGGGAAGTATTAGATAGTCTGGTTAATTTAGTTAATTAAGTTATTTTGTACTATTTGTATATGGGCCCAAGTGTGTCATAGCCCATTAGGGTTTACTCTAAAGTCCATACGCTTCCCCTTCTCCTATATATGTGAGGAGGGTTTGTCTTATATCGCATGGCCTTCATTTACTCTACAACAAGGTATCTTAGCAGTGATCCAACTCTAAATCCAGAGGAGACAAAAACGTTTTTCTTCCGCCTACGGGCGGCAGTCGTCCTTCGTGGCTTGGCCACCTACCGGGCATCTATCCAGCCGCCTTCTCTGCTTAATCCACCCGCCGATGACTCTACTTCCCTCAGATCTTGCCTCTGCCTCTGACCTTCTCTTCCCGCCACCACTCACCTACCCTCTCCCCGCCGCTGCCCCCTCTACCCATCCGCTCCATCGTCTGCCTCTATCCAGCCACCCACCAACTCCCACTCCCGATGCGCCATGCTAGCCCCTGCCATCCAGTTGATGGTAATATCCCCTCTTGTTGTTGTTGCTCCCCAAGCCTTTGATGTTGTCTACTGCCTTGTCGACACCAAGCCAACTCCCCTCCCTCGTCACCTGCTAGCCCAACCACTCTCATCTATTGCCCATGCCTTTGGACTCCCGCAGAGGAGTGGTCGGAGATGGGTTGTCCTCAGTTGGGGTTAGTCGTTGTCATTTGGGCAAGATACCATCCATGTCTTCCCTGTTGAAAGAAATTCCACTCAGTTCGGCCCAAGGCCCTATGTTGTAATGATGTCTTACCCTATGTGCTCCTCCCTCCTCGTTACATTCAATCAGCAGACCTCTACCGAACCCAACAGTTGTCTGATTTGGGATTTGTTGATGCAATCGCTTCCTAGTTCAATCTCAACGGATCCGTTGTTATTGCTTCCTAGTTCAATCAGCAAACCCCTACAATCTCCCTCGTTTTGAAAAAGAAATAATCATCAATGTGTTGTGTCAATGAACTTTATTGTCCCGTTGCTTCTTTATGGAAGAAACATGGCAGTTTACTCTACTGTTCTTACTCATTATCAATCCATTCTTGCTATCAGATACATCTATCAAAACTCCTAGCTATATATGTTTCATGCCTATTTTTAATCGGATCTTTAATCGGGTATGGTTTTTACAATGATCCATACCGCGGACAACCCCCCCTCCCCGCACCTTTTTCGGATCACATTAAGATCCAATTACTTTTTTACCTGGATCTTTCTGATCGGGTTATGTTTCACATTGACTCGAGTTATCGGCTGACATCCTTCACATATTTGTCTATACATTTATTCCTCGGTTATTGCATCTGATTTGCCCATCCCAACCACTCTTGGTTCGTTCCATGGTTGGTGTGAGGGGGGAAATAGAGAAGAGATGAGATGAAGAGAAAAATTTAGTCCTGCTTCTATCTATTTGTGGATCTTAATGCGCTTCATGTCTAGAGCTTGTGGGCTTCTACTATTAATATTTGCATCTGAATGTCTCTTAACTGTTATATGCTTCTTGGAGAGCTTACTTTCTGGAATCTTCATGTCTATTGCTTGCTTATTTAAGCCAATGATTTTCTATCCGGCTACGTCGGCTCTATTTTCTACTTTCTGTCTGTGCTTTGTTTGCACGTAGACATTGTTTGTGCCTTGCGCACATGGGCTTTTCTATTGTGAACTAGAACTCTCTACAGTTTACTAGTGTGAACATGCACCCTCTGGACTTTTCTACTGTCAACCAACACTCTCTAGACTCCTCTACTTTGAACCAGCATTTTTTGTATTGCAACAATAGCGACTGTCATAAAAACTGTGACGCCTTCTTGCTGCTATTTACTACTACTCTGGATGTCACATCCTTTTAATCAAGAAGCTTCTGCTACATGTTTGTGACCTGCAACATGCTTCAGATTTAGACATGCTTGCATACCTGCTTTGGATTATCTACTTCAGCGGGGGGGTATCTGAGTGATGCGTGCTTTATTGTAATTTTGAGGGGGAGAAGTATTCTTATGGGTTTGGCTTACTTTTTTCTACTTCTTTGTCTTTTAGTTTGTCTGTATGTTTGTAAGATGACTTGGGATTCTCCCAAGCATCAGCTTGAGGGGGAGTATTAGAGAATCTAGTGAATTTCTAATTAAGTTATTTGACATTATTTGTATATGGGCCCAAGTGTGTCATGGCCCATTAGGGTTTAGTCTAAAGTTTGTATGCTTCCCCTTCTCCTATATTATACAAGGGGGTTTCTCTTATCAAATGTATTGCATAAGCTTCTTTTACTTTATAACAATTTCTATGATAAGTCTATAGCTTACTATTTAGCTATGTAAACATGTGAGCAAAATTTTTGTTGTACCATGTATATACACTTATTGTTTTATAGTTGTGTAGGGTGTTTTATCTGTGACAAGTCTATTGTCTACTATTTTACAGATATCATCATTGTTTTCTAGTTGTGTTATAAACTATTTAGGTGTTTTATTTGTTGTGTAGAGTGTTTAGATATGTATAAAACTTTCAACAGATATATTATTCTATGTAATTTTGCATAAAAGTATACAGGAAATTAAAACCCATTTTTTCAAAAATAGCTCCCTTAAGCACCCGCTTAGCGCTTAAGCGGATACAAGGTGATGTTCGTACACTTACTGCTTTACGCTTTTAAAACATTGAGTATTATCTTCTCTTGTGTTTCCATATTGACACCAACACCAGATCAACCAAGACATTACGAGATTATAAATAAACTCTCCCTAGGAAATTAGACTTCGGCCTATCGGGCATTAAACTACAAGTCTAAATTATGAGATTATAGAAAATATTCCCTATTCTCGTATTCTACCCCTTTTGTTTTGTACCTTCATCGTCCAACTTAGCTCTTATAGTTTCACATACATCATAATGTTCAAGGTATAGCATAATCACAAAATATTTGGGCTTACTCTCTTAAAGCCCTAACCTTGGCATGCTTTGATCTCAGCACTACACAATGTCAGTTACTTCTTGCCTCGCTTATTACCTCACATCACTCACCACAAGATACCATAAGTTGTTAGATGAAACCTCCAACATCACATTGTTTTTCATGTGATTCTTTTCTGTAATGCAATTGATGTAGGACGAGCATAGTCTTTTAAATACACTTTTTTGTAATATTTATAATGTTTTATTAGTTGTCTTGTGTTTTAGGGGTTATTTGATATTTTCCCAATTTGTCTTGTAAAGCTTATGGTTTAGTCCCAGATTGGCTAATTGTCTGGTTAGTTGGGTTTGAATGCCTTTATGTAGGCATTGTGAGGCTCTTTAGAAAGGCAGACCCGATGAATGAAATCTTTTGATGAATATTGTATCCTTTGATTAGTTTCTTCATATTAGTTTAGATTTGAATAGTTAGTTTACATTTTAGTCATTAGGTTCTCCATTGAAATCTTACCAAATGAACTGACAATTGTTGTGATTCGACTCGATATGCCAAATAACGGGATAGGATGAAGGTAGATTATACAGCATATGCGCCACTTCACATTGTTATGGCGGAGTATAGAAAGTTGACCTGGTGCGTCAAATGATCTCATTCATCAAATCAATATTTTTGAAATTTCTAAGTTGTTCTAGATTACTTATTCAATTTCTATTATAAGTAAGAGCCCTTCACGTTACCAAACATTAACAAAACAAGTCCAATTAAACAAATAGTCACCTTAACTAATTATCATCCAATTTGTTACGAAGGCTTTTTGTTAATTATTATTCGAGTTGTTAATTGATGTTGCAACATTTTATTTCTTAAAGAACAAATAAATGAAGTATAGGTAAAGACCGGGATACTTACATCAATGAGACTAGAGAGTTAAACGTTGGAAAAGCTAAGAGATCCAGACTTAGATAAAAGACCACCATCATCATCATTTAAGGCTCGGCTCAACCATGTTGCGTTTGGCTACATGAACCGTTCTTTTCCATTTAGCTTTATTATGGACCATATTCTCAACAAGATGTAAAGATTTGAAATCTCTCCTTGCAAGCTCTTTCGAAGTTGATTTAGGTATATCTTTTCTCCTTTTAACCATGCTCGACCCAATAGCATAAATTTAAATTGGTGCATTTGTCACTCTGTGTTCCACACGTCCATAGCATCTCAGCCAACCCTCACATAATTTGTCCCCAATATTCGTCGCCCCCTTTTATTCCTCTTATAGTCATTTCTCAAGCAATCTTTCTTTATCTACCCACATCCATCTAAACATATGCACTCTATTGCCTTCATCCAGTTGATGTCTTGTTTCTACACCGCCCAACATTCACTCTAATACAACACAATATTTATAGTTGTTCTATACAACATAGATATAATTGCCTTTAAAAATATATATTACGACAATGTCTCGCAATGACAACCCCTACAACATGGGTATAACTTCGATGAAATCATCAAATTTTGATTTTTAAGCCACCATGTAGCAATATGATCTGACATGTTAGTTGTAATGACAAATATGTATCTGAAAAATATGTTGTTTTCAAAAAAAAATTACAAAAAGGCCAGAAGTATCAAAATCTTTGTGATTCTCCCCATAACAGAATATTTGGATGAAGATTTGTTCCTCTCATGATCCTGAATAGGGATTGAGCATAAAGAAATCATTGTATATGTCAATATTTGGCAAAGGTATGTACATTATTGTTTAACTGTGAATATACATCTAAAGATTATTCAAACAAAATCATAAGTCGGATGCTTTATTTTGCAACTTATTGACCAAGGGATCATTCGTCAAATTTTCAATATCTAGGCCACAAAATGGTCTGAATTAAAGACTTTGTTTTGTGTGTTCCATGGCATTTCTATGATACAAAAATACCTATGTTGAGGGTAAAAGCTTAGTGATTGATGAGTCTCCTATTGACAAATAGCATGCTATTTATAGGTGGATTAAGAAATCATGCAAAGCCTAATTTCCAATGTGGGACAAACACTTAGTAGTGAAATTACAAGGAGATCAAGAGAAAAGATACAAAAAAATATAGTACACTAAATTAACAGTCCTTGGATCAAAGTATAGATTATTGGAGATACTTATTTTGCCAGGAAGATGATCAAACTTTCTTGTCAAGGCCCAAGGGTTTTGTTATGAAAGTTGCATCGTGATCTTCTAATGATAGGTGTAAAAATCCATTCTTTGATTATAGAATCGGAGAAACCACTACAATCAAGATGCAATATCTTTCTGTATAGTAGACCCTGAACAGGGTTTTTGAAGACATTTTGAACTATGATTGGTAGCATACCAATGGCAGAGTCTTCGCTTTTCAAGATAACGGCTTAGTACATATGACAGGTAATTACATAAATACATCAAATTATGCAATATGTTGGTCAAAAAATAATTCAAAACAAAATAGTGTAATTCTAGGTCCCCAAGTCACCATAGAACAGTTTGAGAAATCAAAATAAGACATATAACTAGGAAAAAGCACGTCCTACTGTTGGGACAATATATGCACCCACATTAACCTCATACCTACACACATGAATATGAATATGCACATGCATATATATTTATATATGCCCTCAAGTATGTGGTCTAGTGATGGTTTGATGATGGTGCTAAATGGAGGTCTTAGACTCAACTCCTATTGGGTTTAAATCAATATGGGTTTTTCTAGTTAGGTGTTGTGGTTTGTACCACAAGTGCATAGTGTTAGCCTTTGATTTCCCCACATTCCTTGGTTCAAAACTCCAAAAGATTTATAAGGCTTGAGGCGGTTCTTCCTCCTTTGGGCTTCCACATATGTACACTTAAGTACAAGTACAACATGCGAGGGTGTGATGCAGTTATGAACTTATAATCAAGCTATGGTGCCAGCTAGAATGTCTCTATTTGATTCCCGCTTAGATCGAGTTATAGTACAATTTTCTAGTTACTATCAGGTTCAATTTCTGATAAGGCCCTGTTTGGTTGGGCTGTAAACAAAATCACATAGTTGCAAACACACTGAATTCTTATTTTCACTTTTCTGGTTAGGTGTGGTCCCAATCCACAGTGTGGACATGAACCATACTGCCTTTAATCTGTACAAAAACGGGTAGTTCTGATCATGCAGTAAATGGGTGTGTTTCCATCTCCAAGCCTCTGCCCGTCTCTCTTAGCCATCCTCCATACAAAAACCTGCCAACTATTACTTTTGTTTCGCATCATTGCTCCAGCAATTAAAACAGCAGCATGCCACCAGATCTACAAAACTACATGCAATCAAACTTTTACAAGGCATTAATTGAAACGTCGTTTTGGTTGGAGCTAGGCCACTCGTAAGGCCTCGACATCAAATAGGTGGAGACCAATTCTGCGCACATGGTGGACCAAGTCATCGGCAGGCAAGACAGCCAGTGGTGCCTCAAAGGGGAGAACCACTAAGCTAGGAGGATTTTTTGCAATTGGGGTTGTTCTCTCACCCTGGTCCCACACAACGCCAACCAGACTACTTTTCAGTCCAGCTCAATGGCATATGGGGGTAAATAGGGACAAGGTCTTCAATTGTACAGTAGATAATCTGTAACGTTTCATGGAATGTTTATGGTTGAACGAGCAAGAGGTACCAACTATCGAAATGGGGATGATGCACAGGAGTATACCTTTTAAGTTTTGCATGGTATACAATGGGGATATATGGAGGGATGTGAATACAATCGTGAACTTTTTTAGTCTCGTTTGGTAATAAGATTGGCATTGCAGCCTAGCTTGTACGGGTTTTTTTCTACTAGGGGACGATGAATGGGTTCCCCCATATTTTATTTTTCAAAAACACTACTAATGAGTGGTTTGAGCAATTTGAAAGGCCATTCGTTTAAACTGTAGTACCCAACCCTAAAACTTTACTCCTTTGCTTCCAACCTTAGTAAGTACATATTTACCTACCATGGTCAATCTACCCCTTGGCAATCATCTGAGACATACTTATTTACCTACCAATGTACCTTCTTACACATACAAGCACACATGCAAGAATTTATTCAATCGTAGAGAGAGGTTTTTGTTCTCCGACTATATAAAACTACGGAACAGATAAGGTTAATTTACCTTACAGCCAATGAACCAGAGCAACGAGTGGCACACATTCCTCCTATCGTGGCACCTGGGCCTAATCCAAATTCAAAAGAAGGTATCAGAATACAAATGGAAGATAGAATTTTGGCAAAAAAATACAGTTCTAAATAAGTGTCATAACTTAAAAGAAAACATATATCGACTAGGGATTTAAAGCCCGAGCTGACCCGAAACATTGAATATCTTAACCAGACACCGAGAAAGTCCAAAGGATCGGGTGGGGATAATCCTTTTCAATGAAGAATCGGATTTTACCCAAAAACCCAGCTAGTCCAGCCAGGTACCCATCCTTCAGGTGAAAGATTTATATTGGCATCCCCCAAATGGCCATGGGACTAATTGCAATCCACTAACCTAGGCCCAGATATTTTAAATACTAGAACATTCAATTATTAAGTTATTGTTTACGTGTATGCTGCAAAACCATTATTTTGCTTGTTTATGTATGGATAGCTTGATTTTGCATATTATAATGTTTCACAATTCATTAAATGATGCTTTCGCATAGTAGATTATACGTGTATACATATATACACACAAATTTATTTATTATTTCTATTGAATATCTTTCCATTATATTATATTTGATGTCGTGTTGGCATTGGTAGATCAACTGGGTCACCCCGACACTTGACCAGAGACCCAAAACCAAGTTGAGCTTTGTGGGGTCCACTTCTGAGTTGGGTCAGAAAACCTTGAGATAAGCACATGTAATTGATAATTAGACATGTTAAAATATAAGATTGCTTGAATATGAATAGATTGTGATTGATACAAAGACTGGACACCCCTGTCCTATATATAGGAGCAAGGGAGAAACCCTGAGACTTGTGTCCCAAGTAATCTAAACTAGACGGGCCGGAATATAAAGGCCCACTAAACTAATTAGCCTATTTAACTAATAGACTAATATAGACACTTTAACACTCCCCCTCAAGCTGGAGCATGGGTGAAACACATGTCCAAGCTTGGAGAGTTACATGACTCGATAAAAAGAAATGATAAATGAAAGATGAAGATAAATATCACTCCCATACAAAATATGTTACTCCCCCTTAATCAATACTCCCCCTGAATCAAATAGTAATGATGACTCTGCAGGCTGAAGATACTCGAGCTTTGAAGAAGGTCTTCCTTGAAGTGCATCTGAAATGAAGACATCTGGAGATACTCTGTAGGCTGAAGAATGCGCCACTGGAATACGTGTTGAACGCGGCACGAACGCGGATATAGTGTGGACGAATGGACCTGATACTACAGCAAGTCGCCACTGGAATACGTGCTTAACGCGGCATGAATGTGGATGGATGATCTGCTGCTTGATACGATGCAGGAACCATGGGGGCTTGACAGGAACGTAGATATCATCCATCAAGGAAAGTCCCAAGAGGATCAGCTACAGGCGATGTCGATACAGCAGATGCGGCTCGGAGAAGACGTGATGAAGCAGCTCGGTGAAGATAAAACTCTGAGCTTCTGAAGAAGCACCCATCTGTCTCATGTGAATGCAGTTGAAGGAATACATCATCAACAACAGATATGGTGTCGACGCTGGATCTTCACTGCTGGCTCAAGTAGAGAACTGATGTGAAATGGAGATGGGTAATGTGTGGAGAATGAAACCGATAGCCAAAGAGAATATACTAAATGGGACAACATGAGATCCGAGTAGAAAAATAAATGGATCTAGTCCCGACCCGAAAAGGGGGTTTGTTGGCCCGTTAGGGTCATAATAGGATCCGATTAGCAAAAGATAGAACCGATTAAGGATTTCGAATAGAGACAGGGATAATGCATATGGGGGTAGTAAACATGGTTGTTTGGTAGCGGTGGAGAGTGATGGGCGATCGCCTACTGTAGATGGCAGCAGTACGCACAACGCAGCAGCAACTTGCGGATGAAGATCGTCGGAATGATGATGAAGTGGAGGAGCAGCAGCTTGCGGATGATGGCTGGATATGACGCTCGGCTGATGAAGCACTTTGTCGCAACATAGGAGATGACAAAGGGTCTCCTGCATGACTCCGGAGATATTGCATGCCAAGAGGATGCATGCGGAGCTAAGGCGGACCCTCTCCAAAGCGGCGATGAAGGCTGATCTGAAGACTTCATGAGATGGAGTGTCGATTGATAGGTGTATCCTTTTTATATCGCCACTGATCAACTGTCGATACCATCGACAGGACTGTCGATGGTATCGACGGACGCTCTTCTTGTTGCTGTGATAAAGTCGATAGTATCGACCTCCTGTCGATAGTATCGACGCCGATACTTTTCCGTCGCTGTGATAAAGTCGATACTATCGACCTCCTGTCGATAGTATCGACGTCGGCGATACAGGTCGTGTCACGGATGGTCGGCGGCTGTTCCTTTGGGATGGCGGCTTGGATGATGGTCGTTTGCTGGAGATGGCGACTGCTAGGGGCGGTGATGCTCCTGCTGGCTGCGGCGGCGGCGCCCGCTGGTGCTGCTGCTAATAGAGGCGGCGGCTAGTGCTGCTGTTTTCGGATGGCGGATGGAGATTACCGCGGCGGATGCCTACGGCGGCGATTGTTGTGGATGATGATGGAGGACGACTGCTATGATAGGCAGCGGAGGCGTTGTATGGAAAGAATGAAAGAATAGAGAATAGAGATGACCATGGAGGCCGGGATATGCCTAGCGGGCATCCGGCCAAGCCATGGAGATGGCGGCTGCGGCCGCCCGCAGGCGGGCGCTCACCCGGTTGTCCTCTTCGGAGAGAGGAGCGACGGCGGCTGCAAGGGAGAAGGAAGTCGGCGGCTAGGAGAAGGAGAGAGGGAAGCGGCGGCGCTAGGGTTCTCTCAGGATGGAACCCGCTCTGATACCATGTTAAAATATAAGATTGCTTGAATATGAATAGATTGTGATTGATACAAAGACTGGACACCCCTGTCCTATATATAGGAGCAAGGGAGAAACCCTGAGACTTGTGTCCCAAGTAATCTAAACTAGACGGGCCGGAATATAAAGGCCCACTAAACTAATTAGCCTATTTAACTAATAGACTAATATAGACACTTTAACAAGACACATAGTGTGTGTTTGAAATTTGATGGAATAATTGTAATGCGAGAAGCTTTGAGAAATTCAGTTCAAACACCACCACCACCACCACCACCCAAATTGCCCAAGCACCCCTCGCCATGTTAATTTTGCCCAAGTTTTGAACTCTCGGGCTGCTTCCAACTGGAACACTAGGTAACCACATGGCTATGGCATTTGGACATTAAACAGCAGCTCCGCATATGTGTGTGTTTGTGTGTGTTTAACAAATATTTGCTAGTTATCAATCAACAAACCTGCAAACTATAGGTTAGTTATGCATCCAGAAGGCATCATAATTGAAGCAACAAAAGTATTGTGTGTGCGTCCGCGTGCATGTGTGATTAATAAGTCTTAGCTAATTAATAATTATCAATCAACAAACCTGCAACAAGCCAACAACAGGTTACTTATCTACTTGACATTTCACAAAGCACGAATAAAAAAAAATTACTGTCTCTTGTGTGTGTGAATCAAAAAACCTTCAAACGAATATGTTATTTACTTATACATGATATTTACATTATCCAAAGAATTATACGGAAATGAGAATTAACTATAACAAACTAAACATGAATGAAAACAAGGTACTCAATATATACAACCTCAAGGCAGAGTGCAAACTGTGCATGCCCAAAATTGTCACCAAGGAGGTAAGTTGCTTGGCAAAGATTTCGAACAACTCACCAAAAAGATAATCAGTAACGATATTCATATTATCACAAAATATCTAGTGCGGTTGAAAATGCAAATGTGATATAGTGATTAGTGATATTTTCAATTACTTGCAATGTAATTAGGTGCTTCATAGGGAGGGGACCTGTGACAATCAGACGGAGCAAGTGAGGTTGTGGGGTCAGAGGCATTTAGAGGTGTGGAGGGCACGGAGGCAGTGGCTTTCACTGCAAGAGGACTACAGTGGCAGGTGCAATGTACGAATTCCACTTTTTTTTTTGTGTGTGGTGGTGGTGGTTTTTTTTTGTTGTTTGGGGGGGGGGGGGGGGGGGGGGGTTATGTAGCGGGAAGAGCAGAATATGTATCTTGAGATACTTGCCCCAGTGAGAATTTTGACCCCAACACTTAAGCATGTGTCTTTATGCAGATTAAAATGCTGTGACAGATTTGAATATTGACGTATAAGAAAAACTGAAACCATAAATGTATTTGGAAGATCAGAGTCTGTACAATTATAAATCAGTCGTAAAGAGAACTTGAGTGTTAGTACTGCACCACTCAACTGTGGTCATAACAGAATAATATATATTAAGAAACTGCAGCCAAATTAGAACTGTTTTCTGTACAGCAGCAATTAAAAGGGAAAATAAACCATTCAGATGAATCTAAGCTAAAATAGAAGATCTGTAAGCACAAAAGGTTTTCATCATCTGATACTTACCAGGATCCAGTGGGAAGAACAGGCCATAGGGTTTCAAATACTCGTTAAGCTCGATCCATCCAATTCCTGGCTCAACAACCACATCCATATCCTCCACATGCAATTGTTTTATATTCTGTAAACGAAATGCATGTATACACCTCAAGCATTATTTACATAGGCCTGCAACTCAAACCAGCAAGGCGAAACAGCTAGCACAAATTTTAGAAAGTTGAAATCTCATTTTCATATTCACCACTTTACAAACTTAAGTACAAGCCTACAACTTTCAATTATTTCCTTAATATAATTGAAAATAACAAATCAGTAAACTGACAAGGAAGCTATACTCTCCCACATCCTTATCCAAAAAGGTTAAGTTTTTCTCGAATGCATGTTCAGTTTTCAAACTGTGAATTGTGATAAAAGGTATGTCTGGGATTTAAGACAGTCTAATGATTGGATAAAAGCGGAAGAAGATTGAACATTGTCACCCCTCTAGAAATCCCGTCTATCTGAGTTCTGAATGATGAAAAATGCACCATATCTCAGTAAGCTCGCGTGATTAGTAAAATAGAAAAGCAAATATGAATAGCATGTTGCTCTAGAGGTCTGGGAGATGCATGTCGATGGTCGAATCTTCTGAACAGAGGAAGTAACTAACGGCATGGTCTGCCGTGAAGCACGAACTTGTATCAACTGATTGTATTCTTCAACACTGACTGAGATCCGGGTCCAGACTCCTGTGTGTCCTCGGCAATGGAAACCACATTAGCAGACTTAGTGGAAATGCAGCTCATAGCAGATTCCCTAGCTGTGTACCTTCCTTCCACAGTTAATGCACTATGGACATTGGCGTGGCGCTCCACCATTTGTTCCTCGACCACTACTAGTGTGTCCTCCATGTCCATGGCCGCGTGTGACAAAATCATAACTAGCTTAAGTTGTTTTAGGGTAGACTGTACAACCATAGAGACTTGTCACTAACAAAAGAACCCATGGCTGCAGCATCCTACTCGAGAAAAGCATGTGACTTTCTAGAATAGGACTCAGCAAGGGATGGAAGTTCTGACCCAAACAAAATTTAATTGTGGATTAGACACATCGCTAAACAGACAAAGTGTACCACTGTCACCTATCCCTTTTCTTCTACATCTTTGGATATCACCGAAAGAGGTCGTAAACCGTGCAGATCATCAATAAATCATGTGACTTCTCCAAATATTGAGTTTTTAAGGATTTATCATCCTATTGAGGACCATACAATTCGACCTACACACCAGATATTTGAGAAATATTATTAGAATACATGACTATCAAGTGATCTCACATTTTCTTCCAAGTTTGAGAGTGATTTGTCATGTCAGTTGTTTGTGGTTCCGGGAATTAGACATTGTCAACAGAGTGTCTTAAACTCTCAAGAAAGGCTTCACTTGATGACTTGGAGTCTACACTGCGTCTCGCCATCATCGAGATGCACTTTGGCATCTCAGGAAGAATTGAGGTGAGCCATTTGACCGTATACGATGCCCTTGGACAGTATCTAGGCAGATGGCGTGTCTAATGGAAATTATGGTCAAAACCGGTCGAGGACAACATGTTGGCTCTCACTTCTACAACTTTTGTGGCCGCGACAATCACAATGAAAACCAATGTTGGATCAAACACGGTAAACCTGCTTGGGCAAACCAGGCATCTGCAGAGACTTCGACTGATACTACACCTGAACAGCCATCTGCTACGCCTTCAACTGAGTGGCTTCGCTCCGAGTTCGAGAAATTTTTTCAAGAACACATGACTCAGCTTCCCTCTACGTCTGTTGTTGGATCTTCTGCCTTGCTAACCTCTCCTTCTACTAGTAACAGTAAATGGTGCATTGACTCTGGTGCATCAGTTCATATGGCCGAGTGACATCAACTTATTTTCTACTCTTACTAAAACTACTCAGATTCCACCTTTAACTGTTGTCGATGGTTCTAAAACTTCCGTTCACGGCATTGGCATTGTTCCCTTGTCTCGTAAACTGCATCTGAAATATGTTTTATATATCCCAAATATCATGTTAACTTGCTTTTTGTCAGTAAGACTGTAAAAAATCTTCAGTGCTTCATTAAATTTGATCCTTCTAGTTGTGTTTTGAAGGATCTCCACACGAAGTTGAGGATTGGTTTGGGCCAAGAGAGACCATACGGACTCTACTATCTGGATGGACCACCAACGGCGTCTGCTCTTCTGTCAACATCAGTAACGGGACTCCAGTGGCACTACCGGCTTGGTCACCCCTCTGCTGCAAAACTGAAACATTTATTTCCTGCTTTATCTGAAAAAACTTTTTCTTGTGAATCTTGTCAGTAGGGTAAACAAACTCGTATTGTGTTTCCTGCTAAGAAAGATATTGGCTCTAAAGCAATTTTTGATATTGTTCATGTGAATATTTGGGGACCGTGTTCTATTCCTAGTCATTCTGAAGTTAAATACTTTATGACCTTCATTGATGATTACTCTCGTGCTACTTGGTTGTTTTTACTCAAAGATCGCAGCACGGTTTTAGATAATATTAGCGTTTTTTCTCTGAAGTTCAGACACAATTCAGCAAACCCATTAAAGTTTTCCGCACCGATAATGCCCTTGAATTTATGCAAAAATCCGTGACATCTTTTTGTTCTGTCTGTGGCACTCTACACCAAACTACCTGCCCCTACACTCCACAACAAATGGAGTTGCTGAAAGAAAAAACCGCCACTTGTTAGAAGTTGCTCGCACTATACTTCTTCATTATAACGTTCCTCAACGTTTCTGGCCTGAGGTTGTTTCTACGACGTGCTATCTTATCAATCGCATGTCATCTTCTGTTTTGCACAATCAAATTCCTTACAACATTCTCTTTCCTGATGCCCAACTTTTTTCTGTTCCTCCCCGTATTTTTGGGTGTACCTGCTTTGTCAAAACTTACGTCGTGGGTTAACAAAACTTGATCCTCGCTCCACCAAGTGTATCTTTTTGGGATATTCTAGAACCCAGAAAGGTTATTCTTGTTTTGATCCTATTCTGAAGCAATAGTTTGTGAGTGTTGATGTAGTATTTTTTAGCATATGCCATATTACTCTGATGACGGAGCATCACTCTCCAGTCTCCAGTGAGATCTTGGCACCCACGTCGTTGCCAGATGTTGTTGAGATTGTGCCATCTTCTGAACCGCCTGAAGCCCGGCCTCTGCAAGTGTACAAGCGCAGAAACAAGACAAGTATTCCCTACATGGCCCCTCCACAACCAATTCCTCCTTTTGTGGATGATCATACAACCACTGAGGTAATTTCTGACTTACACCTGCCTATCAGTCAGCGCAAAGGTGTTCGTTTCTACACGAAATATCCTATTAGTCATTTCTACTCATCTTCTAATCGGAATGACAGTTTTGCGTGCTTCACTTCTACTATCTCTGTTGTTTCTATTCCCAAGACTGTTGCAGAAGCTCTTCTCATTCCTGCATGGAAATAGACTACGGAACATGAAATGCAGGCACTCTCTGGTCGCAAGACATGGGAGCTTGTGGATCGACCTCTTTCCTGCTCTACTGTAGGATGTCGCTGGGTCTTCACCATTAAGTATCAACCAGACGATATGATTGAGAGACTGAAAGCTCGTCTTGTGGCAAAAGGTTACATACAAACCTATGGTGTGGACTATTTTGAAACATTTTCTCCTGTCGCCATTTTAAATTTTGTTAGAATTCTCATTTTTGTTGTTGTCAACAAAGAATGGCCATTATTTCAATTAGATGTCAAAAATGCATTTTTGTATGGAGACTTGCAGGAAGAAGTTTACATGGAGCAACCATCGGGATTTGTTGCTCAGCGGAAGTCTTCCTTGTGAGTGTGTAAACTGAAAAAAGGCTATCTACGGCCTCAAACAAAATCCTCGTGCTTGGTTTGACAAGCTTAGTCAGATCTTAGTAAATTTTGGCTTTCGTCGTTCCCATTCAGATCATTCTATTTATCCACAAGATTGTAGTCAGACCAGTCATTCTTATTGTCTACGTTGATGATATTATCTTATCTGGCAGTGATACCTTGGGCATTCCGACTACTAAAACTTACTTGGAAAAACACTTTGTCACCAAGGATCTCGGAAGTTTGAGATATTTTTTAGGCATTGAGGTATCCAAATCATCTGCAGGATTGTGCCTTTCCCAGCAGAAATATGTCCTTGATCTTTTACAGGAAACCGGTATGCTTGGCTGTAAACTAACCAACACCCCTCTTTAACCAAATACGGATTGGGACAATGAAACCTCTTCACCGTATGCTAATCACCAACAATTCAAAAGACTTGTTAGCAAGCTTATTTATCTCACTGTCACGAGATCTGACCTTACTGCTGTTGTAGGATTCATAAGCAGATATCTTGACAAATCTCGGTAGTGTCATTGGGACGCTATATGTCACATTTTGCGCTATCTCAAAAGCAATCCAGGCAAAGACTTATTATATAAGAAGCACGGCCACTGCAATCTCTCGGGTTTTTCAAATTCTGACTATGCAGGAAGTCAATCCGATCGAAAACCTACATCTGGTTATTGCACATTTGTGGGTGGCAATCTAGTTACTTAGTGAAGCAAAAAGCAGACTGTAGTAGCCAGATTCAGTGCAGAGGTAGAATATAGAGCCATGACCCACACTGCATTTGAACTTCTGTGGGTCCAAAGTCTGCTAAAGGAGTTTGACATATCCTACTCCAGTCCTATACCGATGTTTTGTGACAACAAAGCTTCTATTTTTATTGCGAGCAACCCGACATTTCATGAAAGGACAAAACATATAGAGGTCGGTTGCCATTTTGTCCGCGAGACTGTTCTTTCTGGTCATATTTGCACTCCATATCTCAGCATTGAACAACAAGTAGCGGACATCTTCACCAAAATTGTTCCAAAGGCTCGCTTCCGAATTCTAGTAGACAAGTTGGGCATGTTCGATATCTATGCTCCAGCTTGAGGGGGAGTATAGAGATATGTTTATGTTTCACTGAGTGTCGTGTGCCTAGCATGTGCTTCACTTATGTGTTTACTTGTGTGGTTTAGTCCCATATTGCTCACCTCTGTATTTGTATCTCCTCTCTTGTCCTATATAAGAGAATGCACTGTAAACCTTTTTACTCATCCAATATATTTCCATTCCCCATTCTATAGTGTCAACATTGAACAAAAAGATCATTCTAATGTGTAATGTTTACTAGACATGTTTGGCCAAGCCATATCATTGACCTTAATCTTTCACCACCATTTTAAACCAAGAGATTACGGGTTCCTAGGTCTTGACTAGGTGACCTGGAGGTTTCGTTATTCACCAAAGAATGGAAATTTGTGTAGTTCTTACTAAAGACTTGTCAAATGAGAACAATGCTTAAAGCAAGCTACCGACTAAAGGAGCAAGTCCCTATCATCATGTTGTTAACCAAGACATGTAAGATAATAAATGTTGCAATTTTGCTAATGGGAGAGAGTTGGTTCTATGTTGGTTTGGAGCACATAGGAATATGGGTTGTAACTTGTAAGGACCACGACTAGACCTGATCATGAAGACTAGAGACCAAAAACCATACATGTCCATGTGAATCAAATGATACCATATGAGTAGGATGATTGGTAGAATTAGACAATCTATACCAGCCAACTCTCAACTCTATGGACTCTTATAAAATTCAGACTAGATAATTGCATGTGGTTTATCCTAGAATTTGGATTGGTATGCATATGCAGCCCAGTATTCACACATGTGGGCTATGTGGTCGCATACTCAAGTATGTCTGGAGCACATGCGACCATTTATGAAATGGAATGTATGGGCATATTCTCTTTTCCCAATATTAGGAGTTAATAACATAGGATCCACTTATAGCAACATAAAATGTAGTGATTGTTAAATGTTGTTAGATATATACCATAAAAAATATAGTTCTCATATAACTTTAGTTTGTTAGTATATATGGTTGAGGCATGTTCAGTTATTTTTTGTGTTATGTTTTAGGGCTTGCTTGTGTGTTAATAATTTCAGCAGCTGACATGTATGAATTTTTCATTGGGCATTATGTTTAATCCTGCCTTAGATACACATTGTGATGATTCTTAAATTATTTCTCTTCCTGAAGAGTGAGTTAATGAAAAATTATTGAAGGTCAAAATATATGTTTTTGTTATTGCAGAAAAAATATCATGCCCGCATTTGTTGGTGTGGACTACGCATTATGTGAAATACCCTCTCTAGCATCATAACGCATTCCACTTTATAGAACATCGACTCTGTCTTACATAAAGATTGTAGGGCATATACGTAACTACACATGCATCGATAAAAGTAGACTTTCAAATTGATGATATTTTATAATCAAAGTCAATATCAGTCCATCACAAGCCATTCAACATTAATTCTCCAGAGACTTACGCAAATATTAGGTATTATTGTTGATAAGATGTTGAAGGATGATGTTGTCAAGATTACATGGGTGATAGAATCATAGCTATCAAGGTTGTTCTTGGGGGAAATGTTTTTAACATTATTAGCGCTTATGCCCCCAAGTTGGCCTTAGCGAGCATGCTAAGAAGGATTTTTGGGATGACATGGATGAATTGATGCAAGGAATACCGATTGAGGAGAAGACTATTATTGGGAGTGATCTAAATGGCCATGTGGGGAGTAGCAATGTCAGATATGAGAGAGTTCATGGTGGTTTTGGATATGGCAACAGGAACAGAGAAGGAGAGAGGGTATTAGATTTTGCAGTTGCATATGATATGATTTTAGCAAACACCCATTTCAAGAAAAGAGAATCTCATAAGATTACTTTCAAGAGTGGGTAGAACTGTAGCCAAATTAATTACCTCCTTACAAGGCGGGTGGATCATAATATATGCAAGGATTGTAAAGTGATTCCTGGCGAAGAACTCACGACCCAACATAGGTTGGTGGTTTTGGATATTAACATGAAGATCAATAAAGGCAAGCATAATAGAAACCAAGATAGTAGGATCAAGTGGTGGAATCTTAAAGGAGAAAAGAAATTGACTTTTCATAATAAACTCATCAAGGAGGGAACTGGAACTTGAAGTCTAATGTTAACACTATGTGGCATAACATGAGCTCCTGCATAACAAAAATTTCCAAAGAGGTTTTGGGGGAGTCTTGGGCCTCCACAGAAAGAGACTTGGTGGTGGAATGACGAAAGGAGAATTAATACCATCTTTCAGAACCGTGGATTGAGTCAATCTTTGAAATACAGAAGGCTATTAAACTGAAAAGGGAGATCTACAGGAGCTTGCCCAAATCTCGAGATGATGCAACGTTCCAAAGATACAAGCAAGCAAAGAAAGAAGCTAAAAAGGTTGTTCGAGAGGCAAGGTCTAGATACTTTGATGATATGTATAAGAAGTAGGACACTAGAGAAGGGGAAAAGATATATATATATATATATATATAATGGCTCGTATAAGAGAAAGGAAAGGAAGAGACTTGAGTCAAGTAAAAAGAATCAAGAATGAAGATGGTAGAGTATTGGTGAAGGACGATGATATCAAGAACCAGTGGAGAAATTACTTCCATAAGCTTTTCAATGGAGATATTGCATATAATGTTAGAGACTCGTGTGACATGAATACAAGAGATATCATTTACACACGACGAGTTTCACCATTTGAGGTCAAGAATGCTTTGAAAAGGATGAAAATGAGAAAGGCATGCGAACCAGAC
This sequence comes from Alisma plantago-aquatica, assembly GCA_963693085.1. Classification (NCBI taxonomy): domain Eukaryota; kingdom Viridiplantae; phylum Streptophyta; class Magnoliopsida; order Alismatales; family Alismataceae; genus Alisma; species Alisma plantago-aquatica. The sequence continues at coordinate 1,228,646,501 of OY856412.1, forward strand.
GGTATTCCCATTGATGTATGGAAGAGTATGGGGACTGAAGGAGTTATGTTGTTAACAAAGTTCTTTAACAAGATCATGAAGACCAAAACGATATCAAGTTGATGAGTCACACGATGAAGCTTTGGGAGAGGATTATTGAGCAGAGGTTAAGATCTATAACGCAGGGTATCAAACAACCAATTTGGTTTCATGCCTGGAAGATCAACAACAGATGCTATTTTTCTGATAAGGAGGCTTATGGAGAAGTATAGACAAAGCAAAAGAGATCTTCATATGGTGTTTATCGATCTGGAAAAGGCTTATGATCGAGTACCCAGAGAAGCGTTGTGGGTGGTTCTGAAGAAAAAAAGTGTGCCAATCCAATACATTGACTTGATCAAAGACATGTATGATAGCTCTACTGCATGTGTCAAGAATCCTAGAGGAGAGACACCAACTTTTCCAATCACAGTTGGGGTACACCAAGGATCCACACTCAGCCCATGTTATGGATGAGTTGACAAAGAATGTTCAGGATGATATTCCTTGGTGTATGTTATTTGCTGATGATATTGTTTTAATTGACAAAACTAAAGATGGATTGAATGATAAAGTTGAACGTTGGAGAAAGGCATTGGAATCAAATGGATTGATGATTAGCATGAGCAAAACTGAGTATATGCATTGCAATTTCAGCGAATCTCGCAGTGTGAATGATGGAGCCAAGTTGGACGGAGTAGATATACCAAAATGTGGTAAATTTCGTTACTTGGGTTCTATTATTCAAATAGACGGAGATGTCCAAAATGATGTTTGTCACCGGATCACTACAGGATAGTTGAAATGGAGGAGTGCAACTGGAGTATTATGTGATTGGAAGATCCCTCTCAGGTTAAAAAGTTTTATAGAACAGCTATACGACCAGCCATGCTCTATGGGAGTGAATGTTGGGCGGTGAAGAAACAATGTCTCAACAACATGAACATGGCTGAAATGTGTATGCTGAGATGGATGTGTGGGAAGACAAGAAAAGATCGCTTGAGAAATGACTATATCAGGAATAAAGTGGGGGTGGTGAGCACTGAGGACAAGTTGCGCGAGGGCCGACTCAAATGGTACGACATGTGCAACGCAAACCGACTAGTGCACCTATACGAAGAAATGCTATTGAGCCAAACACTATAAATAGATGAAGAGGAAGGCCTAAATTAACATGGGATGAGCTTATAAAGAGAGATTTTGAATCTCTACATCTCAACCAGAATATGGCCCATGATAGAGTTGAATGGAAATGAAGGATCCATGTAGCTGACCCCAACATAGTTGGGACTGAGGCTTAGATGATGATGATGATGATGACTTACGCAAATATTTCCGATTATGATGTCTTTGTCAAATCTCAAAGGTGGTTGTTTACTCCTAAAAACTGTTAGTGGGCATTTTTCAATTAATTTTCATTTCTTCATATAGGAGTTATTAGTATATATATTTTCCTGGCTTTATTTTTCCTTTATTATTGTGTTACCTTTGTTTATTAGCCCATTAGCCTTTTTCCTTATTCTAGAGTATTCTTGTTTCTAGACTATTCTTACTCTCTAATCTCCTATATAAGAGAGTCTCCTTTGTTTCAATCATCTAATAGAAACTCTTCTATCATTTTAGATGGTATCAGAGCGTGATCCATCTTAAGACCCTCCCACCCTATCTCAACCCTAACCCATGCCTCCTTAAACCTTAGCTGCCACTCTTCCTTTCCCTCCCTCCCCTTCCTCTTCCTTCTCCACCCACCGCCAGCCTCTTCCTCCACCTCCTGCCGCTCCACCCGTCGGCACCGCCACCACTCCTCACTCCCTTCCCCCTCTACTGTCGTCACACTCCCTACCTACTGCAACCATCACAGCAGTCGTCCGCCACCTAATTGTCGCCCAAGACACCCCCCGTGGCTCCCCTACCTGCCGCCGCCCTCATCCCCCCCCCCACATCCCACTGCGGCCACCACTCCCCACCCACAGCCACCGCAGACCCCACCCCTCCCTCCCCTACCCACCGCAACCCTCTCCTCCCTCTCCACCATAGCCGTTGCACCCCTCCCACCCACCGAACGCCACTACCAACCTCCCTGCCACCTTCTTCCTCCCCGCACAGCTACCTGCTGCTCCCCCCCCCTCTCACTTCTACCCTCCTCGTCTTCCGTTCTTCGTCACCCGCCATCATTCCTTCCGACTAGCCGTTCCTACCACCTCAGTTTTCTTTTTTGGCTCGCATCTGTTCTTCTTTGGAAACTTTCCAGTCATAGCACGTTGAAGGCGTAACCGGATCTCGCTCTTTTCTGCCTACGCCTCATGGTCGAGTAAGTTTCTCCTCCATGTTAGCGTAGGTTTTCTATCACTATTGTTGCCCTGACATCGATTTCTGGATCTGATGTGTCAGATCTCCTTCTGCTATCTTTTGTCCGTGTACGAGTGTTGTTAGATCTGCTCCGGCCTGCTAGTTCTGTTAGCTTTGTCGTCCTACTTTCTATGTTTCCCATGGCGTCCTCAAATCCTCTTCGCAATCTCTGCGTAACGACTACCAAGTTAGACGGCTCCAACTATCACACTTGGGTCGCCTCTTTTGAACTCTATGTCAAGGCTCAGGGGCGCTATTCCCATCTTTCTACTAAAGGTCCTGATGCACCGGATGTTATTGCTGATGACAAGAGTAAACAGGTGTATGACCTGTGGTCCAAGGATGACTCTGGGGTTATGACATGGATGGTCAACAGTGTTGAACCCAAAATCAGCCAATCCCTTTTGCGCCTGCGCACGACTAAGGATATGTGGGATCAACTATCTCACATATATTCTCATCAACAAAATCCCAAGAAGGTGTTCGATATTTTCAAGCACCTGGACAAGGAGTATTCTACCACAGATTCTATTGAAGATTGCTACAATCAGTGTTGCGCTCTCTGGGATGAATTTGAGGTCTATCATCCGCAAACCTCAGATATTAAGGAAGCACAACGACAACGGAATGAACTACACGTTGTTCAATTCCTAACTGGCTTACTACCCTCCTTTACGGGTGTGGTTGATCAGATTCTCTCCAATGATCTTTTGCCCACCTTACGCGATGTTCTGAAACGCATACAACATTTACCCTCTGTCTCTCAGACGACACATGATCTTTCTGATAGTGTTGCCCTTGTTGTCTGTTCTAGTGATACTTTCCGTGGACGTGGCCGCAGTCGTGGTCGTGCTCGAGGCCGCTCAACTCCAGTCATTGGTCGTGATTCGTACTCCTCCGGCTCGGACTCATCTACTGAACCATGTTACTGCAACTGTTGCAAGTGTAACAATCATGTTGAAGACCGCTGCTGAATCAAGCACGGTAAACCTACTTAGGCAAATCAGGTTTCTTCAGAGCAGCCTGACACCTCTACTTCTACATTTGCCCCGCCCTCTGTTGATTGGATCCGATCTAAGGTTGAGAAAGTGCTCCAAGCGCACCTAGCATCCTCTGTTGAGACCTCCACTGCTGGCAGTTCTGCTCTTCTGACACAATCTGCTCTTCTGGCATAGTCTCATAAACACAAATGGGTTATGGACTCTGGTGCCACATCTCATATTATTGGCAACCGGACTTTCTTTTCTACCTTGCATAAAATTGTTACTATTACGCCTGTCACATTAGATGATGGTTCTCAAATGCCAGTTTTCGGGATACGGAATATCTATACTTCTGGCCGTCTTGTATTGAACTTAGCACTTTTTGTTCCTAAATTCCCCATCAAGTTGTTATCTGTGAGTAGAACTGTTAAGAGCCTACAGTGCTCAATTATCTTTGACCCCAGATGGTGTTATCTTTCAGGATCTGTGCACGAGGATGGAGATCGGTTCGGGCCATGAGGGACTAGAAGGACTCTAATATTTGGATGCACCAAAGACGAAGTCTTACCTGCCTACTTCTGTAACCAGCATTCAGTGGTACTACCGCTTGGGGCACCCTTCACCAGCAAAATTGAAGCATTTACTACTTGACATTTCTGAGTCAGTTTTTCATTGTAAGACATGTCAGTTAGGGAAACAAACTCGGTCTACTTTTACTAAGAAAAACGGTATTAGCTCAAAAGAGTCTTTTGATATTGTGCATGCTGACATTTGGGGCACGTGCTCTATTGTTAGTACTTCTGGATTTTGATACTTTATGAGTTTTATTGACGATTTTTCTAGAACCACCTTGTTGTTTTTGTTAAAAGACAGATCTCATATACTTATTACAGCTATCTTTGCCGAGATATGTACCCAGGGTAAACCTATTAAAATCTTTCAAACTGATAATACCCTTGAATTCATGCAAAAGTTAGTCAATCTGTTTTGTACCAAAATGGGTACTATTCACCAAACCTCCTGTGCATATACACCCCAACAGAATGGCATTGTTGAACGCAAGAATTGACATCTTCTTGAGGTTGTGCGTACTCTTGTCTTTCACTATCATGTTCCCCACTCTTTTTGGCCAGAAGTTGTTTCCGCGGCATGTTATCTTATTAACGGCATGCCTTCTTCTGTTCTTGGCAATCAAGTGTCTTTTTAGATTCTATACCCTGATGCTCCTTTGTTCATTGAACCTCGTATTTTTTGGAGTACGTGTTTTGTGAAAAAATTGTGTCCTGGCCTTACTAAATTGGATCCTCATGCTACCAAGTGTGTTTTCATGGGGTACTCTAGAACGCGAAAAGGATATCGTTGCTTTGACCCGCTTACTAAGAAATGGATGGTCTCGGTTGATGTTGTCTTTTTTGAACATATGCCGTTCTATTCTTCTGTTGGATCTGCCTCGACTTTTGACTTACTGTCGGAAACACCTTTACCTCTGTCGGTTGATACTACCCCATCAGATAATACAGTTGCACCTGCTCCTCCATTAAAAGTCTACCAAAGAAGACCGAAGGCACCTACTCCCTCTATGGCCCAATCAAGTCTTCCTACCTCGTCAATAAATCAGCCAACATCTCAGGTATTTTCTGACTTAGACGTTCCTATCAATTTACGCAAGGGCACTCGATCTTGCACGCAACATCATATTGGGAATTTTTGCACTACTGCTAATCTGGGAAATAATTTTACAAATTTCACTTTTGCCCTGTGTTGTTACTATTCCTAAGAATGCTACTCAGGCTCTTCAGCATCCAGCATGGCGTCAAGCCATGGAAACTGAAATGCAGGCCCTCACTGATAGACATACTTAGGATTGGGGTGATGCACCCCCCGGTTGTTCACCAGTTGGTTGCAGGTGGATTTTCACAGTCAAGTATCAATCAGATGGCACTATTGAACGACTCCGCTCGCTTGGTAGCCAAGGGCTACACTCAGACATATGGAGTTGATTACCTTGAGACCTTCTCTCCTGTGGCTCGGTTAAATCCGGTTCGTATCATTATTTATGTGGCCATAAATTTTGATTGGCTTTTATTTCAACTAGATGTTAAAAATGCATTCATGTATGGTGGCCTGCAGGAGGAGGTTTACATGGAGCAGCCTCTTGGATTTGTGAGTTAGGGGGAGTCTTCAAAAGTCTATTGCCTTCGCAAAGCAATTTACGGCCTTAAGCAAAGTCCCCGAGCCTGGTTTGACAAGTTCAGTTCTATTCTTCAAAAATTCGACTTCCATCGCTCTCAGTCTGATCACTTAATTTTTGTTAAGAAAACTAGCTTTGGTCTTGTAGTACTCACTGTCTATGTTGATCACATTCTCTTATCTGGAAGTGACTCTGCAGGCATCTAGGCTACTAAGACATACTTGGAAAAGCACTTTATTACCAAAAATTTAGGCAAACTGCGGTATTTTTTGGGCATTGAGGTCTCTCACTCATCCTCTGGTCTATGTTTGTCTCGGCGCAAGTATGTTTTAGATCTCCTATCAGAGACAGGAACGCTTGGGGCTGAGCCAGCTAGTACCCCTCTTGGATCCCAACACTAACTGGGATGATGACACTTCTTATCCTGACCATCATCAGTATCGTAGAATGGTTGGCAAACTCATCTACCTTACTATCACTAGGGCTGATATCACTTCTTTTGTTGGTCTCATAAGTAGATATTTTCGTTCGGGAGGCTGTCTTATCTGGTCAGATTTCTACACCTTATACACCAACTGTGGATTAGGTTGCAGATATTTTCACCAAAATTCTTCCGAAGACTAGATTCATTACACTGATGGCCAAGTCGGGAATGATTGACATTTGCGCTCTAGCTTGAGGAGGAGTATTAATATATATATTTTCCTGGCTTTATTTTTCCTTTATTATTGTATTAAGGGCCTTTGTTTATTAGCCCATTAGTTTTTTTCCTTATTCTAGAATATTCCTATTTCTAGACTATTCTTACTCTCTAATCTCCTATGTGAGAAATAATAATGAATGTATTGAATTCATTTGATGAATAAAAAATGCACAGCCATGTCCTATATATAGGAGCAAGGGAGAAACCCTGAGACTTGGGACACAAGTAATCAAAACGGGCTGAGACACTAAAGGCCCACTAACTAATTAACCTATTAACTAAATAGGCTAATATATACTCTCTAGCACTCCATGGGTGAAACACATGTCCAAGCTTGGAGTTACAGGATTTGATAAAATGATAAAAGAATGATAAATGAAAGAAAGATAAATATCACTCCCATACAAAAGATTGATACTCCCCCTAAATCAAATGATGACGACGTCTCTCTACTTTGGGATTGTATTCTGCAGGCTGGAGATCCTCGAGCTTTGAAGGTCTTTTGGAGTGCATCTGGAATGAAGAACACCTGATAGATGGAACATGAATACTACAGCAGTAATTTCCCATTTTGAAGCAGACAATCACCAATCCACGACTACGCCATCTTCACTGGAATATGTACTTAACGTGGCACGAACACAAATACACAATGATGATGTAGCAGTAGCGGGATCTTCAAATCGTCTGACAAACGTGCATTACGTGGCAGGAACACAAACGGACGATGTGTTGATGATACGATGCAGGTACCATAACTCTAGCACATGAACCTTGGGGGCTTAACGGGAAAGGAGATCATCCATCAAGGAAAGTCCCAAGTAGATCAGCAGAAGGTGATGCTAATACAACAGATGCAGCTCGGAGAAGACATGATGAAACAGCTCGGTGAAGATAAATCTGACGAATCAACCTTGCTGATGTAGATTTGGCAGGCTAGAAATTGTTGAGCTTCTGAGAATCTGAAAAAGGGCCCATCTGTCTCATGTGAATGCAGCGAGGATGATCAATTGGAACACCCACCAGATGAGGAGGAAACACAAGGCTGGAATGCGAGCAGGAACCTCTTGTCCTGGCGTACATAATGTGGTACGAAAGCGATAAGCTCAATGTCAACGCTGCAATGGAGATCCTTGAATGTTGTCTAGAAATGGAGAACAGATGTGTTGAAGAACGAAGCTCCATGAAGATAGTAGCCTGGAATATACATATGTCATCACTCTCATCTCTCTCATACTCTCTCTCTTCTAATACTCTTCCTCTCCTCTCTATCCCCCCCCACACCAAACACGACAAGAGTGAGTATATGGTGTAGAGGAAAGGATATATGACCCCCCGCACGTGGAAAAGGGGATACACACATGATGAGTGGAAGGGTGGGAAAGGGAAGGGATAAAAACAAGAGATGTAGAGAAGAACAAAAAGACTACCGGAATGGAAACTTCGGTAGAAAGAGAAGATACACTACCGAAATTTGCTCGGTAGGGGGAAGAATGGCACTGCCGGAATGGTTTTTCGGCATGAAAACTGATAACCGGAATCAATATGCAAAAACAACCCAATTAAGATCCGGATAGAGAAAATAAATGGATCTTTTTTTGACCCAAAAAGGACATTTGCCCGGCCCTTAGGCCGACAAATGAGAGGGTGTGGAGGCGGGCCCCGAAAAAATTCTGTTGGGTCAAAAAATTAATACTAGGATTCGATTATCATAAGTATTGGTGGATGTCAGGAGCTTTGAAGGACGTCAAACTTGGGAGAAGTTAGAACAATTAGGGGTGATGGCATGATTAAATATGGTGGACTGATGAAGAGCAATAGCTTGCGGGATCAAGACGGTAGCAGAAGGACTTGGCAACAGCATGGATGACGGCCAACTGAGATAGACAATGGCGTTGGGGCAGCAGTTGATCGAGAACTCTCGGTAGTACCGACCTTAGAGTCGGTAGTACCGACGAGATCACAGGCCGCAGCCATCGAGGGAGTCAAATATCGACATCCTGTCGGTAGTACCGACCCAGCGGTGCAGTGGTAGAGGCGATGGTTGTTGTTGATGGCACTGATTGGCGGCGGCGTCTGCTGTGCGATGGATAGGAGATGGTGGCGTTGCTTGTTGCTGGCCGCAGTGGCTGCTGCTACTACTGGCTGACTGTTGTCCTAGCCGCTGGCGGCTATGAATGCTCTGCGGTTGGATGCGACGGTGGCGTGATGGAGATGACGGCGGATGGAGATCACCGGGAAGAAAGAAGATCGTTGTTATGAATTGAGAGATGACCATGGAGGCCGAGATATGCCTAGCGGGCGGCCAACCTAAACCATGGAGATGGCAACAGTCGCCCGCAGGTGGAGGCGGTCCCCCTTAGTCGCTTTCTATAAGAGAGGCGGCGGCAGCTGTTGTTGCGTGTGCGTCGGAGAGAAGAGGGAAGAGGGGCGGCGACGGTTGTTGTTGCGTGTGCGTCGGAGAGAAGAGGGAAGAGGGGCGGCGGCTAGGTTAGGGTTCCCTAGGACGGAACACGCTTTGATACCATGTGAGAAATAATAATGAATGTACTGAATTGATTCGATGAATAGAAGACGTACAGCCCTATCCTATATATAGGAGCAAGGGAGAAACCCTAAGACTTGGGACACAACACAAGTAATCTAAACGGGCCGAGACACTAAAGGCCCACTAACTAATTAACCTATTAACTAAATAGGCTAATATATACTCCCTAACATCCTATATAAGAGAGTCTCCTATAATTGTTTCAATCATCTAATAGAAACTCTTTTATCATTTTAGAAGAGTGATATAAAAGATGACAAGATTAGATGGCAAAAGGACAAAGATATGAGACTGGCTTAAACAAAGCAAAAATTTCCATCATATGGTACTCAAGGAAGTGTATTTACTAGTAAACTAACAAAGAAATCAAGCTTGGAAGTTGAAGAAGCACAAACTTTTACTTCTATATCATAAAAAATCATACTCACTTTCATCAATGACATATCAATACAAACACCTCCATGAGGAGCCAAGGTATGTCCTTCAATTGAAGTAGCACCTCCATATGGTACAATAGGAACCTAGCTTGGGAAAAATAATACGACACTACTTAATCCATCAAATATACAAAGTGATAGCAAAACAGACTTTCTTTATATCCAACAAAACTTGAGAATGATGAAGAAACTATGATAATAAGATGAAAAAAATTATAACTTTGAAAAGAAATTTTGGCTACAACATAGGAAAATGGTATTAGATATGAGTAGAACCTTATATTTGTTACATGTTAAAATGATTTTCACAACATCCTCCTGTGACCTGAGAATTTCAACATAAGAAAATTGAAGTTATTACACAAATATTCATATTGAACTTCAAAAACATACATATTTCAAATGTTATACTTGAATATATCTAAGTTATTCCTATTGAAATTGTTGGGATGTGATGGTAATGGGAAACCCAAACAACAAGACCCAACGAGCTTTTTGCGGAGATGTGAAACCTCAAGATCGAACGAGTTACCAAATATGTACGATGGATAGCAACTATGAACAACAAGCCAGCAACCACAAACACAGGATATATAGTGGTTCAGCAAATTCCCAATGCGAGAGCCTACATCCATTGGCGAAGATTATTTATTGATGGAGACATTACATAGAGGATGATTAAAGAAGATGGAAAAAGAACCCAATCCCCTTTTACACCCGCAAGCCAACCATGGAAGAAGATGGTTGCTTGGAGAGGAGCTCTTGGAGGCCTGAAACCCTAGGAGAAACACTAGGTACATTCTTGGCTTTAGGCCTTCAGAATCGACAACTTTTGATGTATCTTTGTTGCTCTTCATACAAAAGATGAGTCGACCTATTTATAAGATTAGGACTTGCGGCCGAAGTCCCAAAGTCACCCAAAAAAAGTTTGATCGTGTTTACTGTTGAGAGTTATTTAGTTAGTGTTTTATTATTGGTTTGTATTATGGGCCTAAGTGTCTTGTCCCATTAGGGTTGTCTTATGTCTTGTACGCTTCCCTGTTCTCCTATTTATAGGAGCAGGGTTTCTCCTATCTAATACATCGACTAGCCGTCTTTTACTATTTGACATGGTATCAAAGCAGCGATCTTGAGCCGCCGCTCTACGTGAGAGACAGAAAGCAAAGTAGGAGCGCCCCCTTGCGGGCGGCCGCCGCCCTTGGCGGAGCTTGGCTGCCCGCAGGGAATTCTTTTCCTTGTTCCCTGCCACTTTGGTCTTCACATCCCGCTGCTACCTTGCCACTCTCGCTCGCCCACTGTTACCTTGCCGCTCCTGCTGGCCTGCCGCCGATAACCAGCTACAGCGGCTGCTAGCCACTGCAAACATGTACATTGGGAGCTTCATATTCCAACGACGCCAGCACAAGTGAAGGGCCTGCCGCATTGCTGCTATTGTTGGGTTTCTGCCTGCTGGACATCCGCCAATTGATCATGTTCCTATTTCCACCACTAATATGTTCGTTGCTGCCAATCCACTTCTCGATCTCTACACCCAGCGTTGTCGGCCCCTACTGTCTCCTCTCTGCCTGCGCCCGCCGCTACATGTCCATGTGCCGCCTCCAAGCAGGCCGCCGCCCAATTGCCCATGTTGCAACACTTGCCGCTGTCAAGTTGCTACTACAAGCTCTGCCTACCGCCTATTGCCCAGCCGTCGGGCCTGTTATTTTTTGCAGCAGTCATATGCCCGCAACCCATCTACTTCCTGCTACCCGACGCTGCCCACTGCTTCCTACCCAACTGCGGCCACCTACCACTCCTCTATCCCACTACCAAACAACTCAATATTAAATCGTATCCCCTCAATTTTTTTGTTGCCCCTCCCATATACACTCAAATATTTGTGCTAATCGGATCCATTTTTTAGCCTTATCGGATTCGGGTCGGAGAAAGATCCATTTATTTTTCTATCTGGATCTGCCTATTCAGGTCATTTTGCACCTTGACTCGTATTATTGGTTACTGCCTCCACATATTTGCCTACACTAAACCTTGCCTCTACCATTGTTTTTGACTCTCCACGCCAACCACTCTTTGACTCCTTCTGTGGTTGGCGTGAGGGGGAGAATAGAGGATGAAGAGTAGAGGAAGAGATGAGATGGAGGAGTGATGAAGAAAGAGAAGAAGATATATATATGCTACTATCTATATGGATTTTCATGCTGCTGCTATGTGATGCTTTCTACTGCTATCTATATGGATATTTATGCCACTTCTATTGTTGTTTTATGGACCTTCTTGTTGTTGCTATATGGTGCTTTTGCTGCTATTATTGCTTATTCATCATCTACCTCGACTGCTACTATGAAGTTACATATTCAGACGTCTTTCTTACTACTTGTGCTATGATTAGCACATTTTGTTTGTTGCTTTGTGCTTTTGCACTTTCTGCTGTCCGTGCTTTATTTGCACGTTGATTTTCTATTGTGGACCAACACTCTCTGGACTTTGACGTCTGCTACTGTGATGGATATTGTATGAAGAGGGAAGATGATGAAGACATCTATTCTGACCTTACATGGAGCTTCGCCTACTGGAGTTATTTATTTACTTGCTACTCTGCCCACTGGACTTTTGTCTACCTACGTTGTCGAGTTCTACTGTTGTGCGCCAGCACTCTCTGGCATGTCCGTGTTTTGGCACGTCGACTGTCTGCTACTGTGATCTAGCACTCTCTGGGCTCTGTTACTGTGATCCAGCACTCTCTGGCTACTACGACGACGACTTTGATGAAGACCTTGGTGCCTATTACCTATTCCATCTTTTGCTCCAGATGATTGTGATGCTGCTTATTTCTACTCCAGATGATCGAGAAGCTTCTGTGACCTGCTTGCCTGCTTGCTTGGAGTATCAACTTGAGGGGGAGTGTCTGAGTGTTTGAGTGCTTTAATGTAATATTGAGGGGGAGAAAATTCTTGTATGGGCTTAGTTTATCGTTTTATTCTGTTTCTTTATTTTCTTAGTCCAACTCTCTATCTGCAAGCTGATTTGGGATTCTCCCAACTTCAGCTTGAGGGGGAGTGTTGAGAGTCATTTAGTTAGTGTTTTATTATTGGTTTGTGATATGGGCCTAAGTGTCTTGGCCCATTAGGGTTGTCTTATGTCTTGTACGCTTCCCTGTTCTCCTATTTATAGGAGCAGGGTTTCTCCTATTTAATACATCGACTAGCCATCTTTTACTATTTGACAAATAGAGGATGAAGAGTAGAGGAAGAGATGAGATGGAGGAGTGATGAAGAAAGAGAAGAAGATATATATATGTTGCTATCTATATGTCTTCTTCTCTTTCTTCATTACAGAGAGGATGATTAAAGAAGATGGAAAAAGAACCCAATCCCCTTTTACACCCGCAAGCCAACCATGGAAGAAGATGGTTGCTTGGAAAGGAGCTCTTGGAGGCCTGAAACCCTAGGAGAAACACTAGGTACATTCTTGGCTTTAGGCCTTCAGAATCGACAACTTTTGATGTATCTTTGTTGCTCTTCATACAAAAGATGAGTCGACCTATTTATAAGATTAGGACTTGCGGCCGAAGTCCCAAAGTCACCCAAAAAAAGTTTGATCGTGTTTACAATCTGATTGGATCGTATATGGTCCCTAGCTTGACTGTAAAATTGTTGTAGAAACATTTACAATCCAATGTTGGACCGTATAGGGTACAATAAGACCGTAAATAGCACTATAGTTGCCCCTTTCCAAATTCCGTCCATGTCGATTGTATGTGGTCTGTTGAATGATCGTAAATTCACATGACGCCAACCGATGATGTTGAGGCCCAGTAGAGACATCAATTCATCACTTTACTAGAGAGTTTAAGACACTCAACAAACTCCACCTTGTCTTCAATTCAAAAATAATGGAAGTAGAAAATCACTTGCAGTCTTCTCTAATATCAGAAACAAAATAAGAATACATCTCCACCTTCGCTAATGGGCAAAGTTGAGGTAGAAAGACCAGCTAATTTTAAGCAGAGCTCAAACTTAGCTAACTGAATAGTCTTCTTTGAATTTTGCCTTCAATTGTGACTTCTCTAGTGAAGTGGTACTTGACATCAAAGTCTTTCATTCTCTCATGGAACATTTTATCTTTGCGAAGATATGTTTGGCACTTTGACTGTCACAATGAACAATAACTTGTTCTTGATACATGCCCTATTTGATTCGTCAAAGGCTAGAGCCATAAAGTCTTACTCTGCTTCAATTGTGGACAAAGCTTTAGAACTTTTTAGAGTGGCTTTCTAACTAGTAGTTATTGATCCCACTGCGAACATGTAACAAGTGAGAGATCTCTTGTTGAGGTCACCTGCATAATCTGAGTTCATGTACCATGTCGTGATAACTTGAACTCCACAAAAGATTAAACAAGTATTTGAAGTGCCTTTCAAATACCTCAAAATCCACTTATTGTTTGCCAATGTGCATTGCCAGGATGAGCTATGTAACGACCGACCACACTGACTGCAAGAATAACGTTTGGCCTTCTACAAACCATAGCATACATGATGCTACCAATGGCACTAGAGTAAGGTACATGCACATATTGTGAAGACTGCAAAGTCGATAACCTGAAGTGAGAGGAAAACGGAGTTGAAACATGCTTTGTGTCTAACATGTGGAACTTGTGAAGAACCTCCTTGATGTACTTCTCCTGTGTCAGGATAAGCCTTCTATCTTTTCGATCTCTCTGAATCTCCATGCCAAAAATCTTCTTAGCTTCATCTAGGTCTTTCATATCAAATTCTCCACCTAGAAGTTTCACCTTGGCAATCTCATCTGCATGTCTAGAAACGACCAACATATCATCCACATAGAACGGTAGGTAAACAAAGGAATTTCCATCCAGCGTTTTGTAGTAGACACAAGCATCATAACTACTTCTAGAGAATCCATTGTGCGTCATGAAAGAGTGAAAGAGTCAAATCTCCTATGCAATTGTCTTGAAGATTGTGCCAGCCCATAGAGAGACCTTTTGAGTAAGCATAGTATGAGCAGAGCTTTGTCATCTTCTAGTTTTACATCAATGCTGAGAAAGTGAGTATGAAGTATGTTGAACCCATTCAAATGCTTTCTATTGAGTCCTCAAGCTGTCGAAGTTTGTACATTAGATTTGTTGGTTGTGGGCTTTCGTCGTGTTTTTAATTTCAAGCTCTTTCACAAATCCAAAACAATTTCTTCTTCCTCAACATTGAAGAAGAAACAATCAGCTAGGTACAACTGGATCAATGTTAATGCGTGGTAGTGGACGTCCTTCCACTCTTCACCAGTGTTCAGAAAATCAGTCTGATCGGCCGAATAATCGGTTCGGTACACCTACTGCTCCGTATATAGCAAATCAGACATATAATCGGTCCATGACCGATTAATCGGTCAATCAGGCGTATAATTGGCTGATTAATCGGCGCTTTTTTGAAATTCAATAACTGCAGATTTTTTTTCTACAGTAATTTTTTTTTAAAACCTATAGTTGGTCATCACATTTACATTCCCTTCACCCTCTTCACATATTTGGTCTTGTCACCTTGTTTTGTGTCAACAAGTACATAGTTTAATGCTCATTGAATTGCTGCTTATTGTGGATTTTCTCTTCTTAAATATCGTCACTGTTTTTTATTTCTTATTCAATGCAATGGATGCCCCCTACTCTAATTATTGTTTGGTCTTGTCACCCTGTTTTGGTTTAGGCTCCTTTTCGATTACATATTTGGTCTTGTCACCCTGTTTTGGTCTTGTCTCCTTTAATCAACTGTTACTCGAAGACTGACCTTGGCCCTTATTCTTGCCCTGTTTTCCTTCCATCTCATTTCAAATACTACTGTTGCAATTTCATAGTAGCATTATATTTGTTATTATTTGTTATAAGTTAGTAGTAATAAGTAAATTGATTGTCTTTTATATCAGCATATATTTGTTGTTATTATTTGTTTAACCAGTTATATGCATCAATGTGTTACTATGTGTTCTTTCTTACTTAGCATATATTTTTTTAGTATTCTGGTCTTGTGTGTGTTTGGTTTGATGTGATTTTATACATTATATATGGTCAATATAAATATTTATGTAAATATATAATTAATTTATTAAAAAAAATCAAAATCGATTTAAACCGATTATACACCCGCTTATACTCCCGCATACCTTGTATACTCTATTTGGTGCCATGTCCGCCCGTACACCGATTACCGCATTTCATAACACTGCTCTTCACCGGTAATTTTCTCAACTTTGGTCTCCAATAGCTCGTCTGAAAAATATAGCGTTCACTAGAAGCCTAGAACTTGCATCATCACCTTTTGACTCGTGAAGCTAATGTTATCAGCACACCTAAAGATCGGAACTTTGATGATACGGGGGTCTTAGACATACCACTGCTTCAACCACTTGGCTCCCAGCTGGTGGATGCATATTAAGTTGAGTCTAATGATACCCAAGAAAAACATAACAATGAAGCCATCACAAAGAAGTCCATATTTATGTGGTTTTGAGATATTTCCTACTCAGCTGAGAGAGCAAAAGATAGAAATCATGTAGCTAAGGTGAGTACATAGAGATAGCACATCCAGAAAAAATCATTACAAGATTTTGGAAACCCTCTCACACTTTGCGAAACTCCCATGTTAGTGTGGGTACCAGCCTGATGTCTCTGGTGGCACTTTAATGCGTTTAGAAAGGAAGCTATTGCTGTTACAGTATTATTTATTGAGATCAGCTTCTTTAAAAAGAAGGACAATGTACTTTACTAGGCTGCTGCAATGAGATGTTTCTTATACAGGCATATACATTGATCTATTCAGGAGGTGCTTCTCCACGTGTTCCAATAGTGGGCAAGATGTTTCACTCCAAACTTCGTCTGCTCATCGGGGATCTATACCAAACCATCTCAGCTGAATCCTCTCAGTTGGGATGAGGACAGCAGATGTTGCTGCTTTTCTGAAAAACCGTGAACGAAGAAAGCAAAAGGAGGACAGCAGATCCTTCGTTCCTTTTTGATAAGCCAGAGAAACCAATAACCGAATCAGAAACTGATTTCTGGTGTGCGTAAATCCTATTCATCGACGAATAGTCGCATACAAAAAGGCAAATACCCTTCCGATCAGTTCAGAATTAGAGACTATGAAGGCATCAATAACCGTTCTAGCCTCTTTCTAACGTTTGTACTCCTCGTTAGCACCACACACTTCATTTGAAAACAGCAGACGAATTAAAGGTTTGTTTGATACATGCAACTAGTTTTCCTTTAATTATGTTCCGAGCATGAGTAGTGCTCACATTCTTGTATCACAGGTTGAAATTGTTCGTTCAACATAAGATGCATACCTTGGGTAGACCACCACGTCAGGAATATTTACGGCCTTGTGGAAACTATTCTGTGGCTTTCCATGGAAATGCCTCTCGTCGTAATCAAGAGTGATGTTACTCTAATTATAACCAAAATTTACAACCAATTAGAATCTAACCAGAGCCCACTTTAGGCAACTTCATTTATGATTTCTAAACTTATACCAAATAAGCAAACTGATAATGATCGTCCTTAGTTCCTTACATTGCATATGGCTCGCAATTCATCGATGAACTCCTTCCGAATCTGCGTGCTAGAGCCCTGAACCGTCATTGCAGTACTTCCATCACCACTGATCCTGTACCAATTTAATCGTCTTGTAGCAAGAACTGCTGGAGAAAAGAAATAGTGAGAACAGAGGCCATGGTAGCTTACTGGAGGTCGCCACCATGATCGCACAGAGATGGATGGGGACGGAGGTCGAAAAGGAGAGGGGTGAACCCCGCAGCAATGGCGGCGGTCCCGAGAAGGGAGGCGGATATAAAAATGGCTGATTTCTCTCTTCCACTGTCGTTACTTGACGGAGCAGAGGCAATCGGTCGGAGATAGCGGAGGAAGGAACCCGAGGGGTGACCCTTCGAGGTTGCTACGTTGAGGCGAGAGAGCCAGGCAGTGCTCGTGAAGCGAAAGAATCCCATTGGAGACTACCGGTAGAAGCTGCGAGTGGAAGCGAGCAGAGAGATGAGTCGCGGGATACCAGAAGTGAGGGCGGTAACTGCAGAAATTGTCGAAAATGAGATTACCTCCCGGTGTGGCGGTGTCTCACATTGAACGCCGGTTACGATTATGTATGATGCTTAGTGCGGTCCGAATAACTGTGCATGGTTCTGTTTTGGACTGAACCGAACTCAGGGCTAATTTGGTTGTAGGTAGTTGCAACTAGAACAATGAGTTTTAAAACAGGAAAAAGAAAACACGAATCGGAACACAACGTCAATGGTTTGGTTTCAGGTAACTTGAAGGCGAAGCTTTAGTTCCGCAATCGTTTGGTTACAGGTAGCTTCTAGATCTGCATACTTCGGTCAGGTTACCACCATCCTATAATATTGCAGGTCCTACTGTACCAGAATTCAATAGCCTAATTTTTAAGTTGCGCCTTCCACCACTGTGCTTGAGTAGAAGGTGTGTGGAACAACTAACAATCGTGGAAAATGGACCGACCTCAAAACAAGCGCAGTTTGCAGTCTTCTAATTTGTACGTACGAGAAAGTAATCGTGCGGTTTGTTTTCCAGATACGATTTCAAGCCGCATCCAACCAAACGTTCTGAGTTCTAAAAGCTATGCGGTTGCGATTCTCGTGTTCCAACTCATCGGAACCAAACGTGCCCTCAGTCACAAAATAAATGTACTTTTCTCCTTATTTGGGATGGGATATCCTTAAAAAGGGATGAATTGGTTGGTCATGGATCGGACTGGCATTGTCTAGAAAGGTTTTCGGAGGATTCTGGTTACTCTTGTATGGGAATAATTAATTCAATCGGACTACAACAAAATGCTCAAAGTGAGATTATGTTGGCGTAGGGTCAATCAAGAATGAAGACTACATGTTAGTCCGATATTTAGTACAATTTCACTATGGGTTGTCAAACAATTGGTGTGATCGCATCATTGCATTTTTTGCAAAAGACAGGCCCGCCAATTTGGATCTGGGTTGTGTCTCATCCCAAATCGAGGCAATTATGTCTAGTATTGATCTGAAATAAATCTTGTAGTTTGATTGGTTTCGTTCAATCATCCTCAATCGCATATTTGTTTACCCATGAAGATGTGTGGACGGATTCAAATGGTGGGCAAAACTAACGGCACAAAATAAAATTAGGAGGATAAGGAAGTAGTAATCATTGTGTTTTTAGATAAAAACAAGAAGAAGAAAGAAACATAGGTTTGGTATTTAAATCGAGTTATATTGAATTGACTCCACCTGAGGATAGATAAGTAAAGAAAGTGTGGCCAAAAGGTCGTATATATTGTGACTAAAGAAGGTGTGAGGCACATGATAACATCCAATTTTATAGATATTACATGCATAGTTACCCTTTTGTTTCCTCTAATTTTACAGGGGTTTAGCATGATAAATCTCTTAAGTGCATGCACTAATCGATATTACACATTCAATAATTGCTTTACATCCTTTTTCTAGGCAAAGTTTCAAGATTTGTGACTAATAACCAACTTGATGGCCTCATAAATGACGGCCAGGAGACCCTTCATCAGCTTGAAGACTAATAAGCCAACAACCTTGGATCCCTTAGGTGACCAATTGATGAGACCATCATCTAATCACTGTTGGGATCGATGGTTGGCCATTGATGGAGAAGGGAATGCCATCAACCTATGGTGGGACCACTCAGTCACCAACGAAGAAGCCAAGGTCATTCACTAACTAACCCACGACCTATCATCAATCAATGGTAGGACACTGGTGTTGATATGTATGTCCAGAAAGTCAATCATGTGATGATTGTAATGGCGTAATTGTAAATAATTTAATTAAATAATAAAGGCAATCTTACAATTTATTTTGTTTAATTCAGTTATGAGATAATAATGTAACATTATAAATGTCTAGAGAATAATATTACTCAATGACATATGTCTTCAAGTATTAGACTTGGACAAATAAGATCATACATATGTTAAGAGTGCATATACATATTCTGATTATGTCTCTAATCGGTTATTATTGTGGAAGGTTGATAGACAACAATAACACATAAGATCAGAGTGTGGGTTGGTTGATGACGGAATCTTATTAGTCATGATATGGCAATATCAAACCAAGCACATAGATACATGTTAGAGAACAGTGTATTGGACAGACTCATCGTGAGACTAACACATGGAAGCCATTATCATAGAGGTCATAGTCATGTCTAACAGTGATGGTGGTGGTTGTGGCTCTTAGACCTCAAATCACAGCACTCGTCACATGTCGTTGGGTACGCTTTGACATCATCAAACGCAGTCTTGAAACATGAGTTGTTATAAAGTTGATGATTGGGTGACTTTGACACATGGGGACTGATTGTGAGTGATAGAGATGGGATTTGTCCCTCCTACAGGAGTGTGATATCCAAGGCCTCTTGATTAACGATATTGAGAAAAGTATAGCCATACGCATGTGAGTCAATATGTGATATTGAGCTTACATATATCTCATGCAGTTTGCTCTGGTTCAAGAAACAAGATTGAATAATAATGAGGATGATTGCTCCATGCCTCAGGTAGATTGTATTAAACATTGGTTGGAATTCAGCCTAACCCCGCCTACGAGATGTCCATCTCGCTTGTGCGAAACGCCCGTCTGGCATGGTGCAAAATGCATGTCTCATATGCACCAAACAGTCGGTCGGGTGCAATTTGATTGCACATAGGATTGGTGTTGACGTCATCACATGCACTAATTGGAATTGAATTGTCGACATATGATCAAAACTGGGAAACTACAAAATGACCGTTTCGCGTCCCAGACGACTGTCTCAGTTGCGAGACATCCATTTCAGATGTCGTAGGTTGTGAAGTTTTTAGAGTTGGTGTGAAAATTTGAGATCTTATGGTCCTTTCCACTCGCACACAGACTGGGAACCTTTACCCTTGCCTCTATTATAAATAGAGGGGTGTTGGGGGCTTCCTAGAGTTCTACATAGACAATTGAGAATTATTTGCCCTGACAATTATTGTCCTCTCTGGTTGTGATAGCCAAGAGAGCCCTAGCAAGTCCTACCCGACTAGGGAGGGATAGCTATGGGAGAGAAACAACGAGTATCATTGTTGTCGGAGAGCGGGTTGGTGACTAGTACACCAATGAGAGGGACAATTCTTTCATGTCTATTCCAGAAGGATGACATGAGTTCTAGTTGGTCCGTGTGGCCTACTCTAGAGGCAGGAGTCCTTTGGCTGCTGCTAGGAGGGCAACATCAACTTGCAGTATGTGGCGAGATCAGAGGAGATGTTGCAACAGTTGTCCGAGTTTGTTGTCCGTGGAGGAGTAGTCATACGAGTCCCAGTGCAACTAGGATCTCTACAGACACCATCTAAGACAGAATGTGCATCTACACCGATAAGTATTGTCACTGGACTTGCTTGAGAACTAAGTATATCTTCGTGAAACCATCCTCCCCATTGCATAGTTATTGATGTGATCTGCTGGTTAATGGGAAATATGTCAATAGAATTTTTGTTTCTGCATCTTATCTGATGTCATATTTCCCAACAAGTGGGTTACCAATCGATAAAGACACTACTTCCTCCATTTATGGTGTTTCCCACTTCACCAACCGATGGTAGATCAGGGCATCATCAACTAATGATGTCCCTATCTTCGTCCACCAATGAAGAGACATGATCATAAATTGGTGAGCTCACGTGCTTCATCGATAATGAACTTATGAAGACTATGCTCCCTCTATTGATGAAATGACAAGATTCACCAACCGACAAAGTAGTAGATTCACCAGTCGATGGAACCATAGGATCAACAACCAATGGAAGCATTGCCCCTATCAACTGATGATATTGTAGGCCTCCACCTACCAATTAAGACCTTGTAACTTATGTCGCTAACAAAGTTAGTTGAGCATGTGCTTCCAGGCACATGCCGTGAAGCTTGGGGTACAAGGAAAGACCCTCAGGTGTATCGGGCATGCCACCAAACCCTATAAATAGGGACCCCAATCTCTAAAGGGAGGAATCCTTTCTTCACAAGAAGGTGTTTCTAGTTTGAAACTAGAGCATTAATATCCACTGGTAGATGAAGGTGAAAACCCAAGTCTCCATTGGTTCGCATCCATCAGGAGGCATCTACCATCTACCTTAATGAGAAGGAAAGTAGTAGAGGCCTTACTAGTCCTCCATTGATAGCAGACTTCTGCCTAAGTCAATGTCTATTGTAGAACCACCACCTATCCACATCACTGACTATTGAAGAGGAGGTTCTATATACATCCAATAATCCAATGGAATATTGTCTTATATTCATGGTATCCTTCTCCCTCACTTTGTGTCCACTTTCATTCACTATTTTGGGGGTTTGTGTTTGTTTCATGTAAATTAGCCATGCCACTTATTAATATGAGCAGCTAATTCCCTAAACTTGTGTTAGAGGTATCCACCAGACACTCACAACGATGTAATACTCATGATCCATTGAATGTGTATTAACTTAGGCAATGATTATCTCTTACTCTTGTTCGTTAAGGAATCACTTGCATGCTTAGCTACCATCTTGTGATGATTGATTTATAATGCCTTAAGAGAGTAGCAATAGATCACATATGCAGTTAAGTAGTAGTGAGAATGCACTAGAGTGTTAGATCGATATAGTTAACTATAGTATGGTTGTATGTTTTTGAGTGTTTGTTTGTCATCTCAAAAGAGGGGCATGCTTATGATGTATATGTACCCTGAGATCGAGAGAGGAAGGAATGGACACAAATTATGATTGTTTGTAAACTATGCTAAGGATATACAATGGGTATGAGTTTTTACATGTTTGGGAATGCACTTGGTTAGTGAAACCCAATCCAAGGTCTATATAAAAATATCGAAATCTAAAAAAATGTGCATGTTTGTTGTGATCTCTCTAGTAGCGGTGTGACACGCGTAAACCGTGCGTGCAAACGCAAGTATACGTATCAATATAATATAGGCCTTGTGAGGCCCGAGTCAAACTCAGGGAAACGAGAATTTTAGTAGACTACTACTAACTGGTTGTGATCAGCTAAACCGATTAAAAGAGTTTGAGAGTTGTTGTAAAATAAAAGAAAATAAAATAAAACAGAGCAATCGATTAAGGGTTTCGTTTAATCAATTCAAATGGAGATCTTTAGGATTGCAGTTTCACCGCGGGTTTTCATTGTATGAATTTCCATATAGATACTCAAGTTCATCTCTCAATCTGGGTAGTGGCCTGTAGTCAGAATTGTCCACTGTCATGGTACAATTCACTACCTAAGTCTAGGTCAGATCCACCGTCGTAGTAACCTATACCCTAAACTAGGTGCATTAGAATCGACCTTTGGGTTTCCACCATTAACCATACATCACCTTGTTCAAGGGATTTGTTAATTAATGTGAATTTCGTCTCTTTTCAACCATTAATTCTTCTTTCAAAGTAATTAAAGGCATTAGATTATCATTATGGCAATTAAGCATAACAATGTAATTGAGAAAATGAAAGCATACCACAGATTTAGGAGACAAATTATGAATTACTATGATAAAAACGTCATATAATGCTTCCCCGGGCTACTCCCGGTCCTAAAGATTAAGGGGATTAGCCCCTCATGGTTGACAATAGAAAATGCATAGGAGTAGAGAATAAAAACATGGGAAACATGGAGCAAACTCGTGTAACCCATGATACAAAGGTGTTCCTGGAGATCCTCCTCGAGAAACGTGCGTTTTGCAGTCTTCCGACAGCAAAATTGCCCGTCGAAGGTGCCCGGATCGCTCGGTTGACGACCTTCGTCTCTTGTCTCCTCTCTCTCTCTCCTTCTTGGATATTGTGCAACATGATATGAGATCCCCCTAGGGCCGACCGTGCTCTTCTTAGGTCATAGGACCACTTTACGGCTCCGAAAAAGCTCAATCGTCGGATTAAAATGCTCCGTTTTAGTGCAGAAAATCGCCAGATCCCGACGCTGTCGATAGTATCGACCCCCAGGTCGATGGTATCGACCATGATACATGTTTTTCCTTCCAAGATCGCGTTTTGGGGTTGCTTTCTGATAAAATGTCGATACTATCGACACCAGGGTCGATAGTATCGACTCTGGACAATGCAAAAGTACCTGAAAAAGTGCCGAAACATGTGTATAAGTCTGGGGATTATATAAAATCATATAAATATGATAAAAGAAGTATAATTTGATGCAAAAAGAGTTTAAAGGCCAACTATAGTGAATTATGCAAATATAATCAAGAAAATGACAAATACATGCATAAAATAGATATAAAATAAGCCTATAAAAGTGACTCAAAACACATGCATCAAACTCTCCTAAGCTTAAACCTTGCTCATCCTCGAGCAAAAAAAATTTGGATCTGGTTGAGATAAGTCAGCAATAGGACATAAATACATGAAATGAATCTACATCATCCCCCTTTCTTTCCACAAACCGACCCTCATTAACCACTGAACACTAACTGCCATCCAGGCGACCAAAGACCTATGTAAAAGATGTATGTCCCCCAATCAGTGAAACACTATCAATTAAAGTAGTTAATATGATAAACTCATTTGGTCCATACTTGATGCATCTTGTGATATCCTATCTACGTTTCTCATTTCCTAACTACCATCTAAATGGAAGCAGATCTCCTGATATTAATGAATGAGGAGAATATCATGGGTGGCCTACCGATTAGAGCAACGGGTGGATGGGATAGGTGGTTGTGAAAGAGATGGAAGCACATAACAGTCAATCATGCAATACAAAAATTAATGACCTATCATGATGCAAAATGCAAGTGAAAATGTCCTAATGCTATATTTTTGGTGGAATGATGCATGCACTATCATTCCGTCTCAAGGTGAGATGGAATATCTAAGAAAACTACACCATGTGCTTATTCTTCTTAGTTCTTAGGTGAGAACATGTTCCTTTCTCCCTCTTCTTCTTTATTACTTCTCAATTCTTTTTTTTTTCTTTTCTTTTTTTCAATTTTTCTTCAATTTTTTTTCAAGCCCTTATTTTCATAGATGACAATGAATTATTTGTCGGGCTCACTTCTTGTTACATAAATTATACATTTGAAGCATTCTATTTGGAGGGTATGGATCAAGCTCACCACCTTTAATGTTTTCAGAGTAACATAAGATACATGGTGTACAATATGCTCAAAAGATGCAAATGCAACTACATAATGATAGTTATGCAATTAAATGACACACACCTAAGGATAATGTGCATGTATAACTACTCTAACTTTTTTTCATTTTTCATTTTCATGCAAAAATATGTGAAAATAGTTGTAATGCAAGACCTATCTACATGGGATGTAATCAAAGAGTGAAAGACACTAATGTGCTCCCATTTCTTATGGTGGAGTGTGAATGAAATTGCGGTGGATCAGATCACAAGACTAGTTGACAGAACCTTCCGAAAATATCATATGTCCCTCTCTAAAGACCTGTGTACAAGGTAACTGAAGGATTTATCTCTTAAACTTTAGTCTAAGGTCACGTTAGTGTTTGGTTGGTTTGGGCTCAAACATCCTTGCCAATTACTTTTTCTTGGACAATAAAGATGGTCATTCATGTCCCCATGTCCTGAAGCTGACTCACCCAAGCACTTCCTCAGTTATGCAACTCAATTACTAACAAGAATAATCTCAAAAAGTTCTCAAAATGCTCATTTTTTATGTGCACACAACCCAAGAGTAAAACTCCCAATTGAAACCATGCATTTATTGCTCCACATATTACACTAGATAGATGTGGATCCTATAAAAGCGGTAAATCTAGAAATAAATACAACTAATATTTCAAAAGTAAAAACAACATGAATAAGTAAGTAAAGACTAAGATAGAGGGCTGTTCCAACACCCCCCCTAAGCTTGAATATGACTATGGCCTCATAGTCAACATTCTCACTTAAGAGGTGGAACAGCGGTACCGTTCGCTTTGAAGTGTGGTGAAGAAGGATGGTTAGATGCTCAAGTAGACCAAGTGATACTTGCTATCTCCCTCCTTTTTGTAGCCCATATTTGTGTCTTAGTGGTTCTAAGACGTGACTTGCTTCATCCATCTTTCCTATGAAAAAAAACGGTTTGAAAAAATCTCGTTTCGATACCTTTTACGGCATGTTTTATGTAGCTGTCCTGCAGGTGTCGATACCATCGACCAAGGTCGATGATATCGACCCAGACTCAGCAATTTTGCTAAATCGACGCATCTAAAAGCATGGGAACTCAAAAGTGTCGATACTATCGACCCTAGGGTCGATGGTATCGACTTTACTGTCACCAATTTTTCTGTAAATATTCAGGAATCTCGATACTATCGACCCTAGGGTCGATGGTATCGACTTTTCTTCAGCGTTTACTGATCCAAACTCAATAATATCGACATGGGTGTCGATAGTATCGACCTTAACATTCTGCACACTTCAAAACATGAGTTAGGGTACCATTTTTACAAAAATTATCAAAACTGAAGCAAAAACTAAGTACATAAACATAAAAGAACATAACCAAACATAAAAATGAATCAAAATTTGGGTTGCCTCCCAACAAGCGCCCTTATTTAACGTCCTAGGCTTGACATAAAGATACCTTTAACCTGGGTTGTCAAGAGATGTTTCTAATGAGTCATGTGGTAATTTGAATTTAACTCTATCATTACCAATCCCAAGTGTCAAGTAACCTCGCCCAATGGCAGTGATTACATCAGCCGTAGCTTGGAATGGCCTTCCCAACAGCATCTCACCTCCTTCCAACTCATGCATGTCCATGACCACAAAGTCAACATGGAAGATGAATTTGTCGACCTTGACTAGCACATCCTCGCATATACCTTGTGGCTTCACAATGGATCCATCCTCCAACTCAATTGTCATAGAAGTTTGTGTTGGCTTCTTCAATCCCAACTTTTGAAAAGTGGCAAGTGGCATAAGATTAATGCTTTCCCTTGAGTCACACTGTGCTTGTAGAAAATGTTGACCGCCTATGGAACATGGGATGTAGAAACATCCTGAATCTTTCCTCTTCCTTGGTAGTCGTCCTTGGATTATAGAACTCACTTTTTCATCAACAACACAAATGTCAGTGTCTTTTATCCGCCTTTTCTTGGTGATTATGTCCTTGATAAACCTTCTATATGCTAGAATCTGTTCTCTCATTTCCACTAACGGAATATTAATATGGAGCTTCCTAAACATCTCCAAGAATTTCTTGTAGTGCCTATGCTCTTTCTTCAGCCTCAGACTATCCGGGAAAGGCATGTTAGGGTCCTTCGCTCGCTTGTGTGGTGGCACATATGGAACTTTAGGGGTCTTCTCCCCTAAGCTTGCTTCAACGCCAACTTATAGGATAGGATTTGACACATCATCCGTGGATGGCATGACTTGTGGCTGCTCCCCTCTCTCAGTGACTGTAGCTTCACCATGACGCATGGCCTTCACCTGCTCCTCTTGCCTAGGTGCGGGCACAGACGCGATGTGCTCTTGGTGGATTTTTCTGAATGGACAACATCCGCCCGGTAGTCCATAATGATTGCGAGGATATGGTATTCTTGGTGTAGCCTCCGTATCAAAAATCATTTTGCTTTTATCCTGGACCTCCACCACCGGGGGCTCTGCCTCAGAAATCATAGATATATATTTCACTTGATGATGTGCTTGAACAACATCTGCATTCCCAGCCTGTCTTTGTTGATTTGTATGCTTCATAACCACCACTTCATTGGAAATTTGGGTCACAGTTGTCTCTAGTGCCCTCATTTGTGCTCCATGACTTTGCAATGTTTGCCCAAATTTATTCAAAATCTCGCCCTGAGACTGTAACTGCTTGGCGAATGTACTCATCATCTCTTGATTTTGTTTCACCACCTGGCTAAGCAATTCATTGTTCTTTTCCTCTAGGCTAGGCTGCAACTTCTGAATTTTTTTTTCCTTCCTCCAATCATAATTGTTATTTCTATATCCCTGTTGATGCATATACTTTGCATGTGCTTCATCATCAGACCCATTGTCCTCTTTCTCTAGGAGCTTCTTGGCTATAAGATCGAACTTGTCATTAAGCGCTTTGATTGGCCTTGCTTCATGTGTAATGCCAACCTGCTCGGGTGCATCTCTTTCACCCCAAGACTGCTTTTTGGACATGTTCCTTAGAATCTCCCAACACCTTGTGCCTGTGTTGTTCAAAAAGAAACCAGAACTTGTTGAGTCCAAATTGCTCCTATCATGTTCATTTAGGGTGAAGTAGAAAATTTTAGCTTGCTTCTCCTTGTCTAAGCCGTGATATAGACACTTCCTCAGCATGATCTGGAAGCGCTCCCAAGTTTCAGAGTATGTTTCACCGACTCACTGGCTGAAGTTGTGTATCTTCCTCACTAGATCGTTTGTCTTTTCAGGCGAGAAGAACCTATCAAAGAACACCTCAACCATGTGATCCCAAGATTCAATGTACTCATCATCCAGATTGTGCAGCCATTCCCAAGCATTGCCCGCTAAAGAACTAGGAAAAAGTTTCAGGTAGAGTGTCTCTTGCGGGAACCTATCAATCTTTATCATATCACAATTTTCCACAAACGTGCTGATGTGGGTCACCGGATCCTCATTTTTAAGTCCATGGAAAGCCTGCGATTTGACCAACTGAATAAGCCCTGGATCAATCTTGTAACTGGGTATGTTGATAGCTTGTTTCTTGATTGGCCCCTTCTACGCAGAAGAAGAAGAAGCCTTAATTCTTTCCCAGATCGTCTGCTCCTCATTTTCCGCTCTGTCACCCATTGTTACTTTACTAGTACCTAAAATTTCAAATGGTAGTGTATGAACCAGTACTAATAATTAAAACAATGAATAAGATTTGCAATTCAGCTCAAAAGATGAAAAGAAAAAATATATATAGGAATTAAAAGTGGCCTAGTGTGGCCGCTCGCAGCACTCGTAGTGCTAAAATTCACCGTTTCCCCGACAATAGCGCCAAAAACTTGACACGCGTAAAGCGTGCGTGCAAACACAAGTATACGTATCAATGTAATATAGGCCTTGTGAGGCCCGAGTCGAACTCAGGGAAACGTGAGTTTTAGTAGACTACTACTAACTGGTTGCGATCAGCTAAACCGATTAAAAGAGTTTGAGAGTTGTTGTAAAATCAAAGAAAATAAAATAAAACAGAGCAATCGATTAAGGGTTTAGTTTAATCAATTCAAATGGAGATCTTTAGGATTGTAGATTCACTGCGGGTTTTCATTGTATGAATTTCCATATAGCTACTCAAGTTCATCTCTCAATCCGAGTAGTGGTCTGTAGTCAGAATTGTCCACTGTCGTGGTACAATTCACTACCTAAGTCTAGGTTGGTTCCACCGTCGTAGTAACCTATACCCTAAACTAGGTGCATTAGAATCGACCTCTGGGTTTCCACCATTAACCGTACATCACCTTGTTCAAGGGATTTGTTAATTAATGTGAATTTCGTCTCTTTTCAACCATTAATTCTTCTTTCAAAGTAATTAAAAGCATTAGATTATCATTATGGTGATTAAGCATAACAATGTAATTGAGAAAACGAAAGCATACCACAGATTTAGGAGATAAATTATGAATTACTATGATAAAAACGTCATACAATGCTTCCCCGGGCTACTCTCGGTCCTAAAGATTAAGGGGATTAGCCCCGTATGGTTGACAATAGAAAATACATAGGAGTAGAGAAGAAAAACATGGGAAACATGGAGCAAACTCGTATAACCCCTGATACAAAGGTGTTCCTGGAGATCCTCCTCGAGAAACGTGCGTTTTGTAGTCTTCTGGCAGCAAAATCGCCCGTCGAAGGTGCTCGGATCGCTCGGTTGACGACCTTCGTCTCTTGTCTCCTCTCTCTCTCTCTCCTTCTTGGATGTTGTGCAAACTGATATGAGATCCCCCTAGGGCCGACCGTGCTCTTCTTAGGTCATAGGACTACTTTACAGCTCTGAAAAAGCTCAACCGTCGGATTAAAACACTCCATTTTAGTGCAGAAAATCGCCAGATCCCGACGCTGTCGATAGTATCGACCTCCAAGTCGATGGTATCGACCATGATACAAGTTTTTCCTTCCAAGATCGCGTTTTGGGGTTGCTTTATGATAAAATGTCAATAGTATCGACACTAGGGTTGATAATATCGACTCTGGACAATGCAAAAGTGCCTGAAAAAGTGCTGAAACATGTGTATAAGTCCAGGGATTATATAAAATCATATAAATGTGATAAAAGAAGTATAATTTGATGCAAAAAGAGTTTAAAGGCCAACTATAGTGAATTATGCAAATATAATCAAGAAAATGACAAATACATGCATAAAATAGATATAAAATAAGCCTATAAAAGTGACTCAAAACCCATGCATCACGGTGCCAAAATTTTATGTGGGATGATTATCACATATGTAAATTCACTAAGAATATTTTTTCTAGTTTTTACTAAGATAAATTTTATGTGGTTGACCTCCCTTGACTGTGTGTTTGAAATATGAAATAATGGAGACATATATTAAGCATTAGACTTTATATTCATAACCTGATACCTTAGGACACCCACAACAATGATATGGAGTCCAAAGTAGTAAGCATGGTCAAATATGAGGACATGGGGTGATGAGTCATTAGGACCTTGGATCTTAGCTTGACTAATTCAAATAAAGGTAGAAGTGTGTGTCCCTATTGGAATGAGGTAGAAAACTAGAATAATAGTAGAAAAAGTAAATAAGACTATATGCTTTTAACCATGATGTTGTTGTCATGGTGGTCCATGTGTGTCATCCCCCAACTTCCTCTAGTAAAAGCTGAGACAATTTCTCAATGGAGTATGAATGAGATATGGAAATTTTAATCTCTAATGTTGAAGGATTGAAGAAATTTCACCTTTAATTCAAGATACACAATAGACTACAATGTATTTCTTGAGGAACCTCCCACCTAATTCATCATATCATCAAGGGTCTTCATGATTTTTGGATTAGCATCATTTGGGGTGGAAGGTGGTGGATTATTTGGAGCAACACCAGAATATATGTCGTAATCATTTGTTGTATTGGATGCCCAATGTATAAAGTTTTAGCCCGGTGCTAAAAAAGAGGCCAAGATTATTCTGGAGGCTTTTCCATTAATATTTTATCATAAGAGGAGTTTACCAAAGTTCTATTGATTTGATATATCCCCAAGTATAAGAATTTCACTAGATGTCATAGGGGCCCCTCATGGCGGGGATAGTCCATTAGAAGCTTTTAAAATCTTTCTACTCTTTAATGGAACCACTTGTGTCCCAACTGAGTGAATGAGGTAATGCATCTCCTCATGTTTGTAATCTTGGATATGGATACAATTTCTTGAGGAATTCATTAGCCTCCCATGTTACAATCTTGATCTTTGAGGAGTACCACTCCTTGGCTTATCTATCAGTGAGAATGGAAGTATAATATGATGAATAAAGTCATTTGTGGTTGTCGACATGTAGAAAATAGAGCATATCTCAAAGAAGGCATCCACATGCTTATAAGGATTTTCATTCTCCAAGCCATAAAATGTAAGAAGAAATTGCACCAAAGCTAGAGGAATAGAGAAGACTTTCCCAGGAATTTAGGTGAAGTATAATTTCTTGGAATGAAGCAGTCATAGAGAGGTCTTGGAGGAGCTGAGGGAAAAGTTGGTAGGTGAAATGAGGGGTTGTTGAGGAGGGTAATTCTTCCCATAAGGTTTAAGAATATTGTATCCATTAGCTTATTCGTACATTAAGTTTAGTGATAATGGGATTCTAGAAGGATTTGTATATGGCACCTACATTTTGGTATGTATGCCTAGAGAGACAATCATATGATATTTGTGATGGAATATTATATAAAAGATTTCATTAATAATAATAAAGGTAAGCTTCTGATTCATTCTATTTCACTCAGTTATGAGGAAACATAATGAATGTATAAAGAATGACAATATTCAATCATGTATGTCTTCTAGTACGTGACTTGAAAAATGAGATCATACGGATGTTAAGAGTATGTACATTCGTACTATGTCCCTAGTCAGATGTTGTTGTGGAAGTCATATAGACAGTAGTAACACATAAGACTAGACTGTGTGTTGGTTTATGATAGAATCTCATAAGTCATGATATGGTATATCAAACCAAGCACATAGATACTTGTTAAAGAACAGTGTATAGGACATACCCACTTTGAGAGTGACACATGGAAACCATACTTGGTGGTCATAGTTATCTCTCATAGTGAAGTGGTGATTGTGGTTCTTAGACTTGAAGTCACTACATTGATCACATGTCATTCGGTATACTTTGAAATCATCTATCGTAACCCTGAATAAGGATTTCCATAACGGTGATGATTGGGTAGTTGTGACACATGGGGATTGACTATGAGTGATTTAGATTAGATTTGTCCCTCCTACTAGAGTTTGATATCGTGGCCACTTGATAAGTGAGACTAAGAAATGCATGCACATGCACGTGTGAATCAATATATGATATTGAGATCACATATATCTCAGACATTCTACTCTAGGTTCAGGGATCATGAATTGAACATTGAGGGAATGCCTTTTCCATGCCTCGAGTTTATTTTAGATATTAGAGACAAAGAAATTATGCAATCACAATAATGCCTTACACATATTGAAGGTTGAAGTTGTTCTCCAACTTTCCATTCACTTGGGTAGCACTGATGTGCGAATAGGCACCACTCTTTGCTTGTGATGTTATAAACTAGTTATGGACATTCAATTGCCAACGTGATATGGGACTTATAGGGTCACATGCATTGGCATTCACCTAGAATAGGAGTTTAATAATGAATGATAATTGAATCTATTACTAAATTGTTTAGGTTCTCAATTGAGCAAAAAATTAGCTGACTAGGCTCCCAATCGATTGGCTAATACGATGAACTGACTGGTTGGAGTATCAGGTTGATCAAAAATTTAATTGGCTGAGTTTTGCCTAAATTGGGGAACAAACCTACTAGTTCACCTAGTGAACCAATATGTTGGGGTTGTGAGATGACCGGCTCGCAAGGGTGAGACACTCGGTTCGTAAAGAAATTTGATTGCATCAAGGATTAGTGTTGACACCATGTTGTGCATTGATTGGATTTGGATTGCCAATTCATATGTGATTGGGAAACATGGTGTAATGACCGATTCATTGAGCAAACCAATCGGCTCACATGTGAATGGACCGACTCACTTGCGAACTGACTGGTTTGTTGCTTGAAGTTTGAAAAAAAATCATGATATTCTGGTCCCTTCCTCTCCCACATAATTGGGAACCCAGACCCTAAACCCTCCTATAAATAGAGGGATAATGGGGGATTCTCAAACACATCAATTGACTCTATAATTGTTTGTACTATCTGGTTGTGGTAACTGAGATAACCTGATCAACTCCTACCCGATTAAGGGAGGGATAGAAAGGGAGAACAATTGTGAGAGAGAAAGTTGGTGACTAAAACACTAACGGGAGGGACAACTCCTTCCTATTCATTCTAGTAGAATGACATGAGTTCTAGGTGGTCATATGGACTTCCATAGAGGCGAGGCAGCATTTGCCCATCGCTAGGAGGACAACGTCAGTCTATAATCCTTAGAGGAGTGTCTATAGATGTCATCTGAGTCAGCTATTTGTCGTGAAGACTAAGAGTTGTACATATGTTGTCTAAATGCAACTAGGAGTGTTGTACTACTGCAATGAGTTATAGTCGTTAGACTTGCTCCAAGACCATGTATGAACTCATTAAACCATCATTTCCATTACATGGTTATTGGTGTGATCTTGGTATTCTGGTATATATGGATAGATAATTTTTTGTTTGCTGCCTACGTTGTGTCATATTTCCCTACTGGTATAAGAGCCACGTCAATTTACTATGTTTTAGAATAACTGATATGATCGGATTTTGGGTTTTCTATTATTTATTTATTGCATACAATGTGAATACTTAAACTGATTAATATGGTTATCTGATCAAAGACCACATAATCTCAAAGAGTGTGTATATATATATATATATATATATATATATATATAGAGAGAGAGAGAGAGAGAGAGAGAGAGTCAGGATAGAATACACTTGAGTGTACAAATCACATGCTACTCTCAAGTGGTGTTTGCATATCAAGACTATTTTTTTTGCAAAATGTAAACTATTGATCTTCATTGTCATACTATAATTAGGCTACATGAAAATTTTGAGCTAATTTGGATGAGTATAAGTCACTCATATGAGGACAACAAAATTGACGAACGAAACTAATTTAAAATGCATACTTTTTGTGGTCTTCATAAAATGACCTATAAATGTCCAAATGGGCTTAAATTTTATATATGAACTATTCACATGATTTTTAAGAATATCAATGGATTAGATTTAAAAAAAATTACATCATGGAAAACTAATTGAGTGTATTCTGCTTCGGATACACTCGAGTGTATTCTAGTCTGACTCTCTCTCTCTCTCTCTCTCTCTCTCTATATATATATATATATATATATATATATAATATGCAATTTACACTTGTTGTCCTAAAAGCAAGTTTTGATGGTGGATGTGTAGATTGGTTATGGCCAATAACCCCCCTTTATTTGTGTGTGGTTGGATGGTTTGTTCTTATTTTATCTTGATTTGCATAACGAGCCTCTACCTTCTTCTTCCTAGTGAAAAAGTATTATTACTTCCTACATTTTCTCCCCTCGAATGTAACTCAAGATTTCTCATTAGCATGTAATAAGTTTAATAGCAATAGGATATTTTCCTTTCTTGCAACAACGAGGATGACGATTAGCGTCAGGCAAGTCAATTGTTTCACGTGACGTGTCGCCGGCTAGAGAACTAAGGAGGAAAGATCACGGGAGGAGCAAATTGACTGGATGGTGGGTCCAACTGACCATTTAGAGGTGTCTAGATATCAGTGGGATAGGAGGCCAGACGACCATTTCTGATGACCAACCGACCGACCAAGAGGTGAGATGATCGGTTCTAGGATTGAACTGATCATCTTGGATTGGCAAGCATTGATCTTCATCAAGAATAGGTTTTTATATAAGATGTAGACCCTAGGTGGTGGTAATTTCTTGTAGCTCCAAGGAATTACAGTAGTATGGTCATAACCATTGCTTTTTGTTTTATATTGCATGTTTACATTGTAGGATATAGCATGTATATGATACATACTATATATGTGGTGATTGGATAAAGTATGTATATATATGATGTATATAAAATCCCTCAATCAAACATATTAAGTCCTAGATGCTTTCCATTAGTGACACACATTAAAAGCTTGATCAACTCAGTGTGAGCACCCCAATGGTGGTGCATTTTCTATCTTGTGGAATTGTGATGGTAATAATGTGGGCTTGCCCAGAAGGGTGCATTGTTATTGTCTCATCTTTTGGGTCAGGCTTAACTGTGTGACCTTAATGACATTAATTACTTGAGTTATACATATAATTATGTCAAAGAGTTGCACGTATTATCAATAAAAAAAATGTATAAGATGCAATTGGCAAATGTTTCCTACCTAAATGATTGATTATGGACGCCGGTGTTGGCCGAGTAATAACTGAATCATCTTAGATCTTGTCTCATTAGAAGATTGTTCGATGCAATCTTCTGAATTCATAATTGAAGGTTGTCAACTTGATCAAAATTATGAGAGTGATAGATAACTAAAGACCTAATTAAAATCAATTTTAATCAAATCAGATCAAAAAATGGGAATTTGACAAAATTGCAAATTCTTTTGTAGAATCAAATGGCAACACACAACAACAACTTTTCTCTGTGACCAGTCTTTGAAAAGGACAAGTTAAATGGGAATAGCTTCCACAACTAGTTCACGGCATTGAGAATCGTTCTCACACAGGAGTGCAAACTCTATGGTATGGAGACACCAGAACCACATGAACCTCTTTCTAATGCACCTAAGGATGACAGGGATGCTTAGAAGAAGCATATTGAAGATGGCATTGATGTCAACTGTCTGATGTTATGATCCATGAACTATGAGTCACAAAGACAACATGAGAACATGGATTTTATTGAGATGGTAACACATCTTAAGAAATGTCCTGAGATCAAGCAAGACAAGAGAGATATGATGTCTCTATAGCGTTGTTCAAATGTAACATGGTAGAAGGAGATCCATTAGGTCACATGTACTCAAGCTCATTGGGTATATGGAGAACCTTTCTAGACTGGATTCCCCTTGGGTCAAGAGTTGGCCACTGCTGTGATTCTACACTCTCTACCAGAATCATAGAGTTCGTTTGTCATGAACTACAATATGAATGACTTTGACAAGCTGTTGACAAAGTTATTAGGCATGTAGATAACAACTGAGGCACAAATGAAGAAAGACAAGCCCAAGTCTGTAATGATGATCAGAAAGACAAATGGGAAGTCTAAAGGAAAAGACAAAGCTAGGAAGAGTTCTAAAGCTGGCCAAAAGCCCAAGTCTTTAGATCTCAAGGCAAAGGGAGCAGTAAAGAAGGGAGGCAAATGTCACCACTATCACCAGGTTGGACACTGGAAGAGGAATTGCCCCCTCTGATTAGAGGAACTAAACAATAAGGAGGAGGAGATATAGATCTCCACTTTAGTTATATATTCTATAAGATAATTCTAAATTACTTCTTCATCTTGGTATGTGATACTGGATGTAGATCTGACATACATTGATGTGCAGGATGAGATAAGAAGTAAACCCTTTATGAAAGGACAATGATGGACTGTAGAAGCAAGAGTTGTTGAAGCTTTATTCTACATTTAGAATTTATCTTAGCCCTTTGGCAATGTAATAGAGTTAGTTTAACTACTATTTCATTATGTTAACAATAGAAACATTTTACATTATGCATCTTGTATGGACAAGGATGATTATAAATGAAGGGTTGTTAATGCTTATATTCCAATGATGTGATCTTGTATAGCAATTCCCCAACATCTAATGATTTTTATATGAAAGGATCTAAATATGAATGTCAATAACATAAATAGCAAAAGGATTGTAATTGATAACTCAAACAATATCTATAGCATTCTCATCTAGGACACATATATAAGAAATGCACATCTAGAATCCATATTGATGTTTATCTAGACTCTTTTGGTTATTGAACCAACAAGAGACATACAAATTGCATTTATAAGCTACTTGACAAACCACCTCTCACTAGGTGTAGTGGAGAGAACAAGCTTTTCTATTAGTGCTTATACATACTGGTGTATAAAGATCTTTTAGAATAATTATTACAACTAGTTGTTTGTACTTCATTATAAATGACGTATAATTTTGATAAAAGTATTAAGAAACTTTGATATGATCAAATGTTGAAATAGTTTGCAAACTTTCTGGATAGACCGTGATAGTGTATCACAAGTCATATCCACCTGAAACATGATGATGTATCAAAAAAAAGGAATTACAACATGATGAGTCATGATGTAATTATGATTTAATATAATCTTCTAATCTCCTCAAAGATGCATTATTAACATTAAAACTAATACCGTCTAAAATGGTTTAAAATACATCATATGTGATATGATATGGGAATGTCCCACTATGTCTTAATGATTCAAACTTATACAAAGAAAGTAGTTTCTTGAAAAAGGTATATTCGCATACCATGATTGTTGGATGTTACCTTTAATCCCAATCCGATAACAAAAGTCTTTTGTTATATGGATAACTGAGTTCCAAAAGAATCAAAGGGAGTAAAAGTAGAACACGAAATGTTCGAGATAGACAAGGAGGTAGAATGAGAACAATTGGGAATCACAAATTGTTGTGGAATCTCAAGTTCCTTATGTAACACGGAACCTCATAGTTCTAGTAGAACACATCTGAAATTAAAAGATTGTGAATCCAATAACTCAGACATGTTGGTCATAAGGTTATGAGCCAACAAATCAACTAGAAGATATTGAGAACCCAAATTTAAGAAGTGGCTTAAGGCCATTATAGAACCCATGTACACTAACAAGGTATGACCTTGGTAGAGCCACCTAAAGGGGTAAAACCCAAAGGGTGCATTTGGGTTTTGTTGCAAAGGCCAACATGGATAACCTAAAAAGACAGAATGGATGCAAAGGTTTTCAAATCAGTTCAAATTGTTGAACATGAAGAGATTCCTTCACCAATTGCCATTTTTGTTGTTGCAGCTGGTATAGACTATGATATTTCGCATATGAAGATTAAAACCACATTCCTTAAAAGGTATAAATGAAAGGATGTGTACGTGAAACAATCTAAAGTTTTATAACTTTGTGAATGCAAATAAAGTCTATAAGCTACAAAGTTCAATCTAAGAGATTGAAACAAGCATCTCAGAGATGGGATCTTTTGACATGACAAGATAGTCAAATAGTTTGACTTGAACCAAGATAAAAGATGAAATACGTAATTACAAAACATTTAATGGGAGCATATATAAATATACCACATATTGGTGAGGAATAACATCTCAACATTGAGAGTATTGAGACCTCTCAAGGAAACACCTTTAGCAATGAAGGATTAGGTGAAACATCCTATGTGATAGGGATTGAGATCTATAGAGATAGTTCTAAAAAATTTCATAACCTAAATATGAGCACATACAATAGCAAGATGTTGAAAGATTTCAACGTGGAGGATTCAATGAGTGAGAATCCGTCCATTTTACATGGGATTAGTCTCTCTTAAATCCTATGTTCCAATTCTTGTGAAGAATGGAAAGGCATGAGTAAGGTGCCATATGGATCTATCATGAATGCTATATAAAATGTACTCATCCCATAGTCTTGTATGTATTGGACATGACAAGATGATATTAGTTTCCAATGAAGGTCATTGGAATGTCATTATGGACATTCATTAGTACTTAAGAAGAACTAAAGGATAAGTTTCTAGTTCATGGCAATAGGGAAGAGTTGGGTGTAAAGGGTTATACCAATGCACATTTCTGAAATGACAAAAGTGATCGCAATATAAAATTGTAAGAAAAAAGTTGTTAGTCGGAAGGGTTCCAAACTAAAAACTATTTAATTAAATTCTACAATAGAAGCCTAGTATCCTGGTGTTATGAACACAAGATTGGATACTATATGGATCTAGAAGATCATATGTATGAACTTAAATATGCTCCAACCATTGATGACATAGTAGAAATACTATGACAAAAATGAAGCTTCCGATTAGGTAAGGAATATCAAATAGCATATTACAGCATTTTCATCTCACAGTGAAGAGATGAGAAACATGGAATATATAGAATAAAAGCAAAATGTTGCTAACCCGCTAGATTAGCACTTGCACAACAGAAACATGATGAGCATATTTACATCACTAAGAATATGATTTGTGGGTGATTGGCTCTAAGTGCAAGTGGGAGTCTATTGGTAGGTATGCCCATAGAGCCAATCATATGATGATTGTGATGGCATATTATATAAAAGATTTAATTAATAATAATAAAGCCAAGTTTCCAATTCACTCTGTTTCACTTAGTTATGAGATAATGAGGAAACATAATGAATGTCAAAAGAATGACAATACTCAATGATGTGTGTCTTCATGTACATGACTTGAACAATGAGATCATATAGATGTTAAGAGTATGCACATTCTTATTATGTCCCCAGTCAATTTTTTTGTGGAAGGTAGATAGAGAGCAATAACACATAAGACTAGAGTGTGTGTTGGTTGATGATAGAATCTCATCAGTCATGATATGGTATATCAAACCAAGCACATAGATACTTGTTGGAGTGTTGGATCGGAGGGCTCTAGAGGGGGTGAATAGAGATTCAAAACTTGAATAAAAATAGTTAGAAATTCATTTACTTTAGTTGGGATAATCGCAAATAGAGAATTTGATGGCAATCTAAACATGCATAGTAAGGATGAGAGAAATTAAAGCAACCAATGGAATGAGTTATTTTAGAGTGGTTCCACTCTCCAAACTAGGAGAGAGTTAGTCCACTACCTAGAGAGATCAAGCTCTAGGATTTCTTAACCATGCTTACTCTTTATATTCTCTTATAAGAGTTACAACATATGACCTTCCTTTTCGAGGATAATGATGCTCAACTTCCATTTGAGGTCAAGGGTTCAAACAACTTTACAAATAAGGTCTTACCTATCCAAGATCTAGTCTTATACCTCATCAAGGTCTTACCCACTCTTGTAAGCAGTTGGATGCCTTCACCAAGGAGATCCCCTTCTTGCACCGAGTCTTTTACTTTGAAGGATTTACCCACTCAGCTCATCAGATCATCTGCCTTGTCCTCCTCCTTCACTCAGAGAAGCTTTATGCACCTTCTTCTACAGCTTGAAGAAGCTTGCACCTTCACCTTCACTTGGAGAATATTTTACCAACTTGATATTTAGGAAAGGATTGGGAAAAGAGAAGCTTTGAGATCTTTACATGCATACAATGAAGTAGCTCTCTCACACAAATCCTATCTCACTCATAATGATGAATTGAAGTATAAATAAGAGACAGAAAGGGGTTGAAGTGGACTAGATGTAATTGACTATAGTAAGGATCTTGAAAATCATGAAGAGAAACCTTAGAATGGACTCTGATAGGTCCTATTTATAGATAAGGGCATCCACTAGAGTGTGGGAACATTTATGAAGGTTTTCTAACTGTTTGGAGGGTTGTAACAGATATAATTTTGAGTTTTACAACACTTCAATGGTTAGATTCACTTTTTCTATGTTTTCCATCAGTGCATTCTGTCAATTTTCAATAAAGATAACTCGGTCGATCACACTATAAGTCAAAGTCAATTTAAACCATCGGTCGAGTTTGTCTTGGTGGAAACTCGACCGTTCCACTTAAATCAATTTTGGATGCAGAGGGACCAGACGAGTTCTTTGGGTCTGTAACTCGATCGATCGAAGTCATTCTTAAATCCATTAAGGATCGGTCGAGTCTGCAATTTGACCGAAGAGCAGCTTGTAATGAATTTTACAAAATGACTTTTAAGTGATCAAATGTTCGAATTAAGTGTCCCTGATTATTTTTCATCTTAGTTACAAGTCATATCATTAATACAAATGATTATAAAAATAATATAAGGTTATTTGAAGTGTTTTCCAAAAATGTGCATTTTCATTTCTTTTGACTTGAACTAAAACACGTTAGGGATTGATCGATTTGATCCTTTTCATGTACCTAATGCCTAAAATCAATCTCAAACAAACATATTAGATACATATGAATGGAATGGTTAAGTCATTATCAAAATATGGACAACGTGTAAAACTTAGGTTAACATTATCCTCCTTTTTGACAATGACAAATCATTCCTCAACATATTGAAAAGGATGTGAAAATTAAATTGTTACCTTTGAGAAAGTATGTGAGAGTTGAAACCTTTATCTTGTGAATTCCAAGGGGATACATGAATGAACTATGTGAATTGCACCCCCTCAA
Source organism: Alisma plantago-aquatica (assembly GCA_963693085.1). Lineage (NCBI taxonomy): Eukaryota > Viridiplantae > Streptophyta > Magnoliopsida > Alismatales > Alismataceae > Alisma > Alisma plantago-aquatica. Next base: position 1,228,687,243 of record OY856412.1, read on the forward strand.
TTCATGCTTAACTAAACATGCATGGTTAGTCTTTCCACAAATAGCCATAGCACATATACATACTATATGGTCCTCTAGCAAGTCACATTGTAAGTAGACAATTGATAAGAAAAGGATCATATAAGCAATTAAACAATATGATTGAGAGAACTTCTCCCCCTTTTTCATATCAAAAAGATAGGGAGGTAGAAGAGATAAAAAGCATAGATCTTCTCCAAAATCATAAGCTAAAATAATCAACCACATATAGCACACATCAAGACAGAGACTAAGCATAGAGAATAAGCAATCCACTGTCATAATCAAAGTATGGAAACCCATACCAAGAAATCATAAGATATAGTCAACCAAAGAGTTATGGTGCATAATATTAAGATTATCACACTATGCATGTCCTCACAGGAAGAGCCACAAACCAACAATAAAACAACAAGATGATAAAATAACATGCCTCAGATATAGTGCTCAAATGTCTTAGTACTAAATAGTCTAAAAAGATAGATATGATCAACACCTAAGGACTATAGAACTAAAACATCTAAGCTATATCAATGCTATCTATGTCAATAGGATCATCACTAGTATCATCATCATTGGCCTCGGGCTCATAGTCCCCATCACCATATGAAGGTGCAATAGAGATATTAGTAGCATCACCTTCATCACTAGAGGAACCGGAAAATCCATCATCAGAACCATCATCCTTGGTGGCCTTAGCATAATCACCCTCATACTTAGAAGCCTAGTCAGGCATCTCCTCATCAAAAGGAGGACCAAAACCATGACCAGGCCATCTGCCATTCTGCTTAGCCCATGACATGCCATTAGCATGTATGTCATTGTTTTCTCAAAGGAGGGAGCAGAAGTCCCAAGACTAGCAAGCAAGGTGGCAGCAGGGCCAACAGGCAGTGCCAGTGGAGGAAACACACTAGGGGTAGGTCCACCATCAACAGCAAGGGTGGCAGCAGAAGCATCAGCTGGAGGGATTGGGTAGAAGTGATTGTATGCATAAGAGCCATAGTCACCGCATGGGTATGGCTAGTAGGAGGGGTAGGGATGGCTACAGGATAGGTTCATGTGAGACATGATTTGGCAGAGGTCCGGGTGAAGGTGATCCTAAACCTGAAGGTTGTACACCTGTTGCTGCATCATATAACCCATAAGGGCTTTATTTGACATCGAGAAAGAGGTGTGGTTAGGTTGGGGTGGTGGTGGAGGTGGAGGTTCCTGGGAGGAGGTAGTGGTGGAGGCTCCAAGTGTGGTAGGAGAGGTGGGAAGAAAGGTCTTCTTGATTGTGGTCTCACAGATACAAACACCTTTTTGACTGGATTTGTAATGAAGTTCATAGAAAAGGGATTTTTGAGTGGCAAAAACAAAAGGATCATATATCAAGGTAGGGTAGGGGTGGGTATCATGCGTGTTCTTCCCAGAGTCAAAGCAGGTCGTGTGGTGTAGAACGTATCGAGACCACTTGACTAATATGTTCTTCAAAAGACAGTACATGATTAAAGCTACATTTTTTGCAATTTTCGTTTGGTTCTTCTTTGGATGGACATTGTAGTTAACAACCAATGCAATTAGACAGTTATTGAGAGCTAGGGAAAAAGGATGGAAAGGTTGAATTCTTCCTATAGGGAATGTTAGGCTTCTTCAAAAACTTTTGAATATCAGGGAGAGTAAGTTCAAAGCTTTTGTAGAAGTTGTTAGTGTCAAGTAGGTCATAATAATTAGGAAAATCTACCCTCCTTGTGTTAGTGACCTCAGTTTTGTTGAAATAGACATTCAATGATTCTTTAGAGATGATAAATTTCTTACTAGAAATCATGGAAGTTAGAATAACCTGAGTATTACGTGGAGGCACTATTGTGTCATAGTTCCATTGAAGATTCACATAGAACTCATGAACCGTTTAGCGCTAGTTATGCAGTCATGTAAGTATAGGCATTCTACGCACAAAGTACCTAGGTGAAGGGAACAAAAAAACTCTGCAACCTCCTTGATAATCATCATCATCGTGAGACGAGGATCAAACAAAGCTCTAAATGGAAAGTGGTTCCTAGGAAAGAGCTTCTTATACCAATTTACAGCTTCGAAGGAGACAAAGGAGGTGCATCAAAAGGATAAGAGGCGAGGATTAGAAGAGGACGAGGTGCTCCACCCAGGACAACTCTCTTCCTATGGTTGGATGACATGGAGATGGATTGAGAAGCAAAAGCAACTTAAAGAAAGATAGAACCTCACTAATAGGATGTCAAGACACCTAGATGGGTGTGGGAAGAGGCAAGAAAGGCTAAATGAGGCAAGGGAGAGTATGTGCAAACTAAGGGTTGGAGGTCATGAAGGTTGGAGGTTGGGATCGGTTGAATTTTCTCTAGTTGAGAGGGAAAGTCAACTGATAACCCTTTTAAGTTTGGTCCAGCCTATCGGTCGGTCGAGTTCTGAGATTTGGAAACTAGACCGATCGGTATTTTTATAATACCTCATCCATGGATCGGTCGAGTTTGGAATTTGATCAATCAACATTCTGTCCAAAAAGATGAAATTTTAATTCCTAGCCTCTAGAGTGCTAATTGAATTTATTTCTTTAGCCTATTATGAATTTTAGAAATATTGTGGCACATTTCACTCATCATAGGGTACTATTTTGTGATAAAATATCCATTTGTGAAAACTATCCAAAACATGTGAAACAAGGCATGAAAATAAGATAACTATGGCACATAGCAAGGATGAGATGATCAATTTTAAGTAATAAACATATAGGTAAGAGAACAACTAGCTAGAAGGCATGTCAATATCATTAAGAGAAGTTATAAGTAGTTTTGATTGAATAAAAGAAAATTGCTCTCTAGCTAGAGGTTTAGTGAAAATGTTCACAAGTTAATTCTCCATATCCACATGCATGATATAAATATCCTCTTGGCAATGTGGTCACAAAGAAAGTGATGATGAACCTCTATATGTTTAGATCTACTATGCAATACATGATTGTAAGATAAGTTAATTGCACTAATATTATCACAATAGATAGTAGAAGTATCAAAATGAATGTTAAAGTCTTGGAGTATTTGCTTCATCCATAGGACTTTGGCACAACAACTTGCAGTTGCAATGTATTCAACTTTAGTAGTTGAGAGAGCCACAGTTCTTTGTTTCTTAGAGAACCAAGAAACTAGGCATGGTCCTAGGAAGAAGCAAGTGCCACTTATGCACTTCCTATCAATCAAACAACCTGTGTAATCTGTATCACTATAAGTAGTAAGAGTAAAGTCTCTTGACTTGGTATGATAGTCCAAAATTTTGGATTTTGTCTAGATACCTCCAAGTACTCTTAACCGCTATAAGATGTGATTTTTTAGGACTTGATTGAAAGAGAGCACACAAGCCAACACTAAACATTATATCAACTATAGAGGTTGTTAATTAAAGTAAACTTCCAATCACACCCCTATAGAGCTTCTCATACACCTATTCTCCTTGCTCATCTCTGTCAAGCTTAGCAGTTGATGCACTGGATATTTGTCATTTTTCATAGGCTATTTTATATTGCTTTTTGTACACTTACTATTCATTTTCATATTAATTTGTGCATGGTATAATAATATTAGCATGTATTACTCAATTATATCAAATAAGCATAATTTTAATGTTTTTGAATGATTTATTATATTTTAATTACTTATATACATTTTTGTGCAATTTCAGGTACCATAAGAGTCTCAAAGACTCGGTACTACCGACTTTAAAAGTCGATACTATCAAAATCACATCAGTAGAAGACTCTAGAAAGCACACATACTCGGTATTACTAAGTCCAAAAGACGTTACTACCGACTTTGCATCAGAGGCAGAGCAGATTCGACTTCTAGACTAAGTACTAGTGAGTTTAAAAGTTGATACTACCAAGTCTGCCGATCAGGCAGCCCGAAAATCAAGTTTAATCTTACGGTTGAGGATTTTTTTCCTCTCTCTAAGTCACTTCTATGACTTAGGGGAGTTCGTTCGGTCCTAATCTATCACGTTCTATTCCATTGCAAGAAGGAAACGACATGGGAGATGAGAACAAGGAGGAGAGACGCACATTCAGGAGGTTCTGGGCACGATTGAAGGGTAGAATTTGTGGATTGTGGATTCGTTCATCGGCGTGGAGCATCCTAATCACGTTTCTCCAGGGGGGGTCATTGGTTTTCTATGTTCTCCACATTTTCCCTTATTTCTAGCATGTTTTTGTACATGGAAACCATGAGGGGCTAATCCCCGTGTTCTTTAGGACCTGGGAGTATCCCATTTGTACACTGTATATGGATCTTTTGCATTAGTATATTATTTTCTCCTTATTCTTGGGCACGTTTCTATGAAATCATATTGAATTGTCTATGTTGCACACCATAGGTGATTAATTAGATCCTTAATAACTTTGGGAGGAGGATTAATGATTAGAAATACATAGTAACACATGTTTTATATCGTCTTTTGGGAAAGGTGGCTTACAAATGTGAAGAGATTACCCAGAGATTATTCATAAAGCATCTAACTAATCAACCAATTACTATGAAAATGGGATTTGCATTATCATAGGTAGTGAACTACACTGCAGGAGCGGGTAGTTCTTGCTACAGCCTCTTTTTCTGGGAGTGGGAGGAAAATATATTAATCTTAGATTAAAATTGTAGTGTCAATCGTGGTGAAACCATAGTCCTAGAGAATTTCTTCTCAATGTGATCACAACCATTAAATTAGTTTTCTTTCTTGCTAGTTTAATAACTCTTAAATTAAAGTTTTCTTTGGCTTAGCGGATAGAAAAATAGATAGTAGTAGTTTCTTAATTTATATTTCCCCATGTTTGATATCCAGGCCTCTTTGTCATGTATTACTTCAATGTGTACACTTGCGTTTTACACGTACAATTTAGTCATATCAAGTTTTTGGCTCTTGCTGGGGAAATGGCATATTTAAGTACTACGAGTGTTGTAATCGGCCACTCTATGCCACCTTCCTTTTTTTATTTTATTCTTTCTAAAGATGAATTGCAAATATTTTCTTAATTCAATCACTAGTATCTCGTTCTCACATTGAATTTACAGATTTTAGGTACTAGTGCATGGTTCAGACACGAACCACTGATTACACTCCCACAACAAATCCACAACTGGAAGGTATGGGTGATGTAGAAGAAGAACAACCCATCTGGGAGAATATCAAGGTGATCATCAACAACTCAACTTGGGCCAATCAAGCGACAAGTGATAAATGTGGGAAGCTACAAGATTGATCCTGGGCTAGTGGCATTGGTTAAACAACAGGCTTTACTAAAGACCCAACAACTCACATCAGCAATTTTGTTGAAATCTTTGACATGGTGAAGATAGACAAGGTTCTCGCCACCATGATATACATGAAGTTGTTTCCATCATCCTTGGTAGACCATGCTAAGCCATGATTCTATAACTTCAAGTCAGAATCCATAGAGACATGAGACCAGATGATAGACGCTTTCTTTGAGCATTACTTCCCACCATAGAAGATGAATGAATTGACATGAAAGATTTACAACTTCAAGCAACAGGCTGAAGAGTCATACTCAGAGTCTTGGGAGAGCTTTTAGAATACGTTGCACAAGGTGCCTCACCATGGTATAGATTTATATGGCCAAGAAAAGACCTTCTATTATGGCCTACATCAGGGTGAGAGGACCACCTTAGACAGTGCATGAGCTAGATTTTTCTTGAACAACAAACCTTCTAGATGCCATGAGATCCTGAAGAACATGAATAAGAATCAATCATGGGGTGAAGAAAGAGAACACCCGACATCCATTAAAAGCACTGAAGAATCTAAAGTCATCTCGAAATTGAATGAGAAGCTTGGCCTCATCGCCATGAAGTTGTGCCAGAAGGATGTAACATCATCTGGGGGTGAAGAAGAGAATTGTAGGTATATGCACCAACAGTACAAGTAGGACAGGGGGCTCAGCAAGATTGACAAAATTGAGAACATGTTAGGAAAGTTGGTGAGCCAAAATGAAGCACTTATGGGTTAGACACAAAGGTAGCTACAAAACCAAGGTGCCTGAATTAGCAACATTGAATATCAAATTTCTCAGTTGGCAACACAAGTAGCTTCCTTGAAAGAGTCCATTCAGCAAGGAGCACCTGGGAATGTAGTTGTATCCCATCAACATCACCAAGAAAAATTCATCTTTGTTGTTAGAGAGCGAGAACATCATACCGAGGAGGCACCCAAGAAACACACTCAGTAGTCTGATTGGGTGTATGTGCCTAAAGTCCCATTTCCTCGTAGTCTATTGGGATTACTGATAACACCAAATTTTGTGACGTTTTTGCCCTTTATTATGTTATCAAAACTACCCTTTTCTGCTATTTTCCTCTATTTTATTAGCATTTTCGTAATAATTGGCCAAGCAACGTTCTTATTCCAATTTTTCCTATCTTCTATAGAGTTTTCCTCGTTTTTGTGCAATAAGGCCGATTCCGGCCCACAATAAGTCTAAGCCCGTCTCGACCTTCCTGACGCCCGATACAACCCAGCCCGACAGGGGCTGGGCGACACGAGAATGATCGGTGGAGAAGGGCGCTGCGCAAGAAGGATGTGTCGGCCGACATACCGTCTACCCGACAGGGAGCCAAAGCCGCATCGACGACCAAACTCGTCGAGCGACACAGCCACCCACCGGCAGGCGTGCCGCCAGCCACGTGACCGATAGCTAGCGCCTCGCGCCGAGACATACCTGTATCGGCCGTCCACATCCATCGACCGGCGTATAAGGGAGCTACGTGGCGTTTCCAGCACCATAACTTCTTCAACTGCCACCTATAAATAGTAGCTACAGGAAGCCGAAAAGACAAAGTCGGAGAGGTCGGACAAGTCGAGAGAGTCGGAAGAGAATTCGAACAAGACAGTTTGGAAGTTCGGGAGCCACCTTCGAAGGAAGCTGTGAGAGCAAGAGTATCGCGCCCCAGTGCTTGTGCCGGGCGACACTAGGTGAGCTTTCCCTCATCCCGAGAGGGAAGGGATGGTTCACTTAGTGTTGTCCCGGGCGACACTGCGGGCCGATATCGGCCAGCGAAGATGAGTGACACGAGTGCCCGACAGTAGACTTGTAGCTCTTTGCCCGAAACGATATCGAACCCGATACGCTCCGCCCATCATGCGTGCCGCCCGACATGAGCGTATCGGCCAGGGTCCTTGAGCGATACAGTCAGTCGTCAGTCGGCACTGCCCGAGAGGGGGTGCCGCCCGACACTGCCGTATCGGGCTCGGCTCCTGACCGGTATCGGGCAGGAGAGCTACAGTAGTCTGTCGTTCTTCTACATCAAGAAGGAGACATCTATCTTTAATTCTGTTATTTAAATTCTTAGCTTATGCATTGTATTAAGACCCTTATTGCTTATGGAAATAGAAATGCTTAATTGCTATTTGTTTAATGCTTGGTGCCTTATGATTGGGTAACTGCTGTGTTGGATATCTGAACTCTAGCTTGCATGTTTTGGATCGCGTTTCGCTTAGCTACCGAATCGTCTTTCCCGTCGCAACTACTTCGAGAGTTGGGTTGTGGCTCTAGTGTTTGGTCCGGTTCTGGAGTACGAGAGTGCCCGGAACGGAGTTGTTTTAGTATCATTTCACTCTAACTTGAGCCCAGCAACCTCGAGAGGGGTGTTGAAGCTTGGTTAGAGGCACCCGCTCTGAGAGGAGGGGTGCAGGGTGTTACTGCTACTGCTTGTCTTACTGAAGTCTTATCCCTTGCATTACGCCTTAAACTGCAGTTTATCTTTCTATTTTCTGTTGCATGAAAATTCCTAAAAACTGCTAAATGACAAAATCTTAATCTTTCTTGTAACTCCAGTTGGAGATAGTTTTCTTTGATTTAATCGTGACAGCTTGTTGTTCCCCTTCGGGGAACTTTAATATCTCTTTATACCCACCGGAGTGTAGAGTGTCGATTCAGAGTCGTCAACACGACCCACCTTGTCCCTGTGTTCGACCCCGTATGACTACTTCGACCCTGTAAACAAAGTTGCGGGGGCCTAAAAGGATTCGGGTTATAAATGTGAAGGCTCGACTACCTCAAATGCGCCTCCAATTTTAGGACGCGCGATTTAGGCCGGTCAACTTTCTGGCGCCGTTGCCGGGGACAAGGCAAATGGCACTGTTGACGAATCCGAAGCCACTAACTACACTCCCGTGCCTCAAGCTTAGAAATAGGCTTGACAACACCTCTTTTTCTTTTTCTTTTACTTTAAGCATTATTCTTTACCCCAATTATAATTTTCTAAACATGATTTTTATGCGGTTTTCAGGTACTCTGATCTACTGAACACCGAGACTGTCAACCATGCCTCCTCGCGTAGATCCACCTTCTGGAAACGAAAGCCAAGGAGGGAGGCCAGTTTCGCCTCCACCGGAAGACAACGACTGGTATAGTGATAATGAGCGGCAAGAAGATCCAGAATCACCAGGGCATGAGGATCAGCATCATCAGCATAGACGTCGTCGGAGACACAGGAGGAATCATGATAACTGGGAGCGACGCCGAGACGCTAGCAACAGTGACGACTCGGAGGAAGAAGAGAAAACTCTGAGAGAATTGGCTTCTACAAAGGCCAATAGATCGAGGTGCCCCGTTATCATCCCAAGGTTCAATGCGACAAACTTTGAGCTCAAGCCATCTGTGATCTCCATGATTCAAAATAAAAGCTTCAGGGGGAGTTCTAAGAGTGACAACCCTTACCATCACCTTGATGCTTTCAAAAATATCTGTGACACCATAAAGATGTGAGGGGTTCCCCAAGAGGTCATTTACTGCAAGGGTTTCATCTTCTCTTTGGAGGATAAGGCTCTATCATGGTACCTTGGGCTACCCCACCAAGCGCTGAATGGATGGGGAGAACTGGCTGACGCATTTGTAAACAAGTTTTACCCCACTGAGAAGACGATGAGGAACAAGTTAAAAATCACGTCTTTCACGCAAAAGCCAAATGAAAACCTCCACGACGCCTGGGAACGATATCTGGAATATCAGAGGGACTGCCCTCACCACAATTTCAAGAAGGGCTTCCTGGTCTCCACCTTCTACAATGGGCTAACTCCCGATGAAAGGGTATCACTGAATGCGGCAGCAGGAAGTGACTTCTTAGGGAAAAAGCCAAGCAAGTCCGAAAAGATCATTAGGAACATGGCTGAATTGAAGGCCGATGTTGACTATGATAGATCCGATAGAGGGCAGGTGAAGAAGGCAGGGGAAGGAACCTCTCTTGGGTCCAAGGCTCTGGAAAACATTACTTCTCAGATTCAAAGGATAGCAACAGATGTGAAACAACTGAAAGATCATGGCGGAAAGGGGAAGAAGCAAGTTGAGAAAGTCATGAAATGTGTTACCTGCGGTGAAGGAGGACATGGGGTAGACAACTGCGTCTACACCAAACCCGGCACCGACAGCGACTCCGACTCGAAAGAAGAAAGGATCGAGAATGTATCCTACATGAACTTCAAGAGACCAGACCACCCTGGTTTTAATTATGGCAACAAGGACGCAGTCGAAAACTCGCATCAGCTGCACACCTCGGCCAGGCCAGTGCAACCTTTCGAGAAGAGAGGGGGATCCGGGAAGTATAACAAGAATAGCCAGTTCCAACCAGTAAAAGGCAATTTCCAAATAGCGGGAAAATACCAAGGCCCATCCCGTGAACAGGAGAAGGGGGCAAGCCAATCTGAGGTGATCGGCCAGCTGTTTGACTTTGTCAAGAAGCAAGATAGCGTCAATAACCAGTTAGCACAGAGCGCACTGTCAAATTCGGGAGTCTTGAACTCACTGCAAGTCCAATTGGCAGATATGCAAATACATCAGCGACAAATCGATCAGCAGCTCGCACAGCTCGCCGAGATTGTGAAGAATCCTTCGGGGAAGATCCCGTCCAACACTGAACCAGCAAAGTGATAAAGTATGACAAAGAAGCCAAAGACGTCTAGCTGAAGACGGAAAATGCAGCGCTCCTCGGGAGGCAGCCCGTGCTTTTATTTCCCTAGTATAGGACGTTATTTACTTTTCGGCAAAACAGACATTACAAACATTATGGACTGTAATAAGGCCCGAGTCAGTGCATGCGCACGTGTGCTGACTCTTTTGTTTTAAGGGCCAGCGCTTTAGTTTTATTTGCCAGGATGGGTAATACCATCTGAGGACGGGTTTAGCCTTAGGCCAATGATGTTTTACCCGCCTGTCGCCTCTTTCTTTAAGTGGGTTTTACCTCGGAGTTTTGTCCCGAAAAATCTTGTATCGGTCGGGCGAAGTCTGGTCTAGTAACCCTTTTTCCCAGACCGGATCGGGCGGCACACCAACCGACATACAAATTGCGCCCGTCTCGGGAGGGAATGGTTTTACCGCGACGTCCGGCCGCTATATATAAGGCAAAAACTTTACCGTGTCGCGCTCCCGGACTTTACCTTTTTCAGCTACCGTATCGCGCAGTACTTTTCTTGCTCTTCGCTCCCGTGTCGCGCAGAGACCTCTCCTGATCCTGTGACACACAACAACTTAAGGAAAATAAAGGTATCGCGCGACAGCCCTATCACCCGAGCATACCCGATACAGACCTTTATCGCGTACGATGTATAGGGCGAGGATTTTACGTTGATTTTCTTGTCGCCCGATACTGTTATCACGCGACACGCTTCTCTCACGCCTGCCCGATACAGCTGTGTCGGGCAGCGACAGTATCGCCCGTTTATTCTTGTATCGGGCAGCACTCTTTCAAGACCCTACCGGGCGCTCAGTTTCTTTTGACCGTATCGCCCGACACAGTTGTATCGAGCAAGCTTCTCCTGATTTTGTCTTGAAGCCCGATACAGTCGTGTCGGGTGTCTCTCCCTTTATTAATTTACCCACTGATAACAAAAGTACATTTGAATTGATAATAGGGATGGCACGCACAAAGCAAACCGTCATATGCGTTGATGAGCAAGGCAGGAGAATCATCACCGAGCCAGAGGCAGAGATGGCAACGATCGGGCGGAAACGCCCGAATCCCGAGGTCGCTGGGCCCTCAACGACTGAAAAGAGGGTGAGAACTGAAGAAGTGGCCGCTCCAGCTACAGCACCCGCCCTAACAGAAGGACCACTGGATCACACACCAGGAAGGTTCGTGCCAAGGGATGAGGAGCATGGATGCAGATATGCTGAGCTAGGGGCCAAGCTCTACAGGCCAAGCAGGTTCTGCCACCAGTCATCCTTCATGTAGTTGGGCATCTTTGAGAGAATGGAGAACGTGCTTGCCGCAGCAGGTCTAAGGCAAATCTGCCTTAGCCTATCCGCCTCCTACACCGAGCTCACGAAGGAGTTCATGGTGTCCCTTCACCGAGTAAAGAATACACCTGCTGAAGCCAGAAAGTATGGCGGAGCAGACAGACTCCAGGGGCGGCTTTACAATGCAGAGCACGTCATTTTAGAGAAGCTGCTCAACCAGATTTTCTCCTCTAAGAGAAGAGGAGAGAGGGAGACTAGATAACGGTGCAAGGATCACCGAAGGAGACAGGTTCAACCCCGTAGATATCTAGGAAAAGCTAACCGGGGAGTCATCTTTCAAACCCGGGAGCAAGGTGGCGGTAGTGCACTCATGCTTCTGGAGGATAATGCACAAGCTGGTGGTGTGCCTCCTCTTCAGCAAGAACGAGTCTAGCAACATTTACTCCGAGGAACTCCACGTCATGTGACACATGATGGAGGGCCGGACTATCAACCTGGGGCTCTTCTTGCTGAACAGGCTGCACCCAATAAAGGATGCCACCAAGGAATATTGCATGGGTGGCATCGTGAACCTAATCGCGGTGGGGTTGGGATACCCGCGCGAGCCGCGCAGCCTCTCAAGAACAAGAGGGGATGAGTTGATTGACCTCAAGTACCTCATGAGGTCGGGTATAATAAAGAAGGAGGGGCGGAGTTACTTCTACAAGTTCGCAAGGACAAAGATCCTTCTCCCGCTTCCTCGTTGCGCCGCCTACGAAGTAGAAAAGCTAGTATTCACCACAGCCGAGATCGAGGCTGTGGCAGCAGGCACAAGCTGTGCTCCACCCCCAAGAAACCAAGAACAGGGAATCACCAGAGGGCCCATCCCGCTGGGTACTCGGCAGGACGTATCTTCAACAGCTCCTGCCGAGCGGCTCACTGCCTCGGAGCCACCAAAGACAGCCACAACAACAAGGCCAGTGGTGGCAAGAGAAGAACCGGTGATCGTGGAGGTCGCCGAGACAAGAACTGGAACTGTAGCGAGAGAGACGGCTGCAGTCCCCGTAGTTTCTGCTGTGCCCTTAGGGGCAATTGATGAAGTACAACCGGATGTCAGCGATGAGCTATTCGCCGACATCCTACAAATGGAGCTCGAAGGAGCACAAGTGACGCCGACACCTCGCCCAGAAGCATCAGCCGTGCGGATGATAGAAGTAGGTTCTGCCTCGTCAGGCAGACCATCGCGCGGGAGGAGCATTTCGAGGTCGAAGGGGAGACAAGCGGAAAACCCTCCTTCGCTCGGAATGATGCTGGGACAAGAACTCGATTTCTTGCGGGAGGTAACAGAAAACCATTCTACTACATTTCTTTCCCTAACCCGCAAGTTGTCATTTTTCGAACAAAGGCTGGATAGCCAGGAACGAGAGCTGCTGGCTTTGGCCAGCCTACCTGGCTGGCTAGAGGCAGTAAATGCCACGCTACAACAAGTTCTGCAGTGCCTTAGCGGGATCGAGGGGAGGCTGAACAGGGAGGACGACCATCCATGCCCAAGGCAGCCGAGAAGATCGCCGTCGCCTCTTGGTCCGGGCTCTCAATCCTCGTCGTCAAGAGCGTCGTCAGGATCGTCATCATCCACCTCCTCCTCCGGCAGATCTTCATCAGCAACCGGAGGAAATTCATCACAAGGGCAAGGCTATGAAGCTCCAGCCAGACAAGGAAGCCCTTTTGACCTGAATGAGGCCGCTCCCTCAGCCCCCTTTGACGAAGCTGAGGATAACGACGAAGATATCAGCGTCGGGGAGGGCTCTTCTGATGAATCAGAGGGAGAAGGGGGGGACATCTGCACTGCAAATGAAAGACACCTCCCCAGAGGAAGGAGTTCAAAGGCTGACCTCACCGATTTCTCCGCACCGACAGAGATACCTTCCTTCGAAATGACCGACTTTGACAGAAGGGTCATAGGGTATCTAACGATCAGAGACCAGAAACTACTCAACATGGTCCTGAGATCGCAAGCCGACGAGGAAGAGGTACTCTGGAGCGACGGTTATTTTTCGGTGCAGTGGGGAACTCTGAGAAACATCTTCCGCGCCAAGGCCGTCGTAGGGAAGAGGTTGTTCAGAGTACTACAAGGGGCCATTATAGAAAACGCCGACAAGAAGAAAGGCCAACATACAGTTTACGCTGCCACCCCGGCCCTAGCAAGAAGACTAATGATGGGGTTGTACAATTCTACGCAGGTAGAAAGTACGTTGGATTACATTGAAGTGCACAATCCGAAACTGGTGTTGGCCCCTTACAAACACAGAAACAACTGGTTCCTGTGCATTGCCGACCTCCGAAATCATGATGTCCAACTGTACTGCTGTTGCAGTAAAGAGGTCCCGCACACAGGAAGTACGTTCCTACACCCAAAGGACGAAAGGCTAAGACTGCTGCCGCTACGTCTCCACCGGGTCATCAAGTATGGAGTCCAGCGCCACATCGGCGTCTGGAATTTCTACTCACTAAGGGACTTCCCAGTCCAAGAAGAGGAGGGAAGTGGAAATAGTGCATTCATAGTCCTCAGAGCCATGGAGATGATACATATCTTCGGATACTTCAAGCAACTCCAGAGTAATAACTTCTACAGTCTCAGAAGCAAATACGCATTGCTGCTGATAAAGGACAAGCGCTACTTCCGAGACGCGGGGATACCAGAAGAGCTGCTGGATAGTGAACAAGAAGAGGAGTCATCTCAACACAACAACCCTCCTGAAAAAGAAGCAGAAGCAGAGACGCACGTCTGTGGGGCAGGCAAACAGATAAACATCTTGCAACAAGTTTTCGGACACGACGAACAAGCCTCACCCCAGAACCAGGAGGAGTCGATCCACAACTTCGACCGTTTCTCATGCGCTACCCTCATGCAGGAACATGTCAACGAAATCCACATGAAGTTGGCTGACTCCAACCCTGCAGACGTAGCCTACTCGGCAGGCGATGCCATAGTCCCGATTGACGACTTAAGGGACATGGTAAAAAAGGGAGGATGTCTGGCGTTATCTGTGGCGGTCGCCTACATCCAGATACTACGAAACAAGTCTGAACACGCATGCATAGCAGATCCAATGTTGTTCAACGACATTTTCCTAGCCGATGAGCAAGGGGCGAAGGAAGCTTTCCTAGCAGAGTTGGAATGCAGAGTCCCGGATACCATTCTCCTTCCCATCCTGCACAACAACCACTGGACGCTCTTAACGGTGTACACCCAACAACGAGCAGGGATTTTCTACAACAGCTCGGACAGCAACAAAGACCATCCAGTGCCTTGTACATCGACATCGCTGACATCTCTCGAACGATTAGTACGAAAGTACTATATCGATATAGCAGCGCTGATACAACCATTCCTGGGAATGCAAGCAAGAAGCTGGCATGAACTCCAGTTCTGCCACCGCAGCCCGCAACAAATTCAACTATCCAACGACTGCGACATCTTCGTCCTGGAATGGATGGCAAACGAGGCAACGCCTGATCAGCTCCTCCACATCGACTATCACAGCAAAAGAGGAGAATATGTGTAGGAGCTCTTATCTAGCCCAGGCGCGCTGATCATCTAACCCTCACTGATTAACATTTCCTTACCTCATCTACTTCACAACTCTGGGACAGAGTGTGGAGTAAGTTTGGGGGGGGGTACCATGTACCAGTGAGGGAGGTACACAACTTTTCTCCTTTGATCCCCCTCATCCTATCCAATTCAATTAGTGTACATATAACCTTTTTAGTGTACATATAACTTCTTACACAACCTTTTTCCTTCTTGCTAAAAGTCTTGAAAACTTTGAAAATTTTTGCTTATAATTCCATATACTTATATATGTATAAAGTTGCTATAATAATAATAAAAACCTGTTGTGACTTCTTGCAAAGTTTACTTTCTGTATATTTAACGAGTTACAAGTTCTGTCATATCTTTCTGATAATGCTGTCTCAAACAAACAAAAAATTGTGCCTTGCCATCCAAAAATTTTCGGAAAATAATAATCTCGCAAACAGCTAAGAGACGAGTATGGAGAAGGAAAAAGCTGCCCAAACAGCAGATATCTCTTTTGTTTTCCCTTACCCAGCAAAAATCCCAAAAAGAGAAAGAAGCCTTATGAGCGTGAATAAAAGCATGAGAGTTGTGCCCAATAAAAGAAAAGAAAAAAAATATATATACACACTTGTTTTCCAAAAGTACCCATCTTTAGGCATGGTAGATCCGGGGCAGTGGTACGTAGGATGTGAAATCACTGCTCTAAAGCCAACTGGCTTGGACTGCAGGGACCACTGGCCCGTTAACAGACCCTTACCTGGATGGACTGATGGGAAACAAGAAGAAAAACCCAAAAAGCCTTAGCCTACCCTATACACAACTTTCTTCCCCTAAAATAAAGATGTTTGGTGTGGAAGCTAACTTCGGAATCATACACCAAAGTCTCACTGAAGCTGTGGAGAAGAAAAATTTTACTTAAATAATAAGGCAAGTAGGGCAAGGTCTTTTGTTCGCATTAAGACAACATTACCTCCAAGACATCGCAAATCTTGTGCTACCCTTTAGCCTTAAAGTTTTGCTGTGTAAGAAGAAGCAACACAAAGTTTAGTTTAAATATTGATTGAGGACAATCAAAAAGCTTAGTTTGGGGGAGTTGATAACACCAAATTTTGTGACGTTTTTGCCCTTTATTCTGTTATCAAAACTACCCTTTTCTGCTATTTTCCTCTATTTTATTAGCATTTTCGCAATAATTGGCCAAGCAACGCTCTTATTCCAATTTTTCCTATCTTCTACAAAGGTTTCCTCGTTTTTGTGCAATAAGGCCGATTCCGGCCCACAATAAGTCTAAGCCCGTCTTGACCTTCCTGACGCCCGATACAACCCAGCCCGACAGGGGCTGGGCGACACGAGAATGATCGGCGGAGAAGGGCACTGCGCAAGAAGGACGTGTCGACCGACATACCGTCTACCCGACAGGGAGCCAAAGCCGCATCGACGACCAAACTCGTCGGGCGACACAGCCACCCACCGGCAGGCGTGCCGCCAGTCACGTGACCGATAGCCAGCGCCTCGCACCGAGACATACCTGTATCGGCCGTCCACATCCATCGACCGGCGTATAAGGGAGCTACGTGGCGTTTCCAGCACCATAACTCCTTCAACCGCCGCCTATAAATAGCAGCTACAAGAAGCCGAAAAGACAAAGTCGGAGAGGTCGGACAAGTCGAGAGAGTCGGAAGAGAATTCGAACAAGACAGTTCGGAAGTTCGGGAGCCACCTTTGAAGGAAGCTGTGAGAGCAAGAGTATCGCGCCCCAGTGCTTGTGCCGGGCGACACTAGGTGAGCTTTCCCTCATCCCGAGAGGGAAGGGATGGTTCACTTAGTGTTGTCCCGGGCGACACTGCGGGCCGATATCGGCCAGCGAAGATGAGCGACACGAGTGCCCGACAGTAGACTCGTAGCTCTTTGCCTGACACGATATCGAACCCGATACGCTCCGCCCGTCATGCGTGCCGCCCGAGAGGGTGCGCCGCCCGACATGAGTGTATCAGCCAGGGTCCTTGAGCGATACAGTCAGTCGTCAGTCGACGCTGCCCGAGAGGGGGTGCCGCCCGACACTGCCGTATTGGGCTCGGCTCCTGACCGGTATCGGGCAGGAGAGCTACAGTAGTCTGTCGTTCTTCTACATCAAGAAGGAGACATCTATCTTTAATTCTGTTATTTAAATTCTTAGCTTATGCATTGTATTAAGACCTTTATTGCTTATGGAAATAGAAATGCTTAATTGCTATTTGTTTAATGCTTGGTGCCTTATGATTGGGTAACTGCTGTGTTGGATATCTGAACTCTAGCTTGCATGTTTTGGATCGCGTTTCGCTTAGCTACCGAATCGTCTTTCCCGTCGCAACTACTTCGAGAGTTGGGTTGTGGCTCTAGTGTTTGGTCCGGTTCTGGAGTACGAGAGTGCCCGGAACGGAGTTGTTTTAGTATCATTCCACTCTGACTTGAGCCCAGCAACCTCGAGAGGGGTGTTGAAGCTTGGTTAGAGGCACCCACTTTGAGAGGAGGGGTGCAGGGTGTTACTGCTACCGCTTGTCTTACTGAAGTCTTATCCCTTGCATTACGCCTTAAACTGCAGTTTATCTTTCTATTTTCTGTTGCATGAAAATTCCTAAAAACTGCTAAATGACAAAATCTTAATCTTTCTTGTAACTCCAGTTGGAGATAGTTTTCTTTGATTTAATC
Source organism: Alisma plantago-aquatica (assembly GCA_963693085.1). Lineage (NCBI taxonomy): Eukaryota > Viridiplantae > Streptophyta > Magnoliopsida > Alismatales > Alismataceae > Alisma > Alisma plantago-aquatica. Next base: position 1,228,704,750 of record OY856412.1, read on the forward strand.
GTGACAGCTTGTTGTTCCCCTTCGGGGAACTTTAATATCTCTTTATACCCACCGGAGTGTAGAGTGTCGATTCAGAGTCGTCAACACGACCCACCTTGTCCCTGTGTTCGACCCCATATGACTACTTCGACCCCGTAAACAAAGTTGCGGGGGCCTAAAAGGATTCGGGTTATAAATGTGAAGGCTCGACTACCTCAAATGCGCCTCCAATTTTAGGATGCGCGATTTAGGCCGGTCAATTACCAGGAGGATGCATAATGCCAATGGATAGTACAATTCAAGGTCCCATTCGTGTTAAATCACCGACTACAATTCTTGAGAGGGTACCTATTCAACAAGAGCATGTGAAGGTTTTACTATGCAGTGGAACAGTTACAGTCAATAAAGGGGCACCCACAATTCATAAGGAACAACCACTGATAACCCCACCAACAGAGGATGTGCCAATTTCTATTCCAGGTGGTGGTGATAAAGCAAGCTTAAGGGGGGACGTTCATAAAGTGCCATATATTCCCCCACAGAAGCGAGCAGAGAAGTCAGGTGTGCCATACCTGGATAGTCTGAAGCCAAGGAAAAAGGAAGCACAATTCAAAAAGTTCTTAGACATCTTTCGGAAGCTCCACATCAATTTTCCATTGGTGGGGGCGATAGAGAAAATTCCTTCTTACGGAAGATTTTTGAAAGATGTCATCAAAAGAAAGCTGTGGACTAAAGACAAAAATATTGTACATGTTGATGGGATGATGAGTGCACTGATTAAGGGGATTCTTCCAAGGAAGATGAAGGATCCTGGATGCTTCTATATCCCATCTTCTATAGGCAGAATACATTTCAAGCTGGCACTATGTGATTCGGGAGCGAGTATTAATCTCATGCCTCTTACCACCTTCCAAAAGTTAGGATTGAAGGAACCAACAAGAACAACCATGGCAATTGATTTGGCGGATGGCTTTATTGTGAGGCCATACGCGATATGCAAGGATGTTTTGGTTAAAGTTGACAAGTTCATCTTTTTTATTATCTTTGTGGTGATGGACATGCGTGAGATATAAGGATCTGAGATGTTGTTAGGAAGGTCGTTCCAAGCTACGACCGATGTGATAATTGCTATTGGTAGAGGCCATTTGACACTCGAGATAGATGATGATAGAGTGGAGTTCAGACTTCTAGATGAATCTTCACCACCGTCTCAGGACAACCCGAGCTAAGGAGGATCATTCATGTTGAGCCTAGGACATTAAACAAGGGTGCTTCTTGGGAGGCAAACCAATTTCATTTTAGTCATTTACATTTTGTTATGATCTTTTATTGTGTAATTTTTGCACTTATTTTGTTACATTTTTATTTGATGTAAAGAAGATACCTTGATGCTCTTGTTTGGTGTGCAGGAAGGGCCAAAGTCGGTACTACTAAGTCTAAACTTAGTACTACTGACTCCTTATCAGTTAAAATTCTAGAAATTCTCCAAAAGTCAGTGCTACCGAGATCTAAACTCAATACTACCAAAAAAATTCTAGAAAATCACCAAAACCTTGAACCCAAGTCGGTACTACCGAGTCCAAACTTGGTACTATAGAAAATTTTCAGCAAAAAGGTGGAAAAAGCTACAAGAAGAAGCTGTCGGATCCACTGATATGCATGTCAGTGGGCATAGATTCTCAAAGCTCAAAGAAGGATAGAGAATGTCATATTTTGATGCCAAAAAGACACAAATTAGTGGCACTAAAAAGAGGGATATATGCTAGCACAACTTGATCCAAAGAGCCATCAATCATCCACCTCCACCACCTTTCAGAGCTACTGGTACCTCATTCCACTTCCTAGGTTTGGATTTTGACTATAAGGTCATAGTCAAGTTCAAGCTTAGGGGGTGTTGGAACGACTTTATCTTCCCTTTTTACTTGTTTTTAGCTTTATTTTTGTAATTTTTAGGATCCACAATCTATCTAGTGTAACGTAGAGTTTAAATTTTGTTTGTTCCTGGCAATTATCATGTGTGCTTTTAAGTTTGCAATGAAAAATGAAAATCTTTTTGTGGGATTTGTTGTGAATAATAGAGTAATTGCACTTAGAGGATGTGTATGGGTTAGTCATGTTAAGGAAATTGAATATAAATGGACATCTTAATTATTCATGAAATGTGGATGAATATGGGGTTTGAGCTTGAATTGATCAAATAGTTAACGGGACCTTAAATTAAAATTTAAGAAAGAAACCATAAGGTTACACTGTACACATGTCATTAGAGAGGGACATATCATAAATTCATGAAAGGCTTTGTCTCTTAGTTATGTGATTCCACCCATCCTCCACTCCTTATTGACTCACCAGCTTAAGATGAACAAGTACTCTGAATTTTTTTCTCTTGTTTGCATTGCATAGCATAGTAGGTGGCATGATAGTTAGTTTGCTTTTATTGAATTAGTTGCAAAATTGAAAAAAAAGACCAAGTTGTGTATTTCAACAATTTATATACATATCATTCTAGTTTCATAAACAATTACATGTAGATTTCATGCATTTTTCATCATTCATTGCTATATCATGTTGGTATCATTTTCCTTTGAAATCTGGGTGTAGGGATACACATCCATACCCTCAGAAAAATAATGAATGATATGTTGTAAAGCCCAAGCATAACGTTCCATCATGCTAAAATAATGGGCCAAAAATGAACTAAAAAAAAAGAGTTTGTAATGTTCAAGTTAAGAGGGAGAAAGTATGCCCTTAACTCTTCTTATAGAGCTGGAGACATTCACATGATGCATTCTTTTCTTTAAATTTTTTTTCTGTTGAATTGACGACATCTTTTGACCCGTCCATCATTCTACCAATAAAGTAGGCATTACGACTCATGCATTTCCCATTCTTTTCACCATATAGGTTCATCGTGTATTATTTTGCATAAATGATTTGGATGTTACTTGTGATTCTTTGATTGCCACCCATTTCATACCATTCATTGCTCTTATTGGTAGGCCACTTATATGATTATTTTCTTCAATCATTTTTATATGGAGAACTGCTTCCAATTGGTTGGTAGTTAGGAAAAGAGCAATGCAGAACAGGGAATCACATAATGCACCAAGTGAATACATGATTGATTAAGATGTTAACTGCTCTCTTGTTAGTGTTCATTGATCTAAGGGTGGACAACTTTTATCGAAATTTTTGGTCATAATGGAGCAATTGATTGTTTAGTGATCAGTGAAGGCCGGTTTGAGACCGCCAAGTGGGATAGTTGAGAAATGAAGTTCATGTTCCTTGTCCTTTTTCCGACTTGTCTCAAAGAGATCCAAGAGTGTGTTGCTCGAGGACGAGCAACATTTAAGCTTAGGGGTGTTTGATGTACTGGATATTTGTCATTTTTCACAGGCTATTTTATATTGCTTTTTGTGAACTTACTATGCATTTTCATATCAATTTATACATGGTTTAATAATATTAGCATGTGTTACTCAATTGCATCAAATAAACATAATTTTAACGATTTATTATATTTCAAGTACTTATGTACATTTTTGTGCGATTTCAGGTATCACAAGAGTCTCATAGACTCAGTAATACCGACTTTAAAAGTCAGTACTACCGAAATCACATCAGTAGAACACTCCAGGAAGCACACAGACTCGGTACTACGAGTCCAAAAGTCAAAACTACCAACTTTACATTAGAGACACAACAAATTCAACTTCCAGACTCAGTACTACCAAGTTCAAAAGTTAGTTCTACGGAGTCTGCCCGATCAGGCAGTCTAAAAATCAAGTTTAATCTGACGATTGAGGATTTAATTCACCCTAAGTCACTTTTATGACTTAAGGAGAGTTCGTCCAGACCAAATGTATCATGTTCTATTCCATTACAAGACGGTGATGGAATGAGAGAGGAGAACTACACGTTTGGGAGGTTTCGGCATGTTCGGTGGGCAGAATTTGCATATTGTGGATCCGTTCATCGGCGTGGAGCTCCCTAATCACGTTTCTCCAGGGGATTCATCAATTTTCTATGTTCTCCATGTTTTTCCTTCTTCCTAGTATGTTTTTGTCCATGGAACCATAAGGGGCTAATCTACATATTCTTTAGGACCCGGGAGTAGCCTGGTTGTACACTGTATATGGATCTTTTACATTAGTATATTGTTTTCTCCTTATTCTTGGGCATGTTGCTATGAAATCATATTGAATGGTCTATATTGTGCACCATATGTGATTAATTAGATCCTTAATAACTTTCTGAGGAGGATTAAGGATTGAAAATCCATAGTAACATACATTTTATATTGCCCTTTGGGAAAGGTGCCTTACAAACGTGAAGAGATTACCCAGAGATTATTCGTAAAGCACCTAACTAATCAACCAATTACTATGGAAATGGGATTGGCGTTAGCATAGGTAGTGAACTATATTGTGGGAGTGGGTAGTTCTTTATACATGCTCTTTGTCTAGAAGTGGGAGGAAAATATATTAGTCTTAGATTAAAATTGCAGTGTCAATGTTGGTGAAACCATAGTCCTAGAGAATTTCTTCTCATTGTCATCACGATCCATTAAATTAGTTTTCTTTCTTGCAATTTGTTTAATAACTCTTACATCAAAATTTTCTTCTATTTAGATGATCATAAAATTGTTAATAGTTATTTCTTGAATTACGTTTCTACGTGTTCGATATCCAGGCCTATTTGGCATGTATACTTTGACATGTACGCTTACATTTTACACGTATAGTTTAGTCGTGTCAGTGGTGTCTAACATGAGGGTGCCCATTATCTTGGTGTTCTCCATCCCAAAGCACTTAGATAGTTCACTGGTGTACTTGCCTTGGTTGATGAAGTTCCCATCTTTCATTTGTTTGATTTGAAAGACAAGGAAGAAAATAAGCTCCCCCATCATGCTCATCTCGAACTCACTCTGCATAAGAGAACTAAACTCCTTACAAAGATCAAGATCCGTCCTACCAAAAAATATATCATCAACATAAATTTGAATGATTAAGAAGTTTCTAGAAGTGTGTTTTAGAAACAAGGTAGAATCAACTTTACCCATGATATAGCCATTGTCTGGAAAAAAGTTCTTTAGTTTCTCATACCAAGCTCGAGGTGCTTGTTTGAGACTATAGAGAGATTTTCATAATAAATAAACATGGTTAGGCAAGTTATCACGTTCAAAGCCTGGAGGTTGAGCAACATATACTTCCTCTTCATTTTTACCATTCAAAAGTGCAAATTAAACATCCATCTAAAAAAGTAGAAAATTCTTATGAATACCAAAAGCAAGCAACATTCTAATTGTACCATTCAAAATTTATACCTTCTTGCTGATTGTAGCCTTAAACAACTAACCTTGCTTTATTTCTTACCACTATTCTGCTTTCATCAAGCTTGTTGCGGTAGACCCACTTAGTGTAAATTATCTTTCTATCACTTAGTTTTGGCACAAGAGTCCACACTCAGTTCTTCTGAACTATTCCAACTCTTCTTTCATGGCTAGGATCCATTCATCATCTTTGAGAGCTTCTTTGACATCTTTAGGCTCAAGCTAAGAGATGAAGGCGTTATCTCCTTGTTCTTTGTTGTAGGCAGCATGTATCTTCACCCTTTCAAAATGATTGCCTATGATGAGCTCTTTAGGATGATTCTTTGCAAAGTGGGGGTTAGATCCTTCTTTTCTTATTCTTTTTCTTCTTCATCACCTAACACCACTTTTCCTTTATCAATAATGTTGAGTTCTTTTAAGTGAGAAATCACCTCATCTGCAACATCATCACTAGAAATATTCTTAGAAATAAATGGGTTAGTCTCAACAAATCTAACATAGATAGATTCTTCTACTTTACACAATTCAATGTTAAATACTCTATAATCCTTGCTAGTAGTGCTATATCCAAGAAAGAAAGCCTTGTAAGACTTTGGATCAAACTTGTCGAGGGAATCCTTGGTGTTCAAAATAAAACAAGGACAACCAAACATATGAAAGAAATCAATGGAAGGTTTTCTACCACGCCGTATCTCATAGCGGGTTTTCTTTAAAGATGGATGAGTAAAAACCCAATTTTACACAAAACATGAAGAACTAACAAATTCAGCCCAAAACTTCTTAGGAGTGCCATACTCTAGAAGCATAGTCCTAGCCATTTCCTGTAGTGACCTATTCTTTCTCTCTAGAATCCCATTTTGTTTAGGCATTTGAGTGAAGAAAAGTTATGTGCATACCTAGATTCCTCATAAAACCGTTCAAACAAATCATTTTCAAATTCTCCCCCAAGATCATGGTGGATAGAATTGATCTGGCAAGAGGCTTCTTTTTCGAATCATTTGCAAAAACTCAAGAAAATATCAAGAGTATAACTTTTTGAAATAAGAAAGAAGGTCCAAGTATATCAAGAAAAATCATCGACAATCACAAGACAATACTTGCTACCCCAGAGTGATTGTGTATGCATTGGTCCAAATAGATCGATGTGAAGAAACTCAAGAACTCTTTTGGCACTAAGGACTCCTTTGGATTTGAAGGAGGACTTTGTTTTCTTTCCTTGGGTACAAGGTTGGCATTCCTCATCCTTTTTGAAATCAAATTTTGGGAGTCCCTTTACCAAATCCTTTTTTCTCAACTTCTTCATTTGATGCATATTTACATGACCAAGCCTATGGTGCCATAAAGAAATATCATTCGAATTGTCAACAAGACATCTATCAACAATAGGCTTAATACAGTCAAGCAAAGTAATATAGAAATTACCATTTCTAGTTCCCTTATATATGACATTATAGGAGAGGGAATCTAGAAGAAGGCATTCAAGTGAGGCAAAAAGAACAGGATAACCATTATCACACAGTTGACTAACACTTATTAAATTTTGATGTAGGCCATTCACAAGAATTACATTCTTGATACAAAGTGAATCACCTACATCACCCTTGCCTATCACCTTACCCTTGTTATTGTCACAAAAGGAAACCGACCCTCCTTTCTTGTTTGTGAATTGATTGAAGTGGAAGATTTCACTTTTCATATGCTTTGAGAAACCACTATCAACAATCCATTTTCCTTTTACCTCACTAATGTCTTCACTTGTGGAGGCCATGAGTGCAAGATGGCACTCTCCTTCATAAAAGCTTAAGACACTTGAAGAGGATTCTTCCCAAACTACATGAGTAGCATTCTTTCTCCTCTTGTCCTTCTTATCCTTCTTCTTATACTTGCCTTCCTTTTATAGTCATCCTTCTTCTTGTGGTAGCTCTTGTGGTAAGCCTTCTTGGCCTTTGGGCATTCATTCTTATAGTTCCTCTTTTGTTCACATTCATAGCATCTAAGAGTTGAGGATGAGGAAGACTTTCCCTTGAAGTGATTGCCCTTGGAGTAGTTTGTTTCATGATCACCAGGGCCATCATCTTCACTTGAGGGGGTGGAGAGGACCGACAAGCAAGTTGTTGTTGGAGAATCATTGCTTCCACTTGAGATTTAAAGGCATTGTCTTAATCTTCTTTGATTCATTCTTCTCTTGCTTGTCATCTTATTCTTGCTTTTCTAGCCTTGTCTTATGAGCTTGAAGGTTTCTAATGAGCTCCTCGGGGGGGGGGGGAGACCTTGAAGGTCACCAAGACTTCTAACTTCTTCAATTGAAGTAACCTTAGGTTCCCATCTCTTGGGAGGAGACCTTAGGATCTTAGAGTTGATAGTCTCTCTATCCAAGGTGTGGCCGAAAGAATCCAACCCATTAATGACAATGTTGAGCCTTGTGTACATCTCGAAAACTCTTTCCTTCTTTCCCATCTTGAAGTTCTCATGCAGTCCATTGAGCATGTATATCTTTGACTCTTTGACTTATTGTGTTCCTTCACAGGTAATTTACAATTTGGTAATGCACAATTTGTTTCAAATCTCATTGGTTGTGTCCCATGTTGATATTTGGTTGAACTCAAAGGGAGTGAGGGCCACATATATGATGCTTATTTCTTTGGGATTGAGTTGTGCCTTCTTGAGTGTAGCTTCATCCCAAGTAGCTACATCAGCTGTTGGCTCCTTGTATGGTGCATTCATCACCTGCCACATGTTTTAATTCATTCCTTGAAGGTAAAACTACATCCTCCATTTCCCATAGAGGAAATTGGTGTCTTCAAAGACTAGAGGTCTCATGGAGAATCCTCCCTCTAGGTTTAGGGAGCCAAGTAAGTTGTCACCCATCTTCTTATCACGTGGGATATGCATTGGAGAAGACCATGCCTATGATACCACTTGTTGGATTGGAGGTCTCTAGAGGGGGGTGAATAGATCTTTAAAACTTGCACAAAAATAGTTAGACCTTCAATTTACTTTAGCTAGGCATAATTGCAAATAGTGAATTTGATGGCAATCTAAACATGCATAGAAAGGATGATGGAAATTGAACAAGCTATTTTAGAGTAGTTCCACTCTCCAAATTAGAAGAGAGTCAGTCCACTACCTAGAGAGGTCAAGCTCTAGGATTTCTTAAGCATGTCTACTCTTTATATTCACTTATAAGAGTTACAACATATGACCTTATTTTTTTGAAATAAGGATACCTAGCTTCCCATTGAGGTCATGGGAGCCAACAACCTTATAGACAAGGTCGTAGCTATCTAAGAGCTAGTCTTCTACCTCACCAAAGTCTTACCCACTCTTGCAAGCAGTTGGATGCCTTCACCAAGGAGATCCCCTTCTTGCACCGAGTCTTTTTCCTTGAAGGATTTATCCACTCAACTCCTTGGATCATCCACCTTGTCCTCCTCCTTCACTTAGAGAAGATTTATGCATCTTCTTCTACAGCTTGAAGAAGCTTGCACCTTCTCCTTCACTTGGAGAAGCTTTCACCAACTTGATCTTTAGGAAAGGGATTGGGAAAAGAGAAGCTTTGAAATCTTTACATGTATACAATGAAGTAGCTCCCTCACACAGATCCTATCTCACTCATAATGTAAACAAGAGAGAGAAAGGGGCTTAAGCGGACAAGATGTACTCAACTATAGCAAGGAGCTTGAATAGCATGAAGGATCAACCTTAGAATGAACTCCGAGATGTCCTATTTATAGATGAGGGTGTCCACTAGAGTGTGGGAACACTTATGAACGTTTTCTAGCCATTTGGAGGGTTATAAGAGATATAATTTTGAGTTTTTTTGTCCATCAAAGCTTGTTGTTCCCTTTTTCTATTGATAGAAGTTTCTGTACAAGACATAGTTGAGGCTGTACAAAAGCTAAAAAACAACAAGTAAAATCAAAAGCTCTCTACACCTATCTTTACATGATTCCATATCATACCAAAACTTCTAATTCTTCCCTCAAAAACCCTAATATTCCTCTCCCTCCAGATTTCATGAATAATCATCATGATAAAGGTTCTAGAAGTCTTATCCATCATACAAGTGAGGTCCATCATCCCATATAGAACACTAGCAATAAAACCATTCATCTCAGCCTTGTTCCAGAATTCCTTACTGAATCTGCATTTGAACATAATATGCTAGCTTGTTTCCTCCTCCTCCAAGCACATAACACATCTAGAAGCACACTAAAATCCTCTTTTTTTAAGGCAATCAATAGTCAATAATCCACCTTTCAAGCATCTTCATACAGTAAAGATGGCTTTCATAGGTGCCTTAGTCTTCTAGAGCCAACTTGACTAGCAACACTTCAGATGAGTTTCTCTCAACCCTTCCAGAAGTCTCTCATCTTGCTAACCCTCCCTCTATTCAGAAGCAGAATATCCTCATTACCATATAAATAGGAAACTCTTTCTTTAACAAACCTAACAACCTGGTTAACATGTCTAGATTTGAAGGTCAACTAATTACCTTCATTAGAAATATAGCAATTCACCTTGGCAAATTTCCAAACACCACAGTTAATGTGACTTTTATCTGAAAGGTAGTAACTAAGAAAGACCCCATTCCTGAGCTAGGGATCACGCCACAACATGAATTTATCACCTTTGCCAACTAAAAATCAAACATCATGCACAATCTTATCCCTTAGAAGAATAAGTTTCTTCTAGATCCAAGTCAATTTGGATTGGAATTTGATGCTCCACATAGAATCTACCTTGAGGTACCTTTCATGGACCCAACGAACCCACAAGGAATCCTTCTTATTGGAAATATCCCAGAGCTTCTTCACCATACAAGCTTTCACAATGTCATTAGTGTGACAAATACCTAGTCCACCTTCACATTTTGGTGTACAGATGCTCTCCCAATCAATAGTGTGAATCTTCTTTTCAAGAGTAGCACCCCCCATAAGAAATCCCTACATAGTTTCTCTATCTCCGTATTCATACTAATAGGTAAAGGAAAAGTAGCCACCCAATACAATTAGAAAGAGGATAAGGTAGATATAATCAACTCCACTCTCCTAGTAAAAGAGAGTAATCTCAATTTACAACCTTCCAGCCTTGCCTTCATCTTATCTAATATAGGAGATCATAAGCTTCTGGTAATCCTTCCCTTGAATAACGACAGCCCAAGATACTTCTTTAGCAAAAAATCAATATGAATTCCCAGAGCATCCACTAACTTCTCCACATTTGCAGCACTACTACAGAACACAAATTTTTTCTCCTTGCTAGCTTCCATCCCCCAAACATCACCAAAATTGTTGACAACTTTAGCTATAGTTTCAATAGATTTGTTATTAGCATCAACAAAAATAACCACATCATCTTTGAAAAGCACATGTGATACAGAGAGCATATGAGAAGCCTTAAAGGCATTGAACTCAACCTTTCTTTCAACAACATTAAGCATTGATGACAACCCCTGCATGGCAATAGCAAACAGAAAAGGTGCCAAGGGGTCACCTTGGTGATTACCCCTGGTAGGATACAACCTAGTCGATGGTATCCCATTAATCAGAATCTGGAAATTTGTAGTTTTGAAAATCTCCTCCACCCACTCAATAAAATAATGAGGAAACTTTATATTGGTCATCACACAATAAAGGTACTCCCAATCAATTGATTCATACGCTTTTTTAATATCCATCTTCAAGTAAAACTTCAGAGAGTTTCTCTTCATCATATTATTGATCAGCTCGTTAACCAGCAATGTTACATCTGTAATGCTTTTGTCCTTCAGAAATGCACATTGTGCCTTATCAATGACAACATGAAGAATGGGATTCAATCTATTCGCCAAGACTTTGGAAATGATTTTATATCACACATTACATAGGGAAATCAGTCTCCAATACTTCACATCAACTGCATTATTCACCTTAGGGATCAAGGTAATAGAAGACCTATTAGCCTCTTTCAACATTCTACCCCTATCTAAAAAATTTCTTTATAGCCATAATGACATCCTCCCTAATGATTACCCAACATTCCTTGTAGAACAAGTAATTAAACCCATCTGGCTCAGGGGCCTTATCAACATTGGCCTTCTTAATGACATCATTGATCTCCTTATCAGTGACAACAACACAGAGACTATCAAACTGATCAGAAGAGAGATTAAGCAGCTCCATGAGAACCTCATCAACATTCAACCTACAATTTTTCTTCCTGAACAGAGCTTCATAGAATGAATTGATATGATCACAGATTTTGTCCTCATCTGGACAGATTTGATTATCAATTTTCATACCTTGAATAGAATTCCTCATCCTTCTAGCTTTTAAGGAAGCATATAAAAACTTAGAATTCCTATTGCCCTGATTTAGCCATTGAATCCTTGCTTTCTGCCTTAGAAGGGATTCCTCAACCTCATAAGCCATACGTGCTTCCTTCCTTTTTTAGTAACCTTCTCAATAAGCTCATAGTTATACGGATCATCATCCAGCATATTGGAGAGGATGGTAAATTCAGCTTCGATCTTTTTTGTAATGCCTAGGCCCACTGCCCAAGGCTCTAGTAGAGTTTCAGGAATGATGACTGGCCCCACAGACCACCACTAGCCTTAACTGCGTACTTTGTCCACACTGATGCGCAAGCCAGGATCAACTTCCCGACTGGTCACCCATCCTAGTACTACTCCAAGTTGAGCACGCTTAACTATGGAGTTCTTTAGTGATGGGCTCCCGGAAAAGGAGGTGCACCTTGGTGATATGGGTAGTCCAATCATTCCTTTTAAGAGTGTTTTATCCGAGGCCTCAAATCCTGGGATGTTACAATCTCCCCCACTTAGACTCTTGACGTCCTCGTCAAGGCTCAACTATAAGGCCTCATTTTCTGACCCCATTTTATTGCAGACCCATAATGGCCCATGGATACCCAGCTCCCGTCTACGGCTACCAGCACAAGGGAGGCTCCATCTCGTCTCTACGGATAGCCCTTTCCAACTTGCCTGGACCGCACGACTCAATACTGGCATGCCACATGCCCATGTGGGCCCCACCTACTGGAGGGGTTATGGCTGCCCAGGCCCAGTGCCCAAGGCTCTAGTAGAGTTTCAGGAATGATGACTGGCCCCACAGACCACCACTAGCCTTAATGCGCACTTTGTCCACACTGACGCGCAAGTCAGGATCAACTTCCCGACTGGTCACCCATCCTAGTACTACTCCAAGCTGAGCACGCTTAACTATGGAGTTCTTTAGTGATGGGCTCCCGGAAAAGGAGGTGCACCTTGGTGATATGGGTAGTCCAATCATTCCTTTTAAGAGTGTTTTATCCGAGGCCTCAAATCCTGGGATGTTACATTTTTCCTATTGTCATGTATATTGCCTATAGAATTTTTGTTCCACTCAATCAATGCACTTATAACATTATCAAGTTTCATGCACGGTCTGTACATAGGGCTACCAGTCACTTCAATCATCCAAGCCTTCTGAACCACCTTCATAAAACCAGGGTGGTTAATCCAAGAATTGATAAAGCGAAAGGGTATCTTTTTCTTAAACTTTGTGTCATCAACAATTTATGATCACTATGTATCGAGCTGACATTAACACCCACCCCATGTCCTTGGAAACTCACTAAGGAACTCACTATTGAGTAACCCTCTATCTATCTTCAACATCACCGATTTCTCTCCCTACTGTCTATTATCCCAAGTATATTTAGATCCATTAGAATCCAATTCAACCAGCCCACATTGGTTAACAAAATCATTGAAATCTTGCATAGAGTTTTAAGAAGACTCCACTCTGCCAAACCTATCAGCATCAAAACGTATAGCGTTGAAATCCCCAACAATGAGGATTGGATAGCTAGAAACCAAGTTCAACGCATTCCTTAAATCTGACCATAACACAAACCTTTTGTAGTCTAGGTTATGTCCATAAACAACTACCAGAATAAAGCTCTTGTTTCTGTAATTCACACCACACATAACGAATTGGTTAGATTCTTCAATAACATGAATATCCATCTCATTCTTCATCCACATGATCACCACTCTTCTGAGAGGGTTGCTAGCAAGATTAGAAATCTAGTCACAACCAGAATAAACATTGTTGATAACCCTGTGCATCTTCCTCTTCTTGTTTTTTGTTTCGAAAAGGCAATTTATAGTTGCTTTATTATTACCAATGGCCTCATACACAGCCCTCTGACGCCCAGGTTTATTAAGACCTCAGATGTTCCAGGCTATTACGTTAAGGTCACTAACCATTTTGAGTGTTAGTTGCTGGAATCCTACCAACATCAGTAACAGTTACTTCACTCTCCCCTCCATCTGTAAACTCCAACATTCTGAATCTATTCGGTGATACTGGTATTCCTACCGCTTTTGCTAAAGTACTTTTGAGATGTTCCTTGGAGGAGATCGCTGCTTCCTTATATTCTCACTCCATGTAGATGGAGAAAGAGTTCTATCTCCAACCAGACTCTGAACATTAGTCGGCATTTCAGATTGTATATCATTCACTTCTACTACAGTTGCTTCTCCATCTCCATTACCACCAGAGCCATTCCCCTCTCCCTGCACAAGCATTGATTCAAACCTTTTGTCAGTCACCTGTAGGTCTACCTTTGGGCAATCGTAGAAGAGATCACCCTCTGTATTACTCTTTTCCACCCAGATCATCTTCACCTTCCCTTTCTTATCAGTAGTATTTTGTCAGTCACCCTGCCTGTGCCCAAATGTACCACATACTTTGCAGCACGCTGGGACCCATTCATATTCTACTCTAATAACATTCTTCACCCTGTCATCGCTTTGTAGCTTCAACTCTATAGGGAAAGTGGATGACGTAGGGATGAGGATCTAGATTATAGCATAATTAAGCCTTCTCATATCCTTGGTCAGAGAGTCTGGCCTCGATGGCTCCCCTAAAAAGTTACCAATCATACTAAAAACCTCTTCATCCCATAGCTCCAGTGGAAGGTGATATAGCTTCACCCAAATAGGCACTTTCGTCATCTTCACCTTCTCTAGTGGCTCACCTCTTTGCCACTTTTTAAGAATCAATGGTTTACCTACAACGAACCATGGATCATTCTCTAGAGAAGCCTTCATTTCATTCGGATTTGAAAACCTAATCACGAAGAAATAATTCCCCCTTAACAAGACTTCCATGTTCCCTTTAATCTTCCATATCACCATTAGATGTTTATGCAGTGTAGGCCAGTGAGGTTTCAGACCAATCACATAACCATCAATGGCATTCTCCCACTTGGATACGTTCCTTTCAACAATGGTCCTCGAGTATTTGATAGCTCCGTCAAAGATCTCGATTAAATACTACTTCAGCATTGTTCCATTCGATTCCTTCTGAGTACGAAACAAATCCGCCCACGATTTCATCTCCTTTGCCACTGGAATTCCTTTTCTACATTTCCCCCTACCCTGAACAACCTCACAGGCTGCCGAGAAGGACTATTTCTCCAGATCTGTTCTCCCGCCGTAGGCGGCTCATCAGAGTTGCTCCTCTTCTCGCCTCCTTGGTCGCAAGAGCGTAGTGAGGCCATCACTACATTTAATTTATTTCAAGTTTTTAAACACTCCAATGGTTAGATTCACTTTTTTTGTGTTTTCTCTACAATGTATTTGGTCGAGTTTCAAAAAAGATAACTTGGCCGATCACACTATGCGACAAAACAAATTTAAACCATCATTCGAGTTTGTCCTACTCGAAACTCGATCGATCCACTTAAATCAGTTTTGGTCTGTAGAGGGATGGGTTGAGTTTTGTGGGTGTGTAACTCGACCGATCGAAGTCATTCTTAAAATCCATTAAGGATCAATTGAGTTTGTAACTCAACCGATGAAGAATCAGAAATGAATTTTGCAAAATGCCTTTTAAGTGATCAAACTTTCAAATTAAGTGTCCTTGATTTTTTCTCATCTTAGTTACAAGTCATACCATCAATACAAGTGATTATGAAAACAGTCTAAGGTGATTTTGAGTGTTTTCCAAATGCGCATTTGCATTTCTTTTGACTTGAACTAAAACAAGCTAGGGCTTGTTTGATTTGATCCTTTTAATGTACCTAATGCCTGAAATCAATCTCAAACAAACATATTACATACATATGAATGGAATGGTTAAGTCATTATCAAAATATGGATAATGTGTTACACTTAGGTCAACATAGAGAATAGTATGTCGGATAGACCCACCTTTAGAGTGACACATGGAAACCATACTTGGTGGTCATAATCATCCCTCATAATGAAAGTGGTGATTGTGGTTCTTAGACCTGAAGTCACTGCAGTTGTCACATGTCGTTCGCTATACTTTGACATCGTCTAGTGTAACCTTGAATAAGGATTTCCATAATGGTGATGATTAGGTAGTTGTGACACATGGGATTGAATGTGAGTGATGTACATGGGATTTGTCCCTCCTACTAGAGTACAATATCCTAGCCACTTGATAAGCAAGACTGAGAAATGCATATGCATGCACATGTGAATCAATAAATGATATTGACGTCACATATATCTCACACATTATGCTCTTGGTTCAAGGAACATGAATGAACATTAAGAGGATGACTTTTCCCTACCTCGAGTTCATTCTGGATATAAGTGACAAAGGAATTATACAATCACTATAACGCCTTACATAGATTGTAGGTTGAAATCGTTCTCCAACTTTCCATTCAGTTGGGTAGCACTGATGTGCGATTAGGCACCACTCTTTTCTTTTGATGTCATAAACTAGTTATGGACATTCACTGTCAATGTAATACGGAACCTATAGGGTCACACACATAGGAATTCACCTAGAAGAAGAGTTTAATCATGAATGAATATTGATTTGGTTACTAAAGTGTTTAGGTATTCAATTTGAGCAACAAATCAACTGACTGGGCTCCCAACCGATGGACTAATGTAAACAAATGACCACTTGGAGTGTCAGGTTGATTAGAAATTGAATTGGTTGAGTTCTTCCTCAATTGGGGAGAAAATTGATTGATTTACCTAGCGAACCGATCAGTTGGGGTTGTGAGACGACCGACTCGCAAGGGCGAGACACCCTATTCATGGACAAATTTGATTGCGCCAAGGATTGGTGCTGGAATCATGTTGTACATTAATTATATTCAAATTTCACATGCGATTGGGAAATATGACGAAATGACTGGTTCATTGAGTGAATTGATCGTCTCACATGTGAAATGATCAGCTCACTTACAAACCAATCGGTTCTCTGCTCGAAGATTACAAAAATTCATGATCTTCCAGTCCCTTCCATTCCCATACAGACTGGGAACCCAAACCCTAACGCCTCCTATAACTAGAAGGGTATTTGGGGCTTCTCAAATGCATCAATTGCCTCTGACAATTTTTTATCTTCTCTAGTTGTGGTAACTGAGAGAACCCGAGCAAGTCCTACCTGATAAAGGGAGGGATAGCAAGGGAGAACAATTGTGGGAGAGTAAGTTGGTGACTAGTACACCAATGGGAATGAAAACTCCTTCATGTCTGATCTAGTAGAATGATAGGAGTTCTGAATGGTCAGTGTGGACTTCCATAGAGGTGAGGTGGCCTTTTCCCGTTGCTAGCAGGACAACTTCTGCCTGCAGCCCATGAAGGAGCTGCTACAAACACCGTTTGAGTCTACTATCTGTGTTGAAGACCAGGAGCTACATAGACGTCATCCAAGTGCAACTACAAGTGTTGCACTACTGTAATGTGGTATAGTCATTGGGCTTGCTCTACAACCAAGTATGAACCCCTTAAACCATCCTTTCTATTACATACTTGTTGACACAATCTTGTTGTTCTGGGAAATGTGGATAGATAAATTTTTGTTTCTGCTGCCTACTTTTTTCCCATATTCCCCTACAATATGGATATCATAAGAACAAGATAAATGAAAGGGAAATATTAAATGTTGAATTTAGAAGCATATTGTATTTTTCATATATTGATAGTCAATGTGGGTTTCAATGGTAGAGTGTTTATAGAAGTTGATCTTGAGACCCAAGATGTAAGGTATAGGCCTAGGATTCTAACCTTATTGCTAACACTTTGGTCACCTGGGGAGATGAAAATGATGGTGTCTTTGACATATTGTACAATATTTTTCTGGAAAAAGAATGATGTAGAGACAAGGTCATTTTGTATTCCTCTCTTAATCATGTGTGTGAGAATGAAAGTAACCATAATGAAGAGATATGGTGATAGGGGGTCTCCTTGCCTAATTTTTTGTGTTTCTAAAGTAACCAAATGGTGTAGCATTCATAAGGGTAGAAATGACAAGAGTTGATGCAATATGTATATCGTTGTCTAGATTATTAAGGAAGACATATCCTCTCAAATAGTTGTTGAGGAATGTGCAATTTATATTATTGAAGGCTTTTTCAAAATCGAGCTTAATGGACAATGGTGGAATGTGGTGAGGTCAAAAAGTATGTACGGTTTCATTGACCAAAATATATGCATCTTTGATGCTACAATGTGGAAGGAAAGCACATTGATGTTAGTCGATAATCTCCTCTAATGCAGGTTTCAACCCAGAGATAAGGGTTTTGGCAATGATTTTGTATGAAGCATTGATGAGAGTGATGGTTCTCAATTGTTGGACTATAATTGGATGTTTGACCTTCTTGATTAGTTCTATGAGTGTATGGTTTAGTACCTCTATTTCGAAGTATATGTCATCAAGTTGATGGATGTAATTGAAGTGGTTGTGGAAGCCAATTTTTATACGTGCCCACACACGATGGTAGAAGTCCAAGATGAATTAATCTAATCCTAAAGATATATCTACACCCAATTTGACTAGCTCTCTTTTAATCTTAGGATCTAAGAAAGGGTATGTGATACGATCAGGTTGAGTAATATGACTTGGACATAGGACCCCCATAGAACATGAAAGTGTTTAGATATGAAGTGTTTATTCTTGAAAATTGATTTGAAGTATTGAATAATATGGTATTTGATAATATGTCAATTTTTGGTATCAATACCATTGATTTGCACATTGTTGATAGAGTTCTACCTTTTGTTGTTGTTATAGCAATTTCTGGAAGTATTTTGTGGTTTTGTCTCCCTCTTTCAACCAGGAAGTATTTTGTGGTTTTGTTTCCATGTGGTCTTGTTTTGTTGTTGTAGATGTTCCACCTCTGATTTTAATGTGAGTATGGGGTCCATATCTATACACGAGTTGTTATTAAGGTGTACAAGTTCAACTTCTTTATATGTGATATGGATTATGAAATTACCAAAGTTGTTATAAATCCATATTTTCTATTTATGATTTAGGTTTTTGATATTGTTGTGGATATGACAGCCTAGTTCTAGGATGTTTTGTGGAGAGTGTCGTGTGTTTTTATAAGGTCAATAAAGTCTATATGTTGAGTCTAGAATCTCTCTAAATGAAAGGGTTTGTCTCCCCAAAGCATGTGTTGTGTATTGAATATGATTGGGAAGTGGTCATAGATGGGTCTGGATGTATTAGTCAATTGTGTAGAGGGTACTATTCATCCCAAGATTATGAGAAAAGAAAATGATATAGTTTATCCCAGCATAGCCCTCTATTCCAAGTGACTGAAACACCAAATGATAAAAAACCAATAAGATAGAAATAGTTGATAAAGTGAGTGAAGGTAGAGTCATTTCTGGAGTGTGCATATCCATTTTTATGTGTTGTGATGGATATTTTATTTGGGTATCTAGTGAGATTAAAGTCACCTCCAATCAGCCATAGTGTACTCTCATAAGTTTGAGCAATGTGATAACTCTAAAATAAGTGTTGCTTGTTATGGCTAGGGGTAAATCCCCGAGAAATCCCAGGTATGGTTATCCACGATGTTGTTGAGGGTGATATTGATACTCTATGTTTTAAAAATCTTTTGATGAGTTGGAAGTATTTGTGATTCTAGCCAATGATTATACCTCCTTTGAAACTGCAAGGTGGGACTACATCCACTCAGTGATGTGGTAGTGACTTATAGTTTGAGTTGTAAAAGTGAAAATAGTATTTTAGTATCTTGTAGGGTGATGAGACTAATCTAATTCTCATAAATGAACCTTACACTCTCTCTATGTTTATAGGTGCTGGAAGCCCCACATATATCCCCAGATGATATAATCATGTCATGGTAATATCTAATCTATGAAACACCACAATATATTGAGGTTTCTAACTTGATCCATATCTATGTGCATATGTTTGTTGTTTTTTCCACGCCATAAATGTTTCTAGCTCAAGAGAGATAGGTTCACATTAAGTGTATTGTCAAAATTACTACAAAGTTTTGATGTGAATGATGTGACTTCTTGAATGTCAGGTCATGATGATGGTCATTGATGTGATATGTACAACATTCATGTACATCTAGTGGTATAAGATTGTCAAAGAATTTATCATAAATGGTATGGCATGCAGTGTGGATGAATTCAATGCAAATGTAGAGGGTGTACATGGTTCATCAGCTGAAAAGTAGTTCTTCTTTTTATGGACCTCCAAAGTTGTAATGAGTGATCCAAATGAATGTACCGTATTGGGAGCATTGAAGTTGTGTTTATTTTGGATGGGACTGTGAGAGGATGTGAGTTCTTATATGATTTTAGATTTTAGTCTGTCAACTATTTCTTTGTTAAGGCAAGGGGATGTGTGTCTAATAGTGGATTTTCTAAGGGGGAAGGAGTTATTGTAATTGTCTAAATCATTCTGGGAATGGATGTTATTTTGTGTGGGGCCATGACTATGTTTGTTATCTTTGGGACGATTTAGTTTGGTATGAGGTTTGGTTCTAGGGTTTGGGTCTTTCCTTTCCCATACCATATTCGTATCATGTTGGGTCTTGTGTTGCTGTATGGAATATTCTTGCTACTAATATGGCAAAACCATGATGTTGGATGAGTACATAAGCCAGAGAAAGTGGTGGGGATCTATTTAGGATGTTTGGTAATGAGATTAATGGTGTAAATGGATTCACCAAATCCTATATGTAGAGTGGTTGGTAGTTGGATCTCCTTTTTAACCTATAACACATAGAAGGCTTTGATGTAGTTAGTAGCTTGGAGGGTATCGGGGTTGATCAACTATAAGGTAGTATCAATGTCATGAGTAAGGGATTTAAACATGTAAACTTCCTATAGGTGAGGACACATATCAGAGATGGAGACCCATTCAGATCCACAGATTCCACATGGGTGGCACCATGGTTAGTCATCCATTAGAGAGATGAGCTTGAACAAAGTTTTCACCACATGTGATGGCAATGGTTTTTCTGAAGAGTGGTCATTTTTTTTGCCTTCAAGGACATAGTCGAGGAGTTGTGTATGTGGTAGGATCTTTCCATGAAAGTGCTTTGTCTAGAGGCTGAATGGGTATGATAAATATGGAGGACATGGGAGGGTGTAAAAACAGAGAGGAGGAGACGATATCTATATAGGTATTTGGTAGAGTAGATGGAGGAGGGTCAGTGGGTCGAAGGGTCAAAAGAGGTGATGTGACCTTTTTATTCCGAAGGGTTTCTTGTAGTGCATGCAGATAGAAGGGATTCATTGGAAAGGTGTGGTTGTGCATGTGATTCCGTATGGCATCAGAGAGCATGGAAAGTGTTATGTGAAAGTAGGGAATTTAAACATTGTAGTTTCTAGATTTGGTGTTTGACAGTTGCAGAACATATATTTTTCTATTTAGTTCAAAATTTCAATGATGTCGGGAATGTTGGTGGGATAGGGTCATCTTGGAAACGTGAGTGTTGTACAACAATTTGAATTTACTACTAGATGGTATTCAAGGTCTAGGTTAGGTAGGTGTAAGAGGTATACCTGGATCCCTTTGCATTCAAAGAAAAATTTTGTGAAGGTGCAGTGATGATAAGAATGACCAAAATGAAAGCATCTCTTGCATCTAGTAGGATTTTGAGGTGTTTTATGCATTTTGGATGATACATTAATAGGGAAGAACATCACTGAGAGTAAGAGTGAGGTACATGGGTATGTGAAGAGGACTAGATAGGGAATCAAGATTATGGTTAGTGGTGTTATGTAGTGCAAGTAGAGACATGATCAACAATTGACTGAGTTATGTAATCTGAGTATTGTTGTGTAGTACTAACAATATCCTCTAGTTTTTTATTAATTAACAATTGAAGAGGTGTACTTGTTGTTATCAGTATATTGTTCATTGTTGTTTTTGATTCTCAATTGCTATCTTTTGTAGTGGTTGTATCCTATTAATAATCAGTGGAATCACTAGTATATGAGTCCACTTGTATATGATTGATTTTAGTTCCTAGTGGTGCTTTGTAGATATCTCAAACATAACGATGATCATTTAATGGATCAGATTGGAGAAGATGCTCCTCAACAGATTCCATATAATATGCTTGTAGGTGTGTTGATACTTCACGATATTCATTTGATATCCATACGATGGTGGTGTTGTGTGTTGTTGGGCACATGTATATTATCCATCTAAGGATAAAATCCATCTTTTTATCATCTACGTCCATCCAATGTGTAATTGAAGTTTGTGATCCCGGTCCTCTCTAAATAGCACACAAATTGTAGCATTACAATATGTGATCGTGAACCAACCTGGAATCAAATCAACCAAAAAAAATCTCCATTCTATTAGCAGTGTAAAGATTTTGATGGTATTGTTGTCTAAAGTGTTTTCAAGATATGCATATGAAGAAACCATTAGGAGATACTATATGGGATGGTGAAGATGATTTTGAGATAGTGTTTTTTCAGTCTCTTTGTGTTTCTTATGGCTTTGATGGTGTGTAATGATTGATGTTTTACATGGTGTTAGGTTGGTGTACCACTGCCGATGGGATTTCGGTAAGGAGGCCTCCCATACAAATGGTAATATTCCACATGATGCAATGAAATTGTGCAAGAATAGAGACAATGATCCTTGATCCCTCTGATGGATATATGTAAAACATGTGTGTGGAAGAGTCGAATAGGTGGTTTTTCCATTTGATAGTTGTATAAATCTTCTAATATATGTGGCTTGAGATGTGAATATGTGGGTGGAGTTGTCGCATCAGAGGGAACCAAAGTGTGATGAAATATTTTTTTACCTCCTGAGACTGGTGGTCCTCATGGTAGATTTCATAGTTCGACTAGGTACAGAGGATTTATCATAATGGTTGGGCTTAGCATAGAGTTACCTTGTACAAGCTATGTGGAAGAAACATGATGCTGATGAAGGGTGTGGGGTTACTGCCATTGTACGTAGACAACAATTGTTGTTATAGTTCAAAACCTCCAAAGGTGGTAGACTACATAGTTGTTGAAGCCATTCTAGAGAGAAGTTGGAGCCATTCTACAGAGAAGTTTGAGCCCTCTATCATCTCCCCATTGTTTGATCAAGTAAGGATGATTAAAGAGTGAAACATCAAAATTTATGGATCCTAGGTTTTCTTTTTCTATCCCAACTTTGTCCTTCATTAAGAACCTTCTAAGTAAAATTAAGCTAAGGATATTTTAATCTAAAATATACATACTAACAAAATTTTCAAAACTTTCACAATTATAGAAGACATGGTATATGTAAAGGTTAAAAAATATGATTTTAGAGTGATGGGGAACAAGGGTGTACCAACCTCGCATGTTCACCCCCCCCACAAAATTTTTTTTATCCTTCACTCCACGCTTGGAGTTTTAATGGATGACATTAGGATGTAAACATGTGAGATCCTAATTTTTCTCATGGCATCCGTCAGTCACCCATTCATAGTTTAGCAATCGGATGATGGAAGTGCCATGTATATGGTGATAGTATTCATCCTAGAATGTTTTCACCTTTTTTTGTAGTTTCTAGAATTTGCTCCTAGTACTGGACATGGAAGCCACAATCATTTGATTGTTTTATATGATAAGAGCTCCTATAATAGAAGTGTGGCTTCCCAAAATCTCCATTTTAGTTGTATACACCCTGCATAATTTCTAGATGAGATCAAGGATACCCTTTGCACATTATTTAGCCTTTTTTTTTTTCTATCATGTTGTTTGGCTTTGTGTTGTTTGTTATCCTTTTCATATTAAACATGTAATCATAATTGTTGTACAAAATGGCAATTTTGGCTTTTGTGTTAGGAAAATGAGTTGATGGATATGTGATTTAAGTTGCTTGATAAGTCATTCTTCTTATCCTTTTTGTATCATGTCTCCATTTAGTTCACAACCGGCAATGTAGACATCATCTAGCTTATCATCTAAGATAATTTGATAAGATTGGTGAATATTAGCTTTTAGGTCTTGAGCTTGTGCAACAGATGACAGATAAATTCAAAGTCATTCAACAACAATTGAAAGTAGCCCATGACATGCAGAAGTCATATGTTGATCACCGTCATAGACCCTTGGAGTTCCAAGTGGGAGACAGAGTGTATCACAAAGTCTCTCCGTGGAAGGGTGTTTTGAGGTTTGGGAAGAATGGTAAGTTGGCTCCCTGGTTTATGGGACCTTACCATATGGTGGCATGTGTTGGGAAGGTGGCCTAAAAGTTGGAGTTGCCACCTGAGTTGCACATGTTGCATCCAGTGTTCCATGTGTCTATGTTGAGGAAGTGCCACCCAAATACAGATTTAGTATTGCATCCAGTGGAGGTTGATCTAGATGAGGATATATCTTATGTGTAAGGTCATGTGTTGATCCTGGATAGGAGGATCAAGAAGTTGAAGAAGAAAGGCATAGTGTCAGTGAAGGTTTTGTGGCATCCTCGTGGCATAGAGGAAGCCATATGGGATCTTGAGGAGGAGATGTGTAAGAAGTAACCATATCTTTTCATGTAGGATTTCGGGGGCAAAATCCTTGTTAGGGGTTTATGGTTGTAAGGCCCCTAACCTATCTTAGTTCTTTAGTGTGCTTGCTTTGCTCGATGAGATGCTTGTACCTTAATCTAATTCTTTGAGATTCTTTGTTAACATGTGACAGTCTTATGTTTTCAGTTTGGTCCTGTTTGGATGATGTTACAACAATGTACCCTTATTTGGGACCAAGTTGCAATTTACCCATGAGTTAGGTTTATCTTGCAATTTGTCACATGAAGATATGCTTCTTGTACCTTAACATCATGGGAGAGAACTTGGTGCTGAGGGGCACCTTGGTTGGACCATGGTTGATGATATGACATCACATTCATGAGTTTAGGGTTTGCTTGAGTTGCCTTGTTGTAGTGTATCGGCCTTGCTAGGGTTTGAGTGTGTAGTGACCACAAAAACACTCTTGGATGAGTATTGCGAACTATATACTCACCCTAGGAGAAGTTTTCTTTGACCTTGATGATCTTGATATGGCTTGTCGACATAATTTTTCTTCTAGTGATGTGTTTCAACCATGTTTTGTTTGGTGCATCTCTTGTAGTGGTTGCTACATGGTTCTTTGATATGTTTCGACCGCAATAAGGATGGTGGTGACCCATGTGGTCAATACCCCACCTAGGTTGTATCACTATATGTTTCATGCAAGTGTTTAGTGGTTGCATGAATGTTTCCTTGGAAGACAAGTGTCCTTTTGGTGCTCTCTTGTGTTGACACCTCATAACCTTCTACCTCCCCCCACATGTATATATGATATCTCTTTTCCATGCAAGAAATTCTTTTAGCTATCTTTCCTTCTCCTCTTCTACTTGGCCGACCTTGGAGCTTAGTGGATCTAGAGGGTATTGATCTTGGTGCTTTGGTGGCCTATCACCTTTTTCATGTGGTGTTCTTGAGCTTGATCATCCTTCTTCTAGTGATCTTTGGTGATCTTATTCCTTAGTAAGTGGTTTTGAACCCTTGATCATATTTTCTTTTAGTTCTCTATCCTATCTTCTTCTCCTTTTTTGGCCATGAGAATATGGTGTTACCATGGTGGCCTTCTCTTGAGGATCTTCTACTCACTAAGGTCAGATACTATGGTGCAATTGTGGTGGTACCTATATGGAAAGAAGCTTTCCTCTTTCTCCTTTATTCTTCTTTGGTTTGGCCTAGGGTTGTTACCCTCCTTCTTGAGCTATCCTTTGACCATGGTGTTCTTCTCTTTGAGGTGACCTTGTGGCTGAAGTGTTGATCTTAGTTTGATATTTCTTCTCTCTTAGAGATCATGATCTTTGGAGCTTGGTCTCTCCATAAGACAAGTTATATAACTCTCTACCTTCTCTTATTATTTGCATTGTAATCATGCTTGCATGTTACTGTATTAATCTCTTAAACTTGATGCCAATATGATATATGAAGTTATCATGATCTAGGGTTTATGACTTTGTAGTATTCTTATATTGATTGCTCTCTTTCTTAAACCCTAATTTCATGTACCCAATTCCTAAGTGATGGATGAAGGGAAGTTGTTACATGCAACATGATCCTTGGTTTTATCACCATGTTATACTTTGACCCTTATGTTTTCTTGAGGTTTTGGGTTTGGTTTTTATGAGGTTGAATCTTGGTCTCTTTCTCTAAGTTTTGTTTTTAGGTTGATTATGTTGGAGAACGTTTCTAGGGTTTGATGTCCATATTCCATGAGAATTGATCTTGGTGACACTTGGTGTTCTGGGAGTTTAACATCTATTTCAAACATGCATGTTTTCCCTTAGTGTTTTTGGTAGACTCACAAGTGGTTCATGTATTTGATTATTGTCCTTGGTCTTTGTTGTGGTCGATACTTGTGGATGGATAAAGTGTAGCAGGCTCTACACATACATTTCTTGAGTAGATCCCAACGTCTGCTTGGTTTGGTTTCGGTCGAAGCACCTATTTTAGTTGGTTGGTCAACACCTTGTTGATTTTGTCACTATCGAAGCACTCTAATTTGAGTTAGATAATGTTTCGACCGACACACATCGATTTTATTTGGTTGCAACAGAGAATTTCTTTGATTTGATCGCTACTATTGGATGCTTGTGTATCGGTTGCAACATGAACATGAACTTGGTTTGGTATTGGTTTGGGTAAGGCATGGGTGGTGATGTGTAGCGGTCGCTACACATAGTGATGCCTATGTTGATGGTAGTTACCCTGATCTAACCCTAAACAGTCGCTACATGGTGTCACTATAATGACCCCACCCCTCGGTAACCCCCAATTAAGAAAGACCAAGAATTTAGAACCATTATACCAAAATAGGATCAACAATTTTGCAAATAATAAAAAACAATTAATAAATTCTACCAAAGACTAAGCTTAAAGCGAGAATTTTTTTTACTTTTCACATACCTTTGAAAAATAGGAGATTGGAACTTTACCCAATGTAGAATTCTATCTAATTAAATCATCATTTCTTTAATTAGCTTTATTCTTCAAGAATATCACTTTATTGTTTGTCCACTTACAAGTATTCCTAAAATATCAACAAACAAAACATCGGTAAGTAAAAAGAATATAATGGTATGTGGTGACAACCATTATCTTGCACATAATTCATAACAACCTAATCATAACAAATAGTTGTTAATAATCCAAGATTATGTTTTCATTATAACTTCCATGTCATTTTACTCATCCTCTGGGATACCCTCTGTTAGGGCTTAGTCCTTGCAATGGACTTTAGGCTACCTTCTCCCACCTGAGCTTGGTATCGTATGGGTCACCTCTCTAGGTGCCATGTGGTCTTCCCTCAGGGGCTTGACCACCTATGACCTTCCCTCCAGGGCTTGGTCCTCTTATCTTACATCCAGAGATGGTATGTAGGTTCGGGAAAATCATATATATATACATTGTGATAATCATAGTCACTTTATAGATTGCATAAAATAAAGACATCCAAACAGTTATTTTCACACAATCGATGAAACCTCAGAAAATGTCATGAAACTAAAATGTGTAATCATAAAATAACCACATACCTAATTTGGAGATTCCAAGAAACAAGCAAAGTCCAATCCAATCAAGCAATCAAGCCAATCACATAAGCACAATTGAATCTTGAAAAGCATGTATGACATAATTACTACATTCTCATCATAAACTCATTTTCTTGACTTATGAATCATTTCTAGGGTTTCTAGGTTGAAATAGGATTTCCTTAAGGTTTCTTAGATCTATTCCTCAATCTTTTACCTTTTTAGGTTACAAACCTTAAAACAGCTTTCCTACTCGTAAAACCCTAATTACATACATCATCCACATTAAGGGTCTTTATTCTCAAATTGACTTTAGAACATCATATCTCTGTCTTATTCATGGATTTTCACAATTAAAATAATTAAAAGTCATTATTACCAAAATTAGGGTTTCTAAGCCCATTAATGCACTTTCATATACAAGGAATCCTAAATTAAGACAATTAAGCACAAAGATCATCTTTTAGATCTAAATCTTCATTTTTGTTAACAACAGGTTAATATCAAGTTAAATCATCCTGAGAACTTTACTAAATTCAATTATCATCAAAGCTTACAAATTTTCATAAATAACACCATTAAAGGTAACAACTTTAAGTACTTTTCAAATTACAAGTAGAATTAAGCTTCAATTATATTTTTAATGGATTCCTTGCATTCTCCTGATCAACTTTCTTACATAACTTTGTTCCATCTGAGTTACCAATTTATTTCTAAAAATTTTGCACATAAAATAGTTATGGACCAATCAAATGATGCCACATCAACGCTTACCTTAATAGCCTCGAGTTCACATGGATCCCGACTGGACCAGTATCCATTCGCCATGTCATCCATGTTCCATGCGAGCAAGAGTAATAGCAAGACTATACTGCCTTTCTTTCTCTACACTAGGCTCGGGGTAAGGAAGTCTTTTCCTCCTAACCTGTCATCAACCTCCTGCTCATCTCCCGTCGCGAGCCAGAGCCTGGTCTCAGTCTACACGGCTATTGATCTCACACTCCAGTGCATCGGGAAGGCCAACAAAGGTGGTGGCACCTCCGCCAGACCCAGTGAGATTCATCAGCGGTCCTAGGTTTGCTAGAGAGGCACTGGTCAAGGAGGACCTGGAAGTGCGTCCACCGGAATCTAACAGGGACCCGGGAGCACAACATGAACTAAGAGTCGATTCTTCTAAGACTCTCCATGTTCCTCACATGCTCATGGGGAGAATTCTTCTCTAAATCCAAAGTTATTCAGGGCCTTCTATAGGCTTAGCGGGGCTGAAGCATCCGTTGGCCATTAATGGCATTCCCAATCCAACAGGAAATTGGGGATATCCCAAATACACACAGAAAGCCTGGATGAAGGGGGTAGATAGATGTGTTTCAACCTCCTGAATCGATTGGTTTGATTTCTTAGTCTGCTCATCCCCTCTATCACGAGAAATCCAAATTTGAAAACTCAATTTGAAAACTCGCTCTACTATTTCTGGTTTTCCATTCTGACCAAGGTAGGAGATAAAGGAGATCCATCCAATCTCGATCTAACAGTCTCAAATGTGTGCCACATATATTTCCAAAAGGAATCAAATTGTGAAATCTAAAGATGTCCTCCACACTTTAGTAAATCTTTCAAAAATCATATCTCCTAAATTGCTTATCAATTTGATCCTAAATTTTAGATAAAAGTCCACAATGACTTAAACTACTCGTGTGCCAAGTTTGGGACTCAAATTCGAAGGTATGAGGGACTTTTCTTCATATGCAAGTTATCACTTAAAAAGGCATATTTTATTCATATTTTCTCTCTTACCCTTCTATTTCCTTTATTTGGATTCCTTTTACCATTAGAAACCATGTGGATTCGAAATTTCATCCATGATGATCAATCATACATCTTCCTACATATTTCTCACCATTATCTCAATTTCTATTCTTTTTATGCATTATTTGATTCCCTTCAACTTTTTTTCTCTTTTTATCATGTTGGACTCACTAACTCAGTAGGGTCCACGAAATCATATGTTTAAAGGAAAGATTATCAAAGAAATCCATTCATTACACATAAATCATACAATTTTCATAATCATACATTTTATTGGAGAAATTGCATTACAAACCATCTAAGCCCAAAATTGGGGTTGTAACATTCTTCCCCTCTTATAGGAATTTTGTTCCCAAAATTCCACCAAACATACAAATAAATTAGGATAAGTCTTTCCCATGTCCATCATCAGCTCCCATGTGGCTTCATCCTCTCCATGGTGCTTCCACAGAACCTTTATTATCTTCTATTCTTTACTCATGAGCGCTCTCTCATCTTGGTATCTCATACCCTCACAGGTGCCTCAGGGTAACTTAGCCTCCCTTGGAGTTCAATAGGTTCAATGCTCAACACATGGCTCGGGTACCGCACATAGTACTCTAGATCAGACACATGGAAAACATCATACATCATATTATCCTAGGGGTAATTCTAAACAAAATAGCTCCACCAATCCATTCTAAAACCTCAAACGGGCCCATGTATCCGGGACTCAGATTTCCTCTAATCTTAGCTATAGCTCGGAGGGGTCGGATTCTGAAAAACACATGCTCACCCACAGTGAACTGCAAGTCAGTCTACTTCGCATCAGTACGCGACTCCTGTCGATCCTGGGCTTTTTTTATCCATTACTTGATTAAAGAAACTTCATCTGCATACATTTTGGTTTCTTTGACCTCCACAAGGTCCTCTCACTAACATCACCCTAGTGAAGTGGTGACTGACATGGCCTCCCTTAAAAGAGCTTCATACTTTTATATACTAGCATTGGTGGCTGTCATAATAAGAAAATTCTGCTAGGGGCAGGAACTACTCCCATGAATCTCCCCGAATGAGCACATTTGCTCTCATCAGACCTTCTAAAGTCTAAATCATACTCTCTTGAGTGTCCATCAATCAATGGTGATATTTTGTACTAAAATTCAATCTAGTATCAAGTTCCTCATGTACTTACTTCCACAACAAGGAACCGAATGTCAAACCATGCTCAAGAATATTTGATCTTGGATTATTGTGTAGCTAAACTATGTCCCTCATATATATATATATATATATATATATATATATATATATATATATATATATATATAGTTCAACCAGATCTGTCACACTGGTAATGCACTCTTAGGCAAGGGAAAGTGTCATCTTGGTAAGGTGATCATAATAACTCATCACATCATGACCTCTCTTGGTCCAGGGGAGACTCACCACAAGGTCTATGACCTACTCCCATTTCCTCTCAGGAACTCCTCATCCTCGTAGCCATCCACTGGGTTACTAGTGTACAACCTTCACCCTCTGGCATGTATGGCAACTGGCCATGTGCACCTCTATGTCCTTCTCCCTTCTCAGCCTTCAAGGTACCACTATAAACCTCAACCATCTTGGTAGTACCAGGGTGTGCAATGTACTTAGAATCATGAGCTTCTTGTACGGTGGATTTCACCACCTAATTTTCCTGAGAGGTGCATCTGAGGTTCTTATAACAATCCTTTTATATCATCAAGCTCTGGGATGACTAACTGGGCAACCACCAACTCGACAAGTAGGTCAATTTGTACCTAGATGTTAGCCACACATGTTTAGTCTTCTAATGGTTACAAGGTTCACCTAGCAACCTCTTTCATCTTTCTCCACTGTCTAGACAAGATAGTTGTACACATGAGCTATTTTTTAGCTGAGAACATCTTGTTACCACATTAGCTTCCTTATGTGTTGGGTGATGGTGAAGACATAAACCTTCATATACTCCACTCATAATCCTTGTCTTGGGTTTATGTCTGTCTGAGTCAGGTAAACTTCGAGCTCTTGCTCCCATCATCTCAGTTATCAAACCCAAACTTTAGTTCATAAAATTCAAACTGTCCTTGACAAGTCTGTCCTCATATGATGATGATCTTAGTTCATATATGCTTTCATACCATCTATCCAATATACTTCCAAAAGGTGTGTTATCTCTTCCATCCTCAATTATCATAGGAAGGTTTCTACTCATAACACCTTTGTTCTTAGTATATGGCATGTGTTTTGTCCTGTCTCTCACAACCATAACAAGATGAAATAAGGATTTGGTTGTAGTCCAAATACAGAGTTCATCAGGTTCCAGGAGTAGAGATGGTGCATCACACATCACCATTACACTTTTCAGTCTAAGTTGAAACACACTTCACATGACTCCACACCATGAACATCTCAAAAATGTGTCCACACCCATGGGAATATTTTTCCCATCACTCTTATGTGCGATCCTTAGTCATTCCCTCAAGGTCTCTAGGGTGTTGGTACTTTTGGGGTGATCTTACCCTTATGCATCTAGGGAGTGCCTTTCACATTTATCCCTTAGGCCCCATGAACTCGTGAAGGTGGTCAACCTCCTAGCCCATGGTCCTCAGGCAAAGGTGGTTGTTACCTCCCGACCCTATGGTCTTGTGCATCCAGGGAACAGACAACTCCTACTCCCATCAGTCTTATCCCTCTTGACCTTGGGTATTGACTTAGGATTCTATCATAGCACATCTCCATCTTGAATCCTCACCCAAACTTCCATCATCTTTTTAGGCACTCAGGGTTAAACTTACATCCCTTCATAGGAATCATGGTGACCTACCTACCTCATTCGAGCCCCATACAGATTACCTTTATGGTAACATATCCTCATTCCCTTTAGAGATGGTCACACATGGGTCTGTAGATTCAAGATCATACAATGTGCTCTTACACTTAGATCATCAAGCTCTTATAAGTGACATCTTAATCTTACCTTAAGCCTAAGCAAGAGTAGGTGCTCACCCCAACATGAAGGATCCCTCCCCAGGACAGGAGAAAACTATCACTTGATAGTAACAAATGTCACAAAATGCACTTACATCCAAGGTCTATATCATCATGTATATGAATAGCTCCTATCTGGATACATATGCCCATGGTTGGCAAGGAGACAACCTATTAAACCATTCTAAATTCCTTGGTATGACATACATGTTCATCCTTCCTCATGGTTGGACCAATATCTGACATGCATATGTCACCAACCTATGTGAGTGGTTCATCAAACATATATCTCAGTTCAAGTGGGGTTTCCTTTTGCTCTAACACATGGGGGGCGCCATGCTTAATTCCTATGAACTCAATCAGCCTCATGAGCATCATGTGCACCAGGTACTGCTACTTCCCCTTTTTGGTCTAGGAACCCCATGTTCACCTCTTATGCATCAGCTATCTAAACCGCATGCTTAGCTTCTCAAACATGAATCAAACATGTACAAGATATGGCATATAATTCCTACCACTCTTCCATGTGAATAAAACTAAGAACCCTACACAAGGACAACCAACTGGGTGTGAGGCCTCACAACTTGTTACCCCATGATACCTCCTCAGGGTCCATGGAGGTCTCTATTCTACATCTAAAAGGTAGGCTCTCATATCATATGTATATCTGCACCAGAAGTCTCTTTCTCTTTCCTAGGGTTTGGTTCCTCTAGAGATATCTAAGGCACGACAACCTCTTTGGATCATGCATGGAGCAACTCCACACATCTATTTAAGGTCATCCATTCTAGGCCACATCATACCAAACCTTCTCATGATTCCTCATGACTCAGAGTCTAGGTATCTAACCTTCTTCATCAGGGTCTCACCCCCTCTCTAGAGCTAACCCTATAACTGGTCCTACCACTGGAGGTTCTCTCTCAGAAGATGGGTCAAGCTCACAAGGATACACGTCTATCCCTTCCTGGGTGAAACGTACTATCAAATTGTATGTCTGACCAAGATCATCCAAAGCTCTGCATGCTTATCTCATAAACTATCTGGCATAACCATTCTGGCTTAGGTCTAAAACCTACTTTCAGCCTTGTTATCACTCGCTTCTATGTAGGTGCATGCCTCTTTTATACTCATATATGCTTGTTAGGGTTCCTATATGGTCGCCACCAACCTTCTCAAGGAGGGAGCCATCCCTCACCCTTAACAGGCATGACCCACCCAAAGTTGGGTCACCACATGGCAAAAGGGGATAAACAACCACACATAGTCTATGTTTCTCATGCGTACTCAAAGAATCTATGTAAAAAATATATGTCTAACCCACATAGTTGCATTCATGGAAAACTAAGGTATCCAACTCATCGTGTCTTCTCTTTCTCTACCCACCGCTTCAAGTATTGGATTGAGCATCGTTTTCAAAGGATGCATCATGTCTCTTCCTCTTCGTGGAGGCTTCTTCCTCTAAGGCTATCCCTACCTCATCTTCCTACAAGCTGTCAAAATCAGCGAACTCCTGAGGGGTATCCATGGGCATAGCAACACATGCCATGCAACATAAGTATGTAACCAATCTCAGTCTTAGTTCATCATTTAGATTTATGTCCATGACATCTTTCTTTCATGATTTTTATTATTTGGTGGAGGATTTTTTAATCCTTATTATTCTTAACCCCAAAAACTTGGGAGGAGGTGGAGATAGAATCTCTAATTTCTTAAAGTTATTCAATAAACGGGATAGAGAAGGGATGAAGACAGATGAGAGAAAACCTAGAGGTATATTATTTTGAGTAAAATCCTCTGATTTCGGTCAGACAGTCACACAAAATTCGAGAGTCCTTGTAGACCGACTAGTGGGGCAGAGGAAAATCTTTCCATCCCCTAGATTGTGATCCTTTTATAGACACCTCCATTATTGGAAAATCCTCTCATAACTCCCTTAGGTTCTAAAGAGTTTGTAAAATTTAATAATTATTAGAGATTTAATGGAAAACCATGCTCTGATACAAATTATAATGACCCCACCTCTCGGTAACCCTTAATTAAGGAAGACCAAGAAGATAGAGCCGTTATCCCAAAATAGGATCAATGGTTTTGCAAATAATAAAAAATAATTAATAAATTCTACCAAAGACTAAGCTTAAATTTACTTTTCACATAATTTTCAAAAACAGGAGATTGGAACTTTACCCAATGTAGAATTCTATCTAACTGAATCCTCCTTTCTATAATTAGTTTTGTTCTTCAAGAATATCACTTTACTATTTGTCCACTTTCAAGTATTCTTAAAACACTGACAAACAAAACGTCGGTCAGTATAAAGAATATACTGGTGTGTGGTGAAAACCAATATCTTGAACATAATTCATAACAACCTAATCATAACAAATAGTTGTTAATAATCCAAGATCACATTTTCATTATAACTTCCCAACCATTTTTACTCATCCTCTGGGATACCCTTTCTTAGGGCTTAGTACTTGTAATGGACTTTAGGCTACCTTCTCCATCTTGAGCTTGTTACCTTATGGGTCACCTCTATGGGTGCCCTGTGGTCTTCCCTCTGGGGATTGACCACCTACGACCTTCCCTCTATGGCTTGATCCTCTTATCTTACATCCAGAGATGGTATATAGTTCAGGCAAGTCATATATATATTTACATTGTGATAATCGTAGTCACTTTATAGATTGTAGAAAATAAAGTCATCCAAACAATTATTTTCACGCAATCGATGAAACCTCGTAAAACACCATGAAACTAAAATATGTAATCATAAAATAACCACATACCTGATTTGGAGATCTCAAGAAATAAGCAAAGTCCAATCCAATCAGGTAATCTAATCAAGAAATCAAGCCAATCACACAAGCACAATTGAATCTTGAAAAGCATGTATGACCTAATTACTATTGACTTGGGAATCCTTTCTAGGATAGGTTGAATTAGGATTTCCTTAAGGTTACTTAGATCTATTCCTCAATCTTTTACCTTTTTAGGTTACAAACCTTATAACAACATTCCTACTCATGAAACCCTAATTACATGCATCATCCACATTAAGGGTTATCCAGAGAGGCACCGATTGAGGAGGACCTAGAAGCACATCCATCAGAAGATAACAGGGACCCTGGAGCACGAGCTAGAGGTCGATTCTTCTAGGACTTTCCTTGTTCCTCACACGCTCATGGGAAGAATTCTTCTCCAAAACCGAAGTTATTCAGGGACTTATATAGGCATTGTAGGGCTGAAGCATCTGTTGTCCATTAATGGCATTCCCAATTCAATAGGAAATTGGGGATATTCCATGTACACATGGAAACCCTGGATGAAAGGGGTAGATAGATGCGTTTTAACCTCTTGAAACCATTGGTTTGATTTCTTAGTCTGCTCATCCCCTCTGTCGCGAGAAATCCTAATTTGGACACTCGTTCTACTATTTCTAGATTTCCCAATCTGACCAAGGTAGGAGATAAAGGAGATCCATCCGATTTTGATCTAACCGTCTCAAATGTGTGCCAAATATATTTCCAAAAGGAATCAAATCGTGACATCTAAAGATGTCCTCCACACTTTAGGAAATATTTCAAAAATCATATCTCCTAAACCACTTATCCGTATGATCCCAAATTTTATAAGAAAGTCCACAATGACTTAATCTACTCGTGTGCCAAGTTTAAGACTCAAATTCAAAAGTATGAGGGACTTTTCTTCATATGCAAGTTATCACTTAAAAAGGCATATTTTATTCATATTTTCTCTCTCTTACCCTACTATTTCCTTTATTTGGATTCCTTTTACCATTAGAGACCATGTGGATTCAAAATCTCATCCATGATGATCAATCATACATCTTCCCACATATTTCTCACCATTATTTCAATTTCTATTCTTTTTATGCATCATTTGATTTCCTTAAACTTTCTTTCTATTTTTATCATGTTGGACTCACTAACTCAATAGGGTCCATGAAATCATATGGTTAAAGGAAATATTATCAAATAAATCTATTCATTACACATAAATTATACAATTTTCATAATCATATATTTATTGGAGAAATTGCAATACAAAACATCTAATCCCAAAATCAGGGTTGTAGCAGTCACCTAGAATGGTCGACACACATACCTGTGGCTAAGGTCGCTACATATGTGTAACATGGCAAGGTCGATACACATGTAGATGTAAATGATGGTTCATGCCTAGTGTTATTTGATGTGATTTATTAATCATGTTGATAATAAATTTAACCATAATCATGTTTCTTAAACCTAATGTTCTCCAAACATATGGGAGGTGATGAATCTAGGGTTTGGTGGTTGAATGGTAATATGGAACCTTAATCAGCTATCTATGTGAAACCCTAACCCTAATTCTTGGATAGGATATATAATTGATGTGCTTGTTTGGATGAATAGTATGTGATTACACTTTCTCTCTCTTACTTGTGCAATCCTAACCTTCTATATGGAATGAATGTCATAGCCATATGAATGCTATGGTGATCCTGGTGTAATACATAATGGTATTTATGTGCAATGTTAAGGCACAATGTGACATTGAATGAGTAGGCATTATGTGTTTGGGTCTCATGACCTAACAAGTGCTTTATGCCTAGATTGAGGTGAAATCCTCTAGAGATGTGATTAAGGATTGATATCCACAGTGATACGATATGGTGATGGCCTTGTGAATGGAAGTGATACAAGTACCATGTGATGATGTGATAAGTTCACACCCAATACATTTTATATCTTATGAAGTGATTTTATAGTAATGCTTTCTAGATTGAATTAGGGTTTTATATGTCCATTTGTTTGATGAAGCCTTAATTCATCCAATTGGCATAACTAATAAAATGAAACCTTAATAATATAGTTGCCATGTGCCATAAATCCATTCCAGTGTTAGTTTTATTGTTGGATGTTGAAACAAGTAATTCCCACGAGAAACTCAGAGCGCATATTGTTGAATATACGGGGGTACAAGTTGAGTGAATATCCTTGTGTTCATTGTTGTAGGTTCTGGAGGATGATTGTGGTCATGCCTCGGTGTTTGTGATATTAAGATATTTGAGAATGGTAGCAGTGCAACTGCATCATGTCCTTTAAGAATGGCCATGTGTGATCCTGTTTGGTACAGGAGGTCTAGGTGTTTTATAATGACGTCCATGTGTGACCTGATCCTTCAACTTAACTATATTTCATTGTCTGTAGCTAACTAATATGTCTATGTGATGTTTCTCTTGTATTGACCAAGAGGTCTTGGAGAGGTTATGGATTCCGGCTCTTTTTTTTAGGAAAGTTAAACTTTCATTGATTATTATGCATCATAGATGCAATGAACGTATGCGTTACAAAAGTCGGGTTTAACATTATGAGCATGTAACCCAGTAAAATGCATATTTGGAATATTCAAAGGGAAATTAGGTGGAGGATCCTCATAGAAAGTCTTAGTAGTGTCTGTATTATGGATTTTGACAAGATTGTCGACCTCCACATTCTGAATTCTTGATGCTTTATGAATGATAACAATCCAATCCTTGCTAAGATATGTTGTAATAGCTGAAAGGTATCTACGTAGCACATGATGTTTAGTACTGTGATTGTTAATAGCTGCTACCGTGGTTGTTGAATCTATTTCAATGATAATAAAAGTCCATTGAAAGTTTAAGATAGACAATAAAGCAAAGTCTATTACAGCACATTCTACTTCCAAAATAGATGAAGTACAAATTCGTTTAGATCCTCCATAAAGCCATAGACCTTGATGTGAGCATCCAATGAAACCAACAATGGTACGTAAAGGAGTAACAGATGCATCAAAATTAATTTTTATCCACTGGAATGGTGGATGCAGCCAATGACTAATTGAAGTATCCAACTGATTTGCAGAATGGTATAAATCCTGATCATCGTTCCAAACATTGTGAATAACAAAAGCCTTTTGTCGTATAGAGTTGCATGTTCTGGGGACGCAATATTGCCCATTGTTAAAAACCATGTTATTTTGTGCAAGCCAGATGTGATGACATGATACTACAATCATCATAGATATTTCGGCTCTTCTATAGACCTTATATGGCACCGATTTCAAATTTTTAGTTGTCGGTTGGATTTGGCTGGTATGACTCAAATCCTCAGGGTATTAATAAAAGATGTCATACAGCCGTGTAATATATTTGCATAGAGATAAACACAAATAACATTGATTGACCCCTTTGCCTTAATTTTGTATTGGTTAATTTATAACATCTATACATGTTTTTCATATTCCTTCTAAAAACATAAGATGTTCAATTGCACAGTTATAGATACATGAACTGTTAAAATACTACAACTTGCCTTGATTTTATCTTTGAGTTGAATCTGCTCTATGCAATCCACTTCTGCTTATAATAGACATTGGCGAAGATTTATATCTCTTACTCGAATGTTGGTCTCACCCCGTGGGCTTCCACATCTCTTAGGTGGTCGTACACGATGAGGCAGAGATTGTGTGGTTGAGGCTGAGCAGCAAAAGGAGTTGGGCATGCTGCTAGTGTTTTGTAGTAGATTCCTATGTATCGTCCATATACTCTCATGTCCTTAGGGGTGTTTTGTATATGTTGTATATCAAGACAATATTTTATCTATATGCCTTGTTGTATAAATATGGCATGTATGTATATGAACATGTTACCTCTAGTGTAGGATGTGGCCAGTGAGCTAGTGAATAGTGTGATGTAATAATCTTTTGGCAAAAAATATATATAGACATGTGGTTTCGTGGGCTTAGATGTATATGCTTCCACTTGAGGTGGATATGTGATATCCTTTTAATTTACCTTGTTTTATGGTAATTTGGTTTGTTAGTGATAATTCCACACTTTGTTTTGAG
Organism: Alisma plantago-aquatica; assembly: GCA_963693085.1. Taxonomy (NCBI): domain Eukaryota; kingdom Viridiplantae; phylum Streptophyta; class Magnoliopsida; order Alismatales; family Alismataceae; genus Alisma; species Alisma plantago-aquatica. The sequence continues at coordinate 1,228,743,561 of OY856412.1, forward strand.
TAATTTCACTTTGTGGCACGTGGGGGCGTCACAGTTAAGGTTGGTATCAAAGCTTTTAGATTGTTGAGTCTAAAGGGACATAGGACTAGGGTTGTGTTTGTTCTAGTATCCTCCAATATAGCTTATGGTAACTTCTGCTTATGCAGAAGAAGAAGGAAAGAAAAGATGTCTAGAGAACACGAATAACATGTTTCTAAGAGCAGTGTTTCTACACCAGGTGATGGTGCCTAGAGGTAGGAGAGGGTTGATGCTATGCCTGAGATGCCCCAGTTTGACCCAGTTGTAGTGGCCAAACCTACTTTTCAATCCATGTTTTGACAATTTTGGCTATGATAACACATATGGAGGACAGAATGCCCCGACCCCAAATGTAACACCCGAACCCACTTCCCAAAGCTCCGATACCATGTTGTAAAGACTCGATATTTACGGTCGAATATTTACAAAATAAGATCAGAAATATAAACTATCTTTTTTACATACATGCTTTTACATTAGAGTCACAAAAGCTTTACATAAGATTACAAATTTAAAAACAAGAATTAATTTCTAGCTAGTCTTCAACAGAGGACAACTCCTGTACGTCTCTTCTAGTCCATCCTTGTATCACATGTCCATGAGTTCCTGAAAGAACAAAACCACACATGGACCCATTGAAGGAAAAAATAAAGGTCAGCTAGGTCGGTACTAAATCCAATTATTGAACTATTAAAAAAATAGGTGCAAAAGAAAATTCAGATATGAAATCATCTAGGAGGGGACTATTAGGTGGACTTAGTTCAAAAAAATGAGAATAACATGCATCAATGTTTCATTGTTCAAAGTTCAAAATAGAAATTCTAAAAGGCTAACAATTATGCAAAATTATCCAAGTTCAAAGTATCAAAATATCAAAAATATTTCCAGCAATCAAATTTAAATATCAAGATCAAGAACTGTCATATCATTTCTTTATTAATGGGTACAATGTCATGTGTTCAATCATCTATGAGAGAACAACACTGTAGCCTACTAATTTAACCAGATACTGGAGGACGACTAATCCATTACAACCTGTGCACAAGGTAGTGGGACGCACCCAACCTCTAGGAGACAAAACTCTAAAGGGGCCAAAGCCCAAAAAGACCAAAGTCCAGGGAGTCAAAACTCCAAAAATTCAATTCTAGTGCTTGTCTTAATATTTTTCAAAACATAATAATAACAAATTTAGGGATGGTGAACTTTGAAAGGAAGGCTAATAAAAAGTTTAGGGTTTACCACCATACAAGATATATGAAATTCAAGAGGGAAACAAAATAACTCAATAAGTAAATCAAGAATCGAGTACCTTTATCTCAAATGAGAGTCCAACATTTTTCACAATCAAGATCCATAGAGTCACAAATTTGCAAGATTTAGAAATGAGAAATATTTGAGTCATTGTATAGTTCTTGGCTTGGAATCAAATTTTGTTTATTTTGAGTTATTTAGGATTAGAGTTTTAATATAGTCTTAGTGTTTGATATTTTCCCATTTTCTTCTTTTATAGAGTTGCTAATTAAATAAGATAAACGTATGAATAGTTATATATGTACTCGTGTCCACATAGGAAAATATCACCAAGATTCGTTTGTATTAAGGTATTGAATAGTATTTGGTAACTACAATATCATTCAATTATTCCAGTATAAATACATAGGTGGACTAATTCTATTTTTACATATATATACATTTTATAATTTTAAGATTCTATATTATACTATATATTAATATTCAAGTTATATATGATCATAAATCTAATTTATATTTTCAATCTATTTTCTCTCACTTATATATACTATAGTTCTATTCAGTCACCAACATACCCTTACTAGGGTTCACTTCTTAGCATTGATAAATATTACATAGATGAGTACTACAATTACACTGCTTGACTAATTTCCAGTGTTTTAAAAATCGTCCTAGGCGGCCGCTTAAGCGTCCACTTAAGTGCCACAAGGTGCTGGACGATTAAAATGTACGATAAGCGACGCTTAAGCGAATTTGAGAAAAGCGGCTACTTTTTGCCCGCTTAACCCGCTTTTTCCCGCTTTTTTCTCACTTTTTGCCCGCTTTTTTCCCGCTTTTTTTCAGAAAAATTGTTGTAAGCATATAGCATTAAGTACATTATATGTCACATTTAGTATTGACTATAATATATTAAATTAGCATACATTAAATGTTCTATGATATACTTAGTTCTAATTTAGAATGTATACTTTGTATGTAAGCTGTAATGATATGGTACTTTTGTGATGTATCCAAGTGAATTATAGGTAACTATTATCTAATTTAGAATGCATACTTTGATTAAATGTACTGTTGTAATGTATGACTATTTGATGATGTGTAAATGTAACAATATGTTTGTTAGCTAACTATGATAGGTCTATTATTTACTGTTTATCTATGTAAACATGATACAAAATTGTTGATTCATCTTGTATATACACTTATTATTTTATGTGTAGGATGATTTATCTATGAAAAGTGTATTGTTTACTATATTATATAGATATAATTGTTGTTGTATAGTTGTATTCTAAACTATTTGGGTGTTTTATATTGTCTTATACAATGTTTAGATATGTATAAATTTTTTAAAAATATAATATTTATATACACATGTATGTAATTTGTATAAAAGTTTATAGGAATTGGAAATCTGCTTTTCTAAAAAGCACCCGCTTAATCGCCTGTCTGGCGATTAATCGACTACAAGGTCCCGTCCGCACGCTTCCCACGTGCTTTTTAAAACCTTGCTAATTTCTAATTATGACTATATACTCTTAATGTAATTGACTAACTTGTCCCAACCATGACCATATATTTATCTTATTAATGTTATTAACTTATCTGTTTTATATTAACTAAAATTTTTGATGCCATTTACATTCTTTGATATATGCATATGTATGCATGTATTATATGCTTTGGCTTAAACTACTAAAAGTCTTAAAGTAAGTAGTAGGTTTGATTACGTATTACTTATCATCCAGTAGCATTATTATTGCAATCCCTCGAAAGCCCTATCTAAAACCACAAACTTCTATAATTTGAATTTAACTATTGACTCCTTAAATATTGTTATATATGTGTTGATCTAATTGTAGCGTAAGTACATAATCTAGTTGAATGGTTCAGATATATAAATAGTTACAAGTATGTTATTATGTGATAGGTTAGAGGGAGAAGCTCCAACTTCTCTCTAGATTTTCTCTTAGGGCCGCTCCCTTTCCTGAGCGGCGACACCTACCACACCCGGCACGCTCCCACCGCCTCTAGCTCCTGCTCGGCCCTGTGGCCGCGATGATCTTCCTCAGGTAACTTCATCTGGCGTCTGATTCTCCCTATTCAGGTTCCAAACCTGATTGGCGCCTCCTACAACTCCCGACGTACTCACACCGCCTCTAGCTCCTGCTCGGCCCTGTGGCCGCGACGATCATCATCAGGTAACTTCATCAGGTGTCGAACTCTCCCTTGTCAGGTTCCAAAAAACCTTTCTCAGGTAACTCCACCGCTCGAACATCTCTGCATGTTGGCGGGGGCTGTCATCAAATCTCTTTGCGACTGTTTTACACCCTCGGTGTGCCTGTTCCTTGCCCAGACACAGTGCTTTTCGAGCTAGCACTAGGATACTCAGATTTGACAAACCCTCGCCTCTGCTTTTTAGGTTTCTAGTTCTCCGGGGATACCGACAGAGGGTTTCATCTCCTACCTCCTCATCTGTCTGTCATCGGAACCCTGTTCCTGCTTAGGTCTCTTCACATCTGGCTGCAATAAATTCCGAGTTTATCATCATCCTTTGCAACTCACCTCGGGTATCACAAATGACTTCTAAATACATGCAGATGAAATCTCATTGATTACACCTATTACACCTTCAGAGATTGCGTTACTATTTTCCCTCTAGCTCTGCAAATCTCCCCCTTACAAAAATCTCATTTTCAAAAACCAAAAATTCTATTCTCTCTGCCGGCTACAACACTCCTTCCCAAGAACAACTTTGGCAGTCAGATCAAATCAGCGCAACAGTTGGTTCAGAATCCAGTAATAAAGACCCATCAAATGACCCGATAACACCACGAGAACAGGAGGTGTGCTCACCCTCGCTTCATGCATAAAATCACCTTACATGCATAAATCTGGAAAGACAACAACCTTCCACCGTGCTCTTAAGAAGCAAAAACCCTTGGTGTCTAGCAGCATCACAAAAACTCCATCACCCCCAGTCGACATGAACTCCCGTTTCTCCTTCATAGAAATCCCCCTCGCAGACCCATCCTATATTTTACAAGCATCCCTTTACCACGAGCTTGGATCTACCATAAGTTCGACATCTCACCTGGCTCCTGCATGATCAACATCGGTCACCGATCCTTCCAGGTGAAGGTCACATGGTCATCCCCCACAAAAACAACATGGGGCAAAAAAAACCCCTTCCTCCTCATTTCGGATGGCTGGAGCGACATGCGCGAAGAACTGAACCTTAAGCCTGAGTGGTCGATCTTCTTACAACCGTTGGAAAATCGCTCCTTCTGTGCCTGGGTGCGAGACTTCGTCCACGACTCTCCTCCAGAGCTTGCCTACCTGTACAAAAAACATGATCAAGACAGCTCCTCATCATCCAACTCGGTGGATCAACTCTTCATCCAAGATGAATACCAACCCCCCATGGGAGCAAAATCCTGGCCTATCTCCATCTCATCAGGTTCTGAGGACGACGAAGATGCAGTCACATCACCTTTGGATCAACAACAAAGATCTATCGCTGAAATGTACAAGCTTTTCTCCTCCCCATCTTTTAAGGGAAAAAAATATAAGACCAACCTGTCATCTTTATACAAAACCCTTCTTCCTCAATCCTCCCTGGTTGAGGATATCATCCCTCAGGACATTTTTCGCCTAAATTCTGCTTTCCCAGTCCTGGGCCATGCAAAATCTTCCATCCTCATAAACAATATCCTAGAAAAAGCCCCCACCGCCCATAACTGGACACCGGTCCCCCCCAAAAGACCTTTTCGAGCTCTGCACTGTTCCCTTTGCCATCGGAACAACCACTCAACTTCCAGATGTTTTTCTCACCGCTTATGTTTTGGATGCGGTCGTATAGGGTACATAAAAAGGTTCTGCAAAGCCCACCTCCTCCCAAACGGGGACAAAAACCATGCAGACCCCCCTCCTCCTTCATTCACTTTCACTCCATCAAAATCTCGCCTTTTTACAAAACCTCCGCTGTCCCAAAAAACCCTTTTCAGATCTCTGGCACAACGCACATCCCCCTCATCATCATTATCATTCAAAAAACTCCTTTGCATGCCTCGCAAACCTCCCTCCAGAACATGCAGACGATACCCCTCCACGCCGTCCGAACACAAGCCCCTGGACACCACCTATATCTAAACCCTTTCACAAGCCAAAAAACCCATCTTCCACAAAGCACAAACCACAATCCAAAAGCCCTACTCCTCAAACCCCTTCACAAACTCACAGTTTAAACTATCATTCTACCTCACCCAACATGAAGGTCCCTGATCACCTGGAATATGCGATCGCCCTTGACCTCCTAGCCAACTCAATGCGTTTGCTCAAGGTCTTCACCCTCAGAAGTTTTCTTGTTTCTGTTGAAAATAACCTGGACAACAACCCTATAAACGTCCTATACATTACCTGTGCCTTAGCCCTTCTCCTGCCTGGTCACACCATCCTCAAACCAAAAATCTTCTCTCCCACCCAACTCATCTATACCGTCCCAGAAGGTACAAAGATAAACCACCTTTTTGTTGTATCCTAGATGGTGATTAGATGCTCTATAGGGGGGGTGAATAGAGCTGAAAGCACTTAAACGAAACTAATTAAACCTTCAAAATATATGACAAGATAAGGTTGCTAAATAGGCAATTTGAGTGCAACTAAATCATGCATAGCAAGGATAAGAGAGATTGAACATGCACCAATTAGACAAGCTATTTAGAGTGGTTCCACACTTCAAACTAGAAGTGTGTCAGTCCACTTGCCTAGAGAGGTCAACCTCTAGGACTTCCAAACTATTGCACTCTTATATTCATTCATAAGACATACAATGCATGACCAAACAAAGGACTTACCTATCCAATACAAAGAGTCTTCAACCTTACCAAGGACTTACCCACTTTTCAAGAGTCTTCGGCCTTCTCCAAGGACTTACCCACTCTTGCACAAGTCTTCGGCCTTGCAGGAATTACCCACTCTTCTTGGATCTTCCGCCTTTGACTTCATCTTCACTCGGAGAAGCTTCCACCAAGGTCTTACCCACTTGAGCTTGAGTCTTCTGCCTTCTCCAAGGGCTTACCCACTCTAGCTCCAAGTCTTTAGCCTTGATCTTCACCAAGGGACGCCTTCCCTTGTTCTTCTTCACCTATCTTGGACAAGAGAGAGAACCTTCATCTTCATGATTGAAAGAAGAGATAGGAGGTGGTGGAAGTGAGAGCCTCACAAGATATACATATATGACTAGCTCTCTTACAGATTTCCTACTCACTCTAATGGATGTAGCAAGTTCTTAAGCTTAGAGAGAGAGAGAGGAGGCTGTAGGAAGCACTCAACTATAGAATAGGAGCCTCACATAGAGTTTGCAATGAATTCTCAACCTTGGAATGAAGCCCAAGGGGTCCTATTTATAGCTGGGGATGCCTCTTAGCCTTTGGGAACACTTGTGAATGAAAACTAGCCGTTTTGTGGCTTGCAACTGATCTATTTTCACTTGTTGCAACTCCACAACGGCTAGAAACACTTTTCTGCACTTTTCCGTACAGTGCATTCGGTCGAGTTTCTATGTGTGTAACTCGACCGATCAAGTAGCAGGCAGCCCGATATTGAAATGATCGGTCGAGTTTGTTCTGAGGAAACTCGACCGACCATTCCAACTGGAACTGGCCTACTACCCAATCGGTCGAGATCTGTGAGTGCACAACTCGACCGATGCAATCTTCAGAAAATCGACCACGGTTGATCGGTCGAGTTTCAGGGTGGGAAACTCGACCGAACAAGTGCCTGTAATTGATTTTCAAAGTTGCATTAAAAGTGCTCTAAAATTCGATCTAAGTGTTCCTGATATTTTTCTAAGATTAATTACAAGTCATACAATCATTACAAGTGATTTACAACATGATTCTAATGGATATACATCATATTATAAAAATGTGCACTTGTATGACTTTGACTTGTCTTTTCTCCAATTTGAGATGCGCAAGTTAGGGCAATTGGAGTGTGTCTATACCTAATATGAAATTACTCAAGTAGAGACATTAGACACCAATATGTGGAATGGTTAGTCATCATCAAAACACGGGTTTAGTCAATTTAGACGTGAGTCAACATTGACCTAATTGACCTTGAGTCAACACTTTTCAACCAAGTTCTCACCATACCATGTGGATCAAGCTTCATCATGGCTAGACTATCAAAATGGTCTGCTGATTTTGGATCTTTCCCTGCCCCTGCTGGAGGCTCCGACTGGGTAGCCATCTCAAATCTCCCGCCCCATCTTTGGGAGATTGAGATCTTCAGAGGCATCACACACTCTATCGGGGCTACTCTATAATATATAAGCCCCGAAACCCTACACCCATCTCAGTATATCAAAGCCTACTGTCTTTTCTCTGTCAAATCTGCCATCTCTCTACCTCCATCCATCAATATAAGAATTGGTGAGTCCATCTACCATTTAAAACTTTCAGCTGAACATCCTACCATAAACAACACTGCCTTTTCCGACCTCTCTACACACCCACCATCTTGGTTTAGTCCAAATAAAGAAAAATTATCTACCTTGCATTCCAGGGCTTCAAATGATCGAAACCATGTTTGGATCCGGAAAACCCCAAACCACTCTGAAAACTCTTATCCCCTTCAAAGCAAAAAAAGAACCAGAACTCCTGAACCTTCTCTCCATGTTAACAAATTCAAACCTAGAAGCTCCACTTTCCCATCCCCTTCCTCTACTAAGGAAAGCTGCCCATCGCCAAACAAAAATCCCCAAACAACTTTGAACCAAGTCTCACCTCAGCTGAAGGATGATAATTCTCTACAGAGTTCGGAGAAGAAGAGCCCTCAACTTAAGCTCACCTCCAGCTACCTCCAGAAGATCTTGCAGCCAAACCACAAAGACCCAAAATGTTCTATCATCACCAACAGAGTAAAGAAAGGTACTCTTCCACTTTCCTCCTCCCGCTGATTTAGTAATGTTTCCACTGCAACTTCTTTATCATCTACTCCAAATTATCAAGACAAATATAAAGACTTAGATTCTCTAGAGGATTTTGCCTCTTGGTCAGACATAAATAGCTTCACTTCTTTTGCAAATAAGATAGGATTTCAACTCGAAGATGATGAGGATGCTCACAATGTTCTAAACAACCTAGAAACCTTTATGGGATGGACAAAAAAAGGGCTTGATCTTGCTAGCACTTAACAACGATTATCAATCAGCCTTTTTGCTCTCACCTTTCCTTTTTTTATTATGAAAATTTCATCTTGGAATATATGTGGAGCTGCAAATCTCCATAGAAGGAAAAAAATATGCTCTCACATTTATAAAAACAATATCGATCTTATTACCATCCAAGAAACAAAAACCTTCCTTACCCCCTTTGCCCTCAAAACTATTGGAGGTAATAGAATCACAAACTGGATCCAACTACCTCCCGAGGGTTTCAAAGGAGGCATCATTGTTGGATTTAACAACCAGACTCTAGTTCCACAAAACACTTCCATCCTTAACTTCTCCATAACCATTGAATTCAAAAACCTATTTGATGGATATCTCTGGTCTTTCTCAGGTGTCTATGGGGAACCTGGTTACAACAAATCCCTCTTCCTTGAGGAACTAAACCACCTCATTACAAATCTCCACACATCTCCCTGGGTCTTGGGTGGTGATTTTAATCTGATCACCCAAATCTCAGATAGGCACATTTGAAATCCCTCCACTCAATCGATGTCAGCAGCTGATAAAAAATTCTGTCAGATGCTTACAAACCACTCCCTGATCGACATCATACCCTCAAACGCCTTATACACTTGGTCTAGAAACCAGACTTTTTCCAGGCTTGACCATTTCATTTGTACAAACCTTTGGGAAGAAAAACACCCTCTCTCATCTGTCCATATCTCCCATAGAACCATTTCTAACCACTTCCCTCTAATCCTTGATACATCTTCTTCCTCGTGGGGCACTCGACCATTTAAATTTGAAAACAGTTGGCTCTCCATAGACAACTTTTCCAGATCCTGTCTAGAAGCCTGGACTCTAGCTGACTCACAAACAACTAACATTGGTCTTCATATTCAAAACAACACAAAAAAGATTAAAACTCACATCAAAATTGGAAACTTCAAAACCCTATGAACTTATTCGAACTTCAAAAAAATCTGGAAGATCAGCTCCTCTTTGTGGAAAAGGACCCATATGCTGACCCTGCTCTTGTCCTTACCATCAAAACTGAACTTGACCACATTAACAATTGTATTGACACAAGATGGAGGCAAAGAGCGAAAATCACTTGGGCTAAAGAAGGAGATAAAAACACAAAATTCTTTCACAAAATTTGTAACCAAAATTTTCGAAGCAATTCCATAACCCATCTAACAATAAACGGTAGACTCACATCCCATAAACAATCCATCATAACACACATAAAAAACTATTTTAAAAATATCTTCAATAAAAACCACAATCCCATTTGTCTAAATAACTTAGCATGGAACACAATTTGTCGAAAAAAAAATAAAAAACCCTCATGAACTCATCAAATCCTTCTCCCTCAAAGAATTAAAAACTACCATCACTGACCTTGGTAAAAATAAATCTCCCAGACCAGATGGACTCAATGTGGAGTTCTACTTGGCTAACTGGAACCACTATAAAAATGATTTCACAACCTTCCTGTCTGCTTTCCATGCTAGTTCAAATCCACATAATATCATCAAATTCATAAATAAAACTTTCATCACCCTGATTAAAAAAAATAGCCAACCTGAAAACATTTCTCACTTCCGTCCCATCAGCCTCATAAATACCTCATACAAAATCATCGCTAAAGCTCTGGCAAACAGGATTAAGCCGCACTTAGAAGTCATCATCCCTCTTAATCAATCTGCCTTCCTAAAAAATAGAAGTATTCAAGATGCATTCTTGATGGTAAATGAAACGATTCACCTTTGCCACAAAAATAAATCCCCCCTTCTAGCCATCAAGCTAGACTTTGAAAAAGCCTTTGACTTTGTAAATTGGCAATGCCTTTTAAAAAACTTTTAAGGGTTTTGGTTTTCCTGACATTTGGGTTTCTGGGATCCATGCTTGTATATCAACAAACCATTTCTCCACTATCATTAATGGTGTTCCTTTTGGTTATTTCCATAACTCAAATGGACTTAGACAAGGGGACCCTCTCTCTCCTTATCTTTTCATTATCCTGACTACTATCCTCTCCCGCATGATCCAGCTGGGCAAACAAAATGGTCTTATCTCCTCTCCAGATGGTTGTAAGGAGAATATCATTCAATTTGCAGATGATACCATTATCTTCTCCTCCCTAGATGAGTCCTCCCTTCAAAATATCTTTAGAATCATTGGTATCTTCTCATATATCTCTGGGCTAAAAATAAATATTCAGAAATCATCCATCTTTGGGGTTAACATAAATCAATCGACTTTGGAGCACTTTAGAAACCTCCTAAAATGCAAGACTGAAGAATTCCCTGTCAAATATCTGGGACTACCCATCACTCCTTATAACATTACAAATGCTATATGGACACCCATCATATCAAAAATAAACATGAAACTCACAAACTGGAAAAACAACTTCCTAAACCTTTCGGGTAGGCTTACCCTTTTAAACAGTGTCATCACTCCAATTACAACCCACTTCTTGAGCTGTATTCCCCTTCCCTCAAAAACAAAATCCATTTTAGATAAAATCAGGAGAAACTTTCTGTGGAACAACTCCAACAAACTGGACAAACCAGGGAAACATTACCATCTCGTAAATTGGAAAACCATTCAAGCTCCTCTTGAACAAGGTGGTTGGGGAATCATCAACATTGAAACACACTCTCTCTGCCTTATTGCCAAAATCTTTGATAGTCTGCTTCAAAACAAGCAAAAAATCTGGACAAATCTCATCAAATACAAATATTATCAAGACTCCCCTCCCTGACACCAAACCCCTCAGAAAACAGCCTCCCCACTTTGGAAAAGTCATCAATAAAAACATCCATACAATAACACAAATCATAAACACTCCACCGCACTCACACAAAAACATCTCCTTTTGGTTTGATCCATGGTTTGATAACAACTCTATCATAAATCTCAGACCAAATTGGGTTATTCCAAATAAACTCCTCAACATAAAGATTGACAAAGCTCTACCACTCATCACCAGCAAAAGGTCAAATTCCCTTAAAAGATGTATTCTTTCTCAGATCAGTCAAATTGAATTCAGACACCTAACTCTCTCCATGGAAAATAACACCTCAAATATTATCACTTGGAAATGGGGCAGAAAATACTCAGTTAAACTTGCCTACACCTTCCTCTCCTACAGAGGTATATCCCCATCATCATCAAAGATATGGAAACAGAAATGACCTCAAAAATATAAAACATTCCTTTGGCTTCTTCTCCACAACAAGCTCCTCTCAGGAGAAAACATCACCAAGAAAGGTTTCATTGGCCCATTTAGATGTGCACTTTGTGAAAAAAATAGCGACTCGGTTGACCACATCTTCTTTAAGTGTTTTTTTTTCAAAAACATTTTCTCACATTTTATAAGAAGCTGTCTTCCTGACCTCAAGGAAGCCACTTTTCCCTTACAAACAACACCAAATAGACTTTACAAGAATTCCAAAAGCAATGATCTATTCACCACAATCAGTTGGAATCTTTGGAAAGAAAGAAACAACAGAATTTTCAACAACAAGAAAAACTTGGCCAAAAAATATTATATCTCAAATAGATGCCGATCTTTACATCCTAACAAAATGCAGGTAACCTAGCAGATGGTGGTCAGGACGACTCCGAGGAAGGCGATTCTGAAGCTGCTTTTCTATGTGATCTCAAAGCCATGGTTGATGATGAGACTGGTGTCAGTTTGGTTCAACAACAACTATGATTCCTTTTTCAGGCGGATGACTTTATTATCAAAATTAGGTTCATCATCTTCATAACACCTAGAGGCTTGTTATGGGGTGCCTCCCCCTTAATATCAGAACATTGCTTTTATCCGCTTGCTTTTTTTTCTCAGTTTTTAACTATGGTGCTTATCCAAACATTCTGTAAGTTTTTCACATAAGTAGCTTTTGCTTGCTTGATGTGCCATCAATATATGACTTTACCTTTCCTAAAAAAAGTTATTATGTGATTTAAGGAATCGACAAGAGAGAAAGCTAGATGTTGGCTTACCATATAGTAAAGGGAATGTTGATTTCAAATCTGCAAATCAGTCCATGGCGGTGTGATCAGATCTAGAAATACTAGTGGGCCGTTGTCTCCATGCTACTGGGTTCACTACAGAATGGCAGTGTGACCAGAATACAGACCCAGACTTATGCCTCCATGCCAACGATCATTGTTTCACGGCTGGGGATCAGTTGCAGGTCACCGATGAGGCAAGGGCGGCATCGCCATATCGCTGGTAAGACGATAGTGGCATCCATGGGAATTCGTAGGCATGCGCTAGTGCTTCTGACCGGAGGCTAGAGGATAATGTTTTGTAGAATTTGAAGTGGATTGGAGAAGGCTGACGGGGGTGCTGTTGTTGCTTGCTGGCGAGGGGATTTGTTGGTTGGGGTAATTGCAGGCGGTGCCGAGAAACAGAGGGTGACCGCCTGAGTTTCAGGGTGACGGGATATCATCTACAGGTCAGCGCCGCCGGTTTCTAGGGTTGTCCTCGAAGTCAAAACTATCGCATCTCGCTGGCACAGTAGGAGCTGCAACTCGCAGCTTCTACGTTGCTTCTCACAACACACTCAAGGAAAGAAACCTATTTGGGGAGGGGGGGCCTAATGGCCCTTTTATATCCAAAATAAATAAATAAATAAATAAGGCAAGACACGGTAGTTTTGGGAAGATGGTGTTTCACACAGCCAACCTCTTTCTTTTCTATTACCTTATCTGCATTAACATAAACATGCCTTACACGTACTTAAATAACAAACAGCTGGAGCTAATCTCTCCACATTTGATGCCACTAACTACCTAAAAACATGGCACTATCTATGACTAAATCAACAACACGATCCAAGACTTGCTCTATGCCCACGACTGGCCAGTAGTTGTTCAGTTTTACACGACCATGCCGCATCTCACGGCACTACGACATCTCGCCACGCCGTCTCACACAACGCCATCTCGCCCTCTCACCTCCTCGTGCACTTGGCTGAAATTTCTCTTGGCCACGATTCCTAGAAACACTAAACTACAGCTCAAACAAAAGCAGCAAATGCATACACGACTGAAACTAATCAAGATTAAAGCTAACATTTTCCCCCTTAATCTTGATTCTACAATTTTTAGACAACATTAGAAAAGAGCAGGCTCGTTGTCGCTGGCATAGGCACCGAACAAAGCCTTCTCCTCCTTTTCTTCTTCACGGACGTTCTCCTTCTTCTTCTCGGGAAATTCCCAGGCAAAGTGCCCATAATCCTGGCAGCTAAAACAACGAACCTTCTTCTTGTCATGGCTGCGGTTCTTTTTCTTCATCCTCTCCGTCCACTCCGCTTCAGTGAGAAGGAGACGAGAGCCTCCGTCACCGTTGCCTTCATCATCCATGTCGAGGCTCTCCTCCACAGCCAAGAAGCACCCGATCAGCAGCTCTTCGATAGACATAGTCTTGAGATCGAGCAGTGACTGGATGGAGTGGGCAAGCTGCCGGTACTTCCGTGGCACGCAGCGTAGAAATTTCAGAACAACCTTGTGCTCGGTGACGCCATCGCCGAGCGTCTCCAGATCGTTCACGATGCCCGTGAGACGCATCACAAACTCCTCAACCTTCTCACCGTCCTTGAAGGCGAGATTCTCGAACTCCCGGCGGCGCGTCTGCGCCCTCGCTTCACGGATGCGCTCGGAACCCATCCTCAGGACCTCGAGGGCATCCCAAGCCTCCTTCACGGTGTCCTTCGTTGCCAACGATCGCAGCAGCTCCGGCGGCACAGCCCGGAAGATGACGCTCAGAGCTTCACGGTCCACGCGGTAGTCGCAGACGCCCGACTTGATTGCCTCCCACAAGCCGTTCGATTGCAGATGCACCCGCATGACGAGCACCCACTCGGTGTAATTTGAGCGAGTCAGCATCGGCAGCTGTACCGTTGTCGAAGTCTGCCGGACCATTCGCTCGACGATGCGGAGCTCGCGATCGTCTCCGGATTGCGACATCTCACGAACCGATCAAGCGGCTCTGATACCAATTGTAGGAGCTACAACTCGCAGCTTCTTCTTCCTATACTTACGTTGCTTCTCACAACACACTCAAGGAAAGAAAAACAAAATAAGGCAAGACACGGTAGTTTTGGGAAGATGATGTTTCACACAACCAACCTCTTTCTTTTCTATTACCTTGTCTGCATTAACATAAACATGCCTTACAAGTACTTAAATAACAAACAACTGGAGCTAATCTCTCCACATCTGATGCCACTAACTACCTAAAAACATGGCACTATCTATGACTAAATCAACAACATGATCCAAGACTTTCTCTATGCCCACGACTAGCCAGTAGTTGTTCAGTTTTACACGACCATGCCACATCTCACGGCACTACGACATCTCGCCACACCGTCTCACACAGCGCCATCTCGACATCTCACCTCCTCGTGCACTTGGCTGAAATTTCTCTTGGCCACGACTCCTAGAAACACTAAACTACAACTCAAACAAAAGCAGCAAATGCATACACGACTGAAACTAATCAAGATTAAAGCTAACAGGCACGGTGATCAGAGACGAGGTCGGTGGAGCGGCATGGAGTTACAGGTCCATCGGAGAGGATGGTAGCTTCAGATATGTGGGGAGAAGGTGCTTCCAAGGTCGACAGCCATGTGGGGATACTTTTGAGTCGACGAAGGTTGAATAGGGATGGTTGACGGCCGGGGTTCTTGGGTTGCCGTCTGCTGTGGTTTTCTGGTGAGGTAGTCTACCACTGGCGAGGGAAAATAGTGGTTTGCGGATCAGTTCAGTAGGTGGTGGGTGCAACCCAAGAGGAGAGCAAGGAGGCAACTAGTGTTTGTCGCATGGATGTGGAAAGCAGGTGAGAGGGCGACAACTATGGTTGGCGAGGAAATCAATATCTGTGGTGAAGAAGAGCAGGGACGTGGGGTCTGAAACAACTGGGTTGATCGGAGGAGGCGTCCAACCTTAATAACGGCCGTGGCATTGCCGTTTCCTTGAGAGGGAGGGGAGGAGGACGAGAAGGAAGACCAGACGACGAGTAAGACTGGTAGACATTGGCTTTCAGGAGGAGACGCACAGACGCGTCGTATTGAGAAAACGTCAGCGAGGGTTTAAACTGAGGTCCTGTTTGGTAGGGTGTTGTTGGGTGTAATTTGGTGAAAAGAAAAAGCTAACAAGTATAATCATACTTTTTGAACTGTTGCTATTTTATTTGGTTGGGTGTGTTCTAAACGATAAGAATTTGGTTTCATTTGTTTGGTACGATCCATAAATGTGCCATTTAAAATAGTCATGCTCACTACGTTAAAAAAACTCATACCACAAGGCCTGTGGTCCCCACCACGTTGAAGAGAGAGCGGGGGCTTTCAAGTTATGTGTTGTTATACAGCTGCAGAGTAGAAAGTGTACAAACGAAGAGAGAGAGAAGAAGATAATCGCTGCATGGCCCCACCCTCCCGCAGCCCGGCTTCATGCTCCAGTCCCCACCGCACGCGACCACGCCCTATTCGGGTGCGGTACATATTCTGGGATTTGGAGCTGAAGTATGCAGTTCGGTGGGTTGTAAAACAAAGAATTCTAACTGCATTCTGCCATACCAAATAAAATTAATAACGAAAACAATGATTTAGAACTCATTCAATATAAGATTCATCCTACCAAACAGGGCCTGAGACGATTTGTTTACACATGGGTCAGCAGA
This sequence comes from Alisma plantago-aquatica, assembly GCA_963693085.1. NCBI lineage: Eukaryota > Viridiplantae > Streptophyta > Magnoliopsida > Alismatales > Alismataceae > Alisma > Alisma plantago-aquatica. The sequence continues at coordinate 1,228,759,715 of OY856412.1, forward strand.
CGGCGATCTGTTTGCTGCTCTGTAATGGGATTAATAATAAGGAAGTTACGAATGGCCAATTGGAAGGTCTCTTGGGCAAAGAATAAGATAATGGTAAAAGAAGTACGGGAGAATTGGTCCGTCAGTGGCTAAAGCACCGAGCCTTTATTTTCTAATATTAATCTCGTGATCCAACTAAACGTATCCCTCAACGTTCCATTATGATAAGGATTAAATATGGACATGGGAGCCAATGCCGTTCCTGCCACAAATTAATGACGGTAAAGAAGCTGTCTTTAATTTTAACTTCAATGGACTACTTTTAGCACCCTCTATTTTATTACTAAGCTGTAGTTTTGTAACTCATGAATTGTAGTCAAGTTATTACAACCTGTTAATGGCATAGCCAACTCTCACAAAATTGAATTTGATTATGATATTGACTATCAAACATAAGATTATTGTGTAACTGACTATTTGCTATCCATTAGTAATCCCAGTAAAATATCAAAATTTTTATTGTGATTCCAATGTCATTAATTTTCAATTAGTTCATGCTAACACATCTTGGTTCGTGATCTAATTAGATTCAACCAAGAGAGTACGAAATATATTCTTGTTCACAATATGCAAGGGTATACAAGTAATGCTTCTATCAAGGCGTCAACTTATAAATGAAGATATTCAAAAGGTAGATTTGTGCAGTTTAGCTCAATAATGTCATTACTACCCAAAAATCAGTATGTTACAACTCTTCCACCCTTCAAAGAGATTTCGACCTCGAAATCAAAATATACAATGATCTATCATGTACTAGTCATATTATGAATATCGTTGTAAACTAACAATCTAAATAGATATACATGGCATGTTAACCTATATTCCTTATTGCATCAGTATGCACTGAAGTCTAAATCTTTTGTACCCATTCATGTGGCTCTCCCCAAGGGGTCTCTTCTTTTATCCTTTTTCTCACTCTATTTTGCTCATACCTGTTTGATTGTAACTTGGCTTATGAAATCATCGATAAAATTAAAAAAAAATGTGTACATATAGTAGTATAAGAAAATAATTTTTGATAAAAAAACCCTTTGATGTAAAGCTAAAAATGGATCAAAAATCAAATATGAGAGCCAAGTCACAATCTTCACCACACCATTAGTGTCACCTTAAGCTAATCTATATAATCTTAATCCGTCTTCACTACAATATTTTCTACTCACAATAACTAGACAATTCTCTTTCTACTGTCATGCAGTTATTAAACTAATATATATTTCAATCCTACTTTGAAAAGTATATCTATTACTGAATGTGGTCCTTACTGATGACTAATTCACAAGACTTCTAACATCATATTATAATATGACAATTGGAATATTCAATCTGTGAGTCTTGGCCTAAATAATTAACAAAAGTATGGGTTGCACCACAAGCTTATTGGTCAAGTTGTAGTTATCAATATTTCACTAACTTTAAATTCAAATATTTGTCTCTAAACATTGAGTGATGTTTATCTTGTGTCATAATTTTTTTCTTTTAGGATCTCATTACCATAATATTCCCCAAAATTCTATATATAATTGACAGTCTAATAATATTTTGGTCCTAATTTTCTTTCAACAATTATTAAAAACAACTTAACTCCAACTAGGCTCTAATTATGACCTCTTTTTTCAGTGACCTACTATTTCCTATTTTATTCATAGTATTTTTATCTTGAATTATTATTCCAACAACATGACTATGATTAATTAAAGAAATCATTGTTTATCACAATTGATTTTTTTTTTCAACTCAAGTAGGGTTTTATTTCTCAACAAGTGGCATAGTTCTCTAGCTTATTATATGTACACGGAAAATATAAGTTTAAAAAAGTATTGAGTTCATCATATTTATTCTAGTTTAACATAACATTCATTACATCTTAACCCAATGCAATCTTTTTTTCCTTAATTTCCTACTCATGTGGATCTAATGTTGAATTTGTTTCAAGTGTCATACCATTTCTAGGTACTTATTTTCTCAAAAAGGGGTAGTTACTATTTTACAAGTAAGGATATTGTTCATTTTTCAGATTAGCTACATATTTTTTTCTCCTAAGCTTCATAATGTTCACAATGGTTTCAATATTCTATTCAAATATTATAAAATGTGACTATATTCAAATGAATTTGAAGGTTTTCATGATTTATGCTAATATTTTATAATTTTTTATATTAGTTTTATGTGTCCCAAACTACAAATAGGCTTAGGTACTATGCTTTTTTTATTTATACCCATTGTGGTGATGGTGTTGTTCCAAGGGCCATATTGTAGATCTATTCACTTATATCCCAAACACTTCTTCATCAAAAGTAATTCCCATCCTACATAAGGGATCTAAAAGCCACTGGTTAAGACATAAGTGTTCCACTATTAGCAAGGCCAAAGTACACCTATTATCACCCATGTCTCCACTCCGATCATTAGTAAATCTTATAAGTGGGGCTACTAAAACTAAGGTTGTTTATCAATTTTATTATTTTTTTCTTCTAATTACTCCATATGTATTCCTACTTAACAGTAATCATCCATAAGACATGCATGAGTGTTTATGGCTCTGATACCATTTGTAACACCCAGGCCCACTTCCCAAGGCTCTAATAGAGTTTTCGGAATGACGACTGGCCCCACAGACCACCACTAGCCTTAACTGTGCTCTTTGCCCTCACTCAAGCGCAAGCCAGGGACAACTTTTCAACTGATCACCCATCCTAGTACTACTCCAAGTCGAGCATACTTAACTATGGAGTTATTTAGTGATGGGCTCCCGAAAAATGAGGCACACCTTGGTGATATGGGTAGTCCAATCATTCCTTTTAAGATCATGTTATCCGAGGCCTCAAATCCTAGGACGTTACAACAAACAAGAGAGGAAGTCCCCAATGCAGAATCTTCGGATTTTGGGAAGACCTTTGAAAGGTTGAGGCATGTAGGAGAGGTGGAGTATGTGGGTACGGCGGACACGACAGATGCAGATCTATGGTTGACCAAGTTGGAGAAGGCTTTCAAGATCCTCAACATTCTCGAAGAGGATATGGTGAAGCATGCAATATATATTTTAAAAGGGAGTGATGGCCATTGGTGGGCCATTGAGGAGGAGAAACAAACTAGTGTTGTGATCAGTTGGTAAGAGTTTCGATGAGAGTTCATGAATCTATACTTTCAGAGACATATATGGATGAGGCGATCACACAGTTCAAGAAGATCTGGCTGGGATCTATGACATTCAATGAGTATGAAGCTAAGTTTATGGAGCTTCTGAAGTCTCCCCCCATATGGAAACAACAGACAAGGAGAGGATCAGACGGTTCGAGAAGAGTTTGAGCTCTGAGTTGACAACTCTAGTGTCATCTCTAGAAAATAGAGAGAAGATCGCCACATTTGTAGAGTCAGTCAGGAGGGTGAAACGATAAGTGGTCGAGAAGCATGAGATGAAGGCCAAGAAGAGGCATCTATAGTATCAAGTACAGGTGTCTAGAGGCTTTAAGAAGCCTAGGTTTTCAGCACCACAGTCATATCAAAGGTTAGGTGATCAATCACAGTGATCACCAAGCAGAGGCAGAGGTTGTAGCTTTCCACTGGCTGGAGCCCGCGACACGACGTCTGTGTCAGTGACAGGGCCATCTAGGCCACGGTATGAGAGTAGGATGTACTATAAGTGTGGACAGATCGGGCATACAAAGTTGTATTACACTATGAGGGATGATGAGGTGACCCAGTAGCCGAGACATAATCAGCAGGGCTCACAATAGCTTATTTTTGTATATTGAAGACAACGAGACATTACTTTAGGTAAAATTTTCTTCATTTTTTTTCTAAATAAGTATTATTTTTCCCATATATATATGTATAGTCAATATATGTCTCTACTCTTACTAATCTAGCCCCCCTTGTGGTAAATTTCTGGATCCGCCACTGGACACTTGCACATATGCATTAGCTAGATAAAATCAACTATGGCTTGTGCTCGAGTCATTTATCATCCTATGTATCTTTATGATTTCTAGAAACAACAAATGACGAGAGAAAGTAACGACTACAAGCACATGCACCTCCGTTATCGATTAAACTTTATAGTTTTCGGACTTCTGATTTCATACATTGCAATGGGTAGGGGAAATACATATATGTATATAAGAACACCAAGGTGTATGACACTAGCCGTTCATACCTGGTCTAAGGTAATTTAATGGCATTCTGTCTAGCTTTTCTTCTAGCAAATAGTGGACTGGAAGTACGTTATCGAGACAACGGCTCTGACGTACAGTTTGACAAGGTAAAAAAAATACTCACCCACAATGACTGTCCTGATCGGTTCCTTGCTGAGTCGTGACTCTACTGAGGCCAACGGGGACAGCCTTTCAGTCGAAGTGGTTCTGGTACATAACGACGGCCTCTGCAGGTCTTCCGTCAGGCCCCCGGCCAGCCGTTCCCAGTAATAGGTTTAGAAAAGTTGATGGTGTAGCAGGTTAATTAAGCCTCGTGCTTTGGCAGTGATAAGATTTCCATGCAAGAATCGTAGACTACTGGCTCTCGTATAGAAAAGGTGAGGTGCTTCTTTCCAGTTGAGTGTAGCGGGCCTTATATAAGGGGTTCTACTATACAGATCAGAATTGGGACCAAAAATGAAATCCAAGTTGTTGTAAGCCACAGATCAAAGAATAAACTAATAAAATAATATGATCTATTTGTCATGTCACTTACTTTATGTATAAAAAAACAAAACTAGTGCTCATTTCTAGTATATGGAATCATATTCGGCAATATGTATATACCATCAAACTCAAGGTTTAAGCATCCATATGAACAAGATACCATTTTTACCAAACTAATTGAACATCCCTCCACTTGGTTCATTATGAAATATAGGAATAAGGTTGTTACTATTGTTTCACTAAAGGCTTATACACATAAATTCAAATCATATGTATGGGTTAGGAAGGACAATATACCTAATATTAACCCCATAAATGACAAACCACCTTCAAATCTTTCACGCAACTCAAAATATACCCATTATCAACCGAACAGTAAACAAAGATATAATGAATCAAACAAAAATGATGTTGTCATAGACCTTGTAAATTCTCAAGGTCATAACAATCCAAAATATCAATGGTTTCATTCTGTAGAGCCATCTCAGGACCCAAGAACAATATGTATTTTATAATAGCAAGAATAACATTGAGTGCTCTTGCTACTATTGGGAATGAAAACTAACAACATCATAGAGAAGAAGTAGTCCATTGTGATCCAATACCAAGATAAAGGTCAACATGTTTTAGGTGGGGTGATTTTCTCATAGCACTTGAAAGGGACAAAAGGAAGAATCACATCAATTCCTTGGAACAAGGTCATACTAAATCTTTTATTTTGGATCAAACTATGCCTACCATAGATTATGAAATGGATTCCATTTCAAACCAAATCTCTTGATATTCGATATCTAATTTTATTATGTTTTCTAATAAGAATGGTATCTTTTTTGGCATACATGCTAGTATGGATTGTTGGAGACTAAATACAAAATGGGTTGGAACAATACTAGAATCAAAACAATAATTGTTAATCAATTTTCTAAACTCACTTTCTGATCATCAACACCCTTGCACTTTCTCTATACCTAACAACCTTTAATGATCATCTCCAGTTGGACTGGTTGTGGGATGATCATTTGCTCAGGAGAAGCACTTTTTATTAGAATACACATGAACAACCTCAACAATATCGAATAAGCCAATACATGTTTGTCTGACTTCAACCTGCAAACCATCAATGGTAATTTCATCACTTCTTGGACCAAAACCCTTCGAATGAGTTAAGTGGCGAACAAATCATTGGATATAATCCTTTATACTTGGAACATATTAATATTGATTTGGCTTCCTACTTTATGTTGGTTACTCTTAACAACATTGATGGAATCATACCTAGAAATTTTCATGGGTGCATGGGGAGTCCAAAAATGATAGAAGGAGATACTTTGATGAAAGTAATAATCTTGATACACTATTCATCAACTATCCTTGGGTCATTATGGTGATTTCAAACTCACTTGATTTGACACAAAATGTAATCACAAACAAAAACTAGGCAATCAACATGCTAGCAATAGTGAGAACTTCAATAAGTATATTGTTGAACACAATCTTATATACCTTTCATCTACTAATATAAACCACACCTTGGATAGAGGTCTCTCTTGGTCTAGGAGAGACCATTTTCTAAGTTCACAATCTTGAGATACTCTATGTCCTCTTTTCCAACATAGTTACAACATTTGATCCGATATATGATCAGTTTTCAATCATTCTTAACAAGAATCGTATCCCTCTGGTACTAAAGAATTTTCCTTTTGAGCATTTTAGTAGTGAACACTCAACTTTTAGTGATTTAGTCACCTCTTCTTAGAACAATTTGAGTGTATATTTCAATCATGGATTCACAATACTGAATAAGATTAAGAAGTTGAGATCCACACCCATTCCAAGGAACACAACTACTTTTGGAACATTGATAAAGAACTCTAGAACAATAATTTCTTGACTTTGAAAGCAATCCCATGTTGACCTAGTGTTGATCTTGTGCACTACATCTAAATTACATTACCACCTTTAATTAAGATATTTGGTGGAAACAATGACCCAAATATAGGGGGTCAAGGCTGGATACTGCAACCCACATTTTTTTTCCACAATACCTGCAAGCTAGAAAACGCAATTCACACTACAAAATATATTTATTGATAAAAACTACAGATTCCACAAAAAATAAAGTATTGCATATTTTTGTAATTACTTCAAAGAAATAGTAAATCATGTCTATACCTATTCTAAGCACATTTTTTTAGAATACATGCAAGCTAGAAAACACAATTACACCACAAAATATATTTATTGATAAAAACTACAGATTCCACAAAAAATAAATTATTGCATATTTTTGTAATTACTTCAAAGAAATAGTAAATCATGGTCGTACCTATTCTAAGCATTTCATCTTGGATTGAGACACTTTCTACCCTTATACGATTCAAACACTTGTTGATCTTACAGTTCACTTCACTCTTGAGGAAGTTATAAATGTTGTCATGACGGTTGGAGCTGGTAATCATCGGGACTAGATGGTTTCATTATCATTTTACCATAACCAATGGGATCACATTGTAACTTCTTTCATAATCCTCTTCCAAATTATTTCACTTCATGATGGTATTGCATCATAGGTCGACATCCTCAACCAAACTCACCACTCTCATAAGAAAGTCAATGAACTTGTTAAACATTTCCAACATATCAGTCTTATTTACACATCATATAAAACTATTACCAAATTAGTTACCCATATATCAAGTCACAAATTAGCACTATAATTGGTGTAGAAAAGCCACATTCATTGAAGGAAGAAGCATTAATGATGCCTATTTACTTGTTAGCAAAACAATTCACACTTTCCACTCTAAAGGTATCGCACTTTTTACTATCAAACTCAATTTTGAAAAAGCTATTTATAATATCAACTGGGACTTTATCACATACTATATGATTGTCTATGGATTCCTAACTCGATGGATAGACTACATCAATAGTTTTATAAAGTAGAGCCACCTTTCCACTCTTACTAATGGTTCTATTTTTCGTTGTTTCTGCTAAAATTATTATTAGTTAATAGGTCCTTTGTTATTTTGACATAATTTTCTCGGCCCATAAGAGTTATGTTTGCTTCCTCTTGTACATGCTCCTCTCCTATATATAGGAGGGGAGTTTTCCATCTATTAATAATAAATATCACACATATTATTTTCAAATGTTATCAAAGCATTGATCGTAAGCCTAGTGAGAAAAAGAGATAGCCTTATCCTATGGGCGGCTGCCAATTCTTCTTGTCTTGGACATCATATTGGCCTCCATAGTCATCTCCTCTCTTCTAACTCTTTCAAAATATTTCTCTTTTTCGAAGCTCGTCTTCCTGACCCTGACCAAGCAACATATCCCTTGAGTCACATATATTTGTCTCTTCCCCGAGTCCTCCCCGAGACCAACACCTAGTTTTCACACCCTTTCTTTCTTTGCAACCTCCCCTAACGCCTAGAAACAACAACACCACCTCTGGGGCAGCTATAGGTGGCCACTGCCACCTAACTTTGACAACAGTAGCCAAAAGATTGGCCTAACCTATACAACTTTCAGTTAGAGCCACTTGCAACAATCAGCCTTGAATGCTTCACATGTTGTCGAGAGCAGCTAGCCTAAGCTACCTCCCTTCCTGTTGTAGCCAACCAATGAAGGTGATAGTTCTAGGTGCTGCCATAGTCACATCACTAGATGTATGGAGCGAATCCCACCCCATCTCCAATGTCAGTTGTAGGAGGCAACATGCCAAGAATGCTAGCCATCAAAAAACAACACTTGCTATCCAAGTGTCTCAAAGCTACCCTGAAAAATAAAAATACAAGATGTTCTTGATCTTCCATTCAAAATTGTTGTAGGAACCCCCTAACTTGGGGACCACCCCCTAGACCCCCCAATAGTATGAAGGACATGTACTAAAAAGCCCTTTGCTTCTAGTTTTGAAGGTTGCAATGAATCTCCCTTTGAGATTTTATTTCCTCCTACCATCTTGTCATGTGTGCATCCCTTTTCAAGTGTAGGGGTGTATTATCTCTTTTCCAAGAAAACTACTCATTCACTTCATAATTATTGTGCGGGGGATAGAAATCATAGATAGAGTATGAGGATGGAGAGAGAGAAAATATGAAGAGGGACTATGAAGATACAGAGTATGAGGGAGATTTCATACATTCATCTTATCTATCTTGATCATCATGGAGTTTCTTAATATTGTGCACATCCATCTTATGTGTCTTTGTGGCACTTTCTTTTCACTAAGGATTGTGCTTCTAGTGCACCATTGGTGTATCTCTTTCTCAATGACAATGTGCTTCTTTGTGTATGTTTCATGATAGGCATATATATGATATGGTTTGCGTCAGAACTAATGGGTTGCACACTTGGTTTACTTTACTCCAATTGTGTCGGGCCTCCACAGGTCAATGAGGGGTCGGGGAGAAGAAGTCTCCTTGATGACTCTTTTTTTTCATGATAGGCATGTAGGTTGGTTGTATGTGCTTATTCTAGTATTCCAAAACTTTCATGTGACATTGAAGGATCTTTGTTGTAACATTTACACACGTAAGGACAAAGCTTGATATGCTTATTCCAGCCACTTGTTCTCTCTAGCGTTAGTACTATGATGATCTTGTTGCATTGTCAAGAGATATGTGTTTGCTTTTTCACATAACATTTACTCAAAATCTTGTTAATATCTATCCTTCAGATACTACAACTATAAGGTTAATGTTCATCTAGATTATATTTTCTCCAAGATACTATATTCATGTTTTTTCCAAGTTGCATATGTTGAATTTCAAGTATTGAGATGGTGCTTCTAGCGATCTACTTGTGTTTTCCTTGACGGTGGTTTCATTCCTATCAAGGCCCCAATAGTCACGTTGTAGATTTATGGATCTAGCACAAAACTCATCATCACCTCATTATGTCTGTATTTGTGCCACATTATGCATGTATGTAGTTTTATGTACTTTGCTCAATTTGGCTACATTTCCCATATGATTGGAAGATACCTCTAATGCTATATTGTGGGATGTGTTGATTGTGGTTATTACATTCAAACGCATTCCTTTCCAGTGAAGATAACACAATGTAGGTGCTTTAATCATCTTCTCTAGATTGATGTGGTGACCTTTTTCTATGACACTTGGATTCCATCTACTTTCTTCTTTTGATATGCACTTTAGAAGATCTTTTCCAAAGCTCAAGTATTTATGGCCTACTGAACACAACTTCAAATTAAGGAGGAGTCATTATATTTCTTATTAGTGGGACAATAATGTTTGAGGGGGAGTGAAAAAATCTTGTATGTGGAGTGACATTTTTCTTATTAGTGGGACAATAATGTTTGAGGGTGAGTGAAATTTTTGTGTATGTGGAGTGACATTTTTTTTTCTTATTTGTAGTATTGACTCATTGAGCCTTGCACGTCCAAGATGGAAATGTATTCCACCCATACTCCATCCTTAGGGAGAGTGTTAGAATTGTTATTAGTTAATAGGCCCTTTGTTATATAAGCCTAAATTTATTGGCCCATTAGGCTCATGTCTGCTTCCTTGTGCATGACTACAATCCTATACATATAAGGGGAGTTTTTTTTGTCTATTAATAAGAAATAAAACACACATATGATTTTCCACAGTAAAGAAACAACATGCTTCATTAAGTAGACCCTCTATATCCCTATTTATTCATTGTTGTCATTTCCGTTTTAACCAATATGCTCAGAATTTGGAATACAAATAGCCTTCTTGATATTATAAATGATAATTCTTATAACAAGGATTACATAATAAAGTTTCCAATGACACAATTATCTTTCTCAAACATGATGAAGTAAATCTAACCAATACTATATGTATTATGGGTATCTTCTAGCACCTTTCTGGATTCAAGATTAACTATAATAAATCCATAATATGTGGCACCCATGCTACACCAAAATTTGTTCTTCATTTCAATAATATGAAGGGATGTATTGAGGAATCCTTCCCCATTGAGTATCTTGGCCTTCCTTCATCTTGTCATAAGCTAATAAACTCAGTTTGGAAGCCAATAATTCAAAAAATAGGTTTGAGGCTCCCAAGTTGGAAATAAAATTTATAAGTTTATCCGGTAGGCTCACTTTGGTCACTCCACTATAACTTCTATCTTAACTTTATTTCTCAATTCACTCCTTTGCCTTCTTAGTTTGCTAATGAAATTTACAAAATTAGGAGGAATTTTCTCCAAGGTAATTCCAAAGCATCTAGAAGATGTCACTTGGCTGATTGGAACATTTATTGCATACCTAAGTCACAAGGAGTTTGGGGGCATCATTAACATCAAGAATCTTTCACATTGTCTTGTCAAAAAAATAAATTGCTTCTCTTTATCAAAACAAGGACACCATTTGACAAAATCACATTATGAATAAATATTCCAAAAGGCATAACCCTTGACATCTTACATGTATCTCCATTATCTTTCCTCTTTGGAAATATATAATCAAATACGTATATGTCATCCAACATAGAATCCACACTATCATGGATCTTGCCATAATATTCATTTCAGGCATGACCATGGTTCATGTTTGGTACTTTATTTAACATGAAACTCAACATCTATATACCAAATTCCATTCAATGTATCAAAGATTATTCCCCTCTCATGCCAAATAAGAATAGATCTCTTAATTGCGAACAACCATTTCAATTATGATGATACATATTCCAAAAAAAAAAATCTCTCTAGGAACCCATAAAGTTCTCACATTGTTAAATCTTGGGTTCCCTCATACTCAGTCCGCAAAGCTTACCACTACTTCACTCATGTGGGAACCAAAAAAATCTTTGGGGAATAGATTTTGGAAGCTAAATTATCATCCAAGTATCACCATTCATGTCTGGGTTTTATGCCATACAAAACTTCTTTGTGGTACCGATTGGTACTCAAGAGGATCTCTCAGTCCCATAGATACCCACTCCGCTTGGTTGAGAATGATAATGCCATGCACCCTTTCTTGCATGTTCCTTTTTAATTTAATTTGGACTTATTACTATGCATCATATGATTCAACCCCAAATACTACATGAGGGATACATGATAAGGTTTTTTTGGTACACCTACTTTTTCAAGATGACGGCAAATGAGATTGTTGTAGTTACATTTTGAATTAATGAGAAAAGTTTTTTTTGGCAATTTGAACACTTTTTTGATGGATCTCTTCTCATATATCTCTTAATTATATTTATATTTAATATTTTCTCATAGTTGGTGCATCCTATGCTTGTAAAGACTCTAACAAAGGTGGCCTTCGGATCTACTCAACTAATGAAAAAGTTGTCCATGATAACAAAGGGTATTTTTATTATAAGTTCTTGGTTGATGTTTCTGATGCTTAAGGATACCGAGGATTGAATTCCAATGTTGTTGATTTTAGTCATCTTTTTTAGCTATAGTTACCATTATGGGGTTTCCTTAAGGGATCCTAGTCCCCTTTATTTTGACTATGAGCTTCTATTTTTCTTAGATTGGTCAATACATTGACCTGCTATCTAATTTTCCTCACACCTCTTATTCCTTCCCATAAAGTTTTATGTATCCTTGATAGTATCTAGATTATGATAATTGTCTTTTTCCTATGAATGCAATATTTACAGAAAGTAAATTGCATGTCAATATTATAGATTTGTATGATATTAGTTAAGTAATCGAGCAATTACATATGAAGAAAGAATTATGAGAACTTATCATTTTTTTATGACCGAGAGAACCCACCCCGGGCGAAGCTGACCTGGTAAACTCTCGAGGCATGAGAGGATGTGGTCCGGTCACCCCCCTCCCGCGTCTAATCAACGTGGATTGCCATTCGCAAAGTGCCTTTGGTGAGATTTGAACTCGGGTCCTTCATTGGGACTTATCGAGCTCTTACCACCCAGGCTACTATGGCCGGACTATGAGAATTGTGCCCATAACATATTGCTTACAAAAGAAACTTTTAACAATTTTACATCCATTGTTATGGACAGCATCCAATGCCAACCAAGTACAACATTGATTTCATATATTCCAATACCTCTTCAATGTCATAATATTTCTAAAAACTGAAAAGGGTATAATATATCACTTGTAAATAGATAAATAAGTATAATTACATAATGAAGATTCATTTTGAAAAAAAAAATACTTCTATACCAATATTGAAATCTACAAATGGAGAAAGTTGTTACTAGTGTTGCCCTCCAAATACTCTCATATCAGTAATTGCATATAGAAAATATATGTTGTTCATTTCTTTCTCAAATTTATCACAACAAAACCACATAGATACAACATAACCAACCTTGATTTGATCTTATAGGACACCACATCAAGTCTCTTCCTACACCCTTAGTGATATTAACCCTTAAAGAGAAGAGTTAGGATATGATACACTCAAGTGTGCTCGTGACATAACATACTCAAGTCATCTTATATTATAGAACATATATTTTGAAAATCCAATACATTGTTCTTCTTAGTCATTATAAGCGTAGTTTATAATAAAAATGCAAGCTCGTCTTAACACTTGTAGGTCATGAACCTATTTACAACAAAAATGATGCACTCAAAAATTTTGTGTGCATCCATTTTGTTGTCTTTATTTGAGTGCCTCACAAGCACCAAAATGATCTCAAATTATGTGTATTCTTTATTTTATTATAATATTAAAGATAAAAGTAACTTCTCAAAAAAGATGATATTGATGTGTAATAATACTTGAGTTTACAAGATGATCTTTGCACTCAAGTGTACTCTAGCCTAGGATTACAAGATCACACAAATTCATGAAGGTAGCATGTTGTTTACTAATATATACATGATCAAAGGATACTAGCTCTCACACATGAAAACTACATGAAAAATAGTGGTTGTGCGCATATTTGTACATTGCACATTACAAAGAAATCAGACCTTCCTTCTAAAACATTAAGATACATATTTGTTGGATCATTGTAGTTACTGTTTAGTATTCTCTTTTTTGATTCATTAACACTACACATAACCATGTTACCTTTCTTCTTCACTTCGCTCAAAATTCATAATTTGTAACAATTTGAACAAAATATAGGGATATATGCATAAATTGCATATGAATTCAAATTTTCTCTTGATAGAATTCATATAACAATGAGAGAAGCTAGGAAGAACCATGAGTTGCGTCTCCTTCATATTTCACAATATTCTTCAAAATTCATCCATTTAACTTAATTAGAAACATTATTTTAATTAAGACTGATTAGGCTTAGTTCTTCTTAAAATGAATTGCATTTACTATCTCGAACATTAGCAAAGATGCCTAATATGCGTACACTCTTGAGGTTATGCAACAAATTTCTAAATTTCCTTCCTCAAGAAAAAAATATTCTCCTATATATGTGAGTTCTATAACAAGCATGCATCCCCCTCATTTTTCATTTATCACTTGTAGGAGAAAAAACATGCAAAAGCCAAATTTATATAGACATTAATTTTACACCCATTTTCCTAAACACACATTAATGATTGGGTGCATCAATTTCATTTATTAACAAGAGGAGATCACAAGTATGAGGTTCATTGCACAAAATGAAGTTGTATTGAAGTTGTCAACAAATAAAAACACAACATTTGTGATGTCTTGTGTTTGAAAACTTAAATCTTAAATTGGAAACAACATTTTGTTATTTGATTGGACCAACAGAAAGCACACTTGGTTTGATCTTACTAGTGTCTTTCTTTCGACTGGGAATATTTCTAATAACTTCAAGGTAGGCCAAGCATATTCCGATGTGGCCACACATAAAGTTTGTAAGCATGGGACTGCATGTAAATAAAACCATGACCATTTCCTTTCCTTTTCCTTTAATATATTTGGTGTACTTACTAATTACTCAAGTTTTCTCCTACAATGCATACAACATATCATAAATAGGAATGTGATGATGTGATCATTTACCACTTCATATTTTGTCTTTAGATCATTGGGTTTTGCCATATAAAAAGGATTGGTAGCCCAGTTTGTAGCATGGGCCTCTATGAAGGCATTTCTTTAAATAACTCATATGTAATCTCAATTTTATTAAAACTAAACTATAAGATCTTTGTAACATAAAAGAATGCTATTACTACGGAAAGGTGGGATCCCACCACGAAAAAAACTCTAGTTCTTTGAGATGAATTCTCCTTAAAGTTTTGAGAAGCTAGCCCCCTAGGATCTATTCCCCTTGATGCTCTTTTGTTATAGACATCAAATTCCTATCCATTCATGCAACACAAATCTTGTTATAATAAGTGGAACTGGGTATACTATAAGAAACACATATAACAAGTTGTAGTTGAGTGAAACATGAAAAGAAAAACTACAATTATTGGCTAACATGAATTGGTTTCATTAATGTCAGGTTGATATAGATGCCCTTTATATCCAAAATTATCAATTTAGTTCTCTTGATGCATGGAAGGCTCAATTTAAATGTTTTCTTGATTCATAAGGCCATAAGTCTCATACATTGTTCACCTTTGTGCTCTAAAAGGCCTCAAAAGTCTCATCTCAACATAAATATTGTTCTATTAAAATCCTAAAATATGTAATGCAATGTAGTGCCATGATTTGCTCCATTTTAGATCATGAAGAGCTAAATCTCAACATAAAAACTTAAAAAGGAAGAAAACGTGATGCAACCAACTTCATAATTTTTAAATCAATCTGAATACTATACTTATATTATACTTACATGGGCATATTTTGAGTTTTCTATTGAAAGAAGTTGAAAGAATAAAACATAGAAAGACCACTTCCATGAGAATTAGATAGTCTATAAATACAATACATTAGTTAATAACTCTAAGTTTTTCTTATAAGACTAGTATATAGTTAAGTGCAAGTACTAAATCCTCCATGTGCATGAAGACTTCTCACTTGATATGGATGAGTTCTTTAACCTTTCCTATTACAACACCTATAGTCATGTATCCATAAAACCAAACTTGATGACATGGTTTTCACATGTATTTCATATTTGAAATACAAATATTTGGATAATAAGGATATATTAGCAACTTGGTATGCCTTGTTTTGAGAGTATTGATTTAAAATGCAATTTCCCCTTTGCAATGGTTTTTGCGGTTTCACTATTTTCAAAAACATACTAATGAGATTGGGAAAAGAAAGAAAGACAATCCAATGATAAGTGAATTATTAAAGTGATGGATAATTAATAAACTTACAAATGGAATTAGGAGGAGTTTTGAAGAAAAGTGGTGTTAAAGGCAACTAATGATTTGGTTTAGGTTTCACGTTATAATTAAGGAGAAAATATGCCAAAATAGTGAATTTAGCCAAGTGTGGAAAAGAAAAGAACTAATTTGATGCCTTAAATAAATGAAATAAGAGGGAGACTTGGAGACAAAAAAGTATCCTTAGATTTTGTATTTTGGCCTCAAATCTCACTCACACCTAGATATAAGTGGTTAAGACTTTTCTTAAAAACTTGGGATTAGAAGGATAAAAGGAGAGGGAGAAATGAATTAAATGGTTTTCTCTAAAGTGATGATTTAAAAATAAATATGAATTAATGTCATAGTTCTAACCTAAATAAGAAAATATACATGGTACTTTAATTATTTGCATTTTATGAAAATGTAGCTGGTCTCAAGCCCGGGTAAAGGAGGAGGATTGGTGGTTCGTTGATAGTCAGCCACAAAAACTTTTTCACTCTTTCTATGATAAGGATCCTCATAAAAATTTTATTGGAGCATCCCTACCTAGGGATGCGTTGCATTGGCACCTGGGTGAAGTGATAAATATGCAAGGGGTTTTGACACAACGACACCCAATTGTGTTGAAGGACAGACAAGAGTTTCCACATCTTGGATGGGTGTGGGTAAAGAAGCTAGTCCTACTGCATCATTGCCCCAATGTAGTAAAATATGTGCAAGGGTTACCACATCTTGGACGGGAGTGGGTAAAGAAGCTAGTCTCGTCGTCCAATTTCCCGTATGTAGTGAAAAATGTGTAAGGACAACATTTTTATGAAGGCAGTTAAAGAAGCAAGTTCAACAAAAGAGGATTATAGTTGTATGTTGGAATATTGGCTCTTTCACGGGGAAATCTTTGGATATACTGCATATGATGATGAGAAGAAAAGTCAGTATAGCTTGCTTGTTGGTAACCAAGTGGACAGGGGAACATTTTAGAGAGATTGGAGACACAAGATATAAAATATGCTATATATATATTGATAAACCAAGAAATGGATTAGGTATTATTATTGATAAGATGGTGAAGGATGGTGTTGTCAAGATCACAAGGATGGGTGATAGAATCATATCTATCAAGGTTGCTCTTGGTGGAAAGATTTTTAACATTACTAGTGCCTATGCCCCCCAAGTTGGCCTTAGAAAGGAGGCTAAGAAGGATTTTTGGGATGGCATGGATGAATTGAAGTAGTGAATACTGATTTATGAAAATATCATTATTGGGAGTGATTTAAATGGTCATGTGGGGAGTAGCAATGTTGGATGTGAGAGACTTCATGATAGTTTTGGATATGGTCGAAGAAATGGAAAAGGAGAGAGGATATTAGACTTAGCAGCTACATTTGATATGATTTTGCCAAACACCCATTTCAATAAAAGAGAATCTCATAAGATTACTTTCAATAGTGGAAAAATTGTAGACAAATCAATTACCTCCTTATGAGGCGGGTGGATCACAAACTATGCAAGGATTGTAAAGTGATTCTTGACAAAGAATTCACGACCCAACATAGGTTGGTGATTTTGGATATTGTCATGAAGATCAATTAAGGCAAGCATGTCAAAAACCAAGATAGCATGATCAAGTGATGGAATCTTAAAGAAAAAAAGAAGTTTACTTTTAATGATAAACTCATCAAGGAGGGAACTTGGAACTTGGAGTCTGACTTTAACACTATCTGGCATAACATGAGCTCCTGCGTAACAAAAATTGCCAAAGAGGTTTTTGGTGATCCCAAAGGTTTTGGGCCGCCACAGAAAGAGACTTGGTGGTGGAATGATGAAGTACAAAAGGTTATTAAACTGAAAAGGGAGATATGTAGGAGCTTGTCCAAATCTCGAGATGATGCTACAAAAGGTTATTAAACTGGAAAGGGAGATCTGTAGGAGCTTGTCTAAATCTCGAGATGATGCTACGTTCTAGAGATACAAGCAACCAATGAAAGAAGCTAAAAAGATTGTTCAGGAGGCAAGGTCTAGATAATTTGATGTTATTTAAAATAAGCTGGACACAAGTGAAGGGGTATATATATATATATATATATATATATATATATTAATATATATATATATATATATAATTGCTTGTATAAGAGAAAGGAAAGGAAGAGACTTTAGTCAACTAAAATGCATCAAGAATGAAGATGGTAGAGTGTTGGTGAAGGACGGTGATATCAAGAACCAATGGAGAAATTACTTACATAAGCTTTTCAATGGAGATACTGTAAATAATGTTAGAGGCTCGTGTGACATGAATACAAGAGATATCATTTACACACATCGAATTTCACTATTTGAGGTCAAGAATGCTATGAAAAAGATGAAGATGAGAAAGGAATCTGGACCATATGGTATTACCATTGATGTATGGAAGAGTATGGGGGATAAAGGAGTTATGTGGTTAACAAATTTCTTTAACAAGACGATGAAGAGCAAGAAGATGTCGGATGAGTGGAGAAATAGTATTATAGTCCCCATATACAAGAACAAAGGTGATGTTCAGAGATGCAAAAACTACAAAGATATCAAGTTGATGAGTCATACTATAAATCTTTGGGAAAGGATTATTGAGTAGAGGCTAAGATCTATAACGTAGATACCAAACTACCAATTTGGTCTCAAGCCTAGAATATCAACAACATATGCTATTTTTCTAATAAGGAGGCTTATGGATAATTATAGAGAAAGCAAAAGAGATATTCATATGGTTTTTATTAATTTGGAAAAGTCTTATGAACAAGTACCCAACAAAGTGATGTGGATGGTTTTGAAGAAAAAGGGTGTGTCAATCCAATACATTGACTTAATTAAAGACGTATGATTGTTCTACTGCAATTGTGAAGACTCCTGGAGAAGAGACACTAACTTTTCCTATCATAGTTGGGGTACACCAAGGATCCACACTCAGCCCATATCTATTTTTTCTTGTTATGGATGAGTTGGCAAAGAATGTTCAAGATGATATTCCTTGGTGTATGTTATTTGCTGATGATATTGTATTGATTGACAAAACTAAAATTGGATTGAATGATAAAGTTGAACTTTGGAGAAAGGCATTGGAATCAAATGGATTGATGATAAGTGGGAGCAAAATTGAGTATATGAATTACAATTTCAGCCAATCTCATAGTGTGAATAGTGTAGCTAAGTTGGAAGGAGTAGATATACCAAAATGTGATAAACTTTGTTACTTGGGTTCTATTATTCATATAGATGGGGATGTCAAAAATGCATTTGTCATAGGATCACTGCAGGGTGATTGAAATGGAGGAGTGCCTCTAGAGTATTATGTGATCAGAAGATCCCTATCAGATTAAAAAGTAAGTTTTATAGAACAGATATATGACAACCATTCTCTATGAGAGTGAATGTTGGGCTATGAAGAAACAATGTCTCAACAAGATGAACATGGCTGAAATGTGTGTGCTGAGATGGATGTGTGGGAATATAAGAAAAAAAATCGCTTAAGAAATGACTATATCAGGAACAAAGTGAGGGTGGCGAGAATTGAGGACAAGTTGTGCGAGGGATGACTCAGATGGTATGGACATGTGCAATGCAGACTGACTAATCCTCCTACACCAAGAAATGCTATTGAGTCAACCACAACTAATAAAAGAATATGAAGGACTAAATTAGCATGGGAAGAACATAAAGAGAGATTTTGAATCTCTACATATCAACTAGAACATGGCCCATGATAGAGATGAATGGAAATAAAGTATACATGTAGTCGACCTCAACATAGTTGTGACCGAGGCTTAGATGATGATGATACTTCAATTATTTGTGGGGCATGACAACCACTGGATCAAGATCCAACGATGACTGATTCATCGTCTACCTCATGTGAGAAAGGAAAACCAAAACAATAACTCAATGAATATCTTTGTTCATCTCTCCCTCATCAATGCACAAATGAATTTTGAAACCTCTTCAATGGATTGGGGAGAGGATTTTGAGCCTGTCTACCCTAGGTTTCACCTACTTTGTGAGTCAATTATCGATTTTCCCAATTCACAACCTCAATGGTAACCATATCACCATACTTGAGGCTATATAAAGTCATGTGATCCCCCTACAAGATGACCAACGTGTCCATGAGACTTTGATCGACTCCATGAACACATCCCTACCTCTAATTCTTCTCCTAGCCCCATGTTCCACCACTACCCCCCTAAGCCTTATCAGATATTCCTCTTCATCGTCCTATCATCTCTTACCCTCTCCAAGGCAATTAGAGCCCTCAACAAGTTTGTTGAGGCAAGGAAAATGCCTTGATACCCTCTCTAGTTCTCAGAATTTCTAGATCACAAGCTCAACTATCAGGTTGACAACCATCTCCTGTGAGAGAGGTGAGCCAAGGTCAAAGATAACCTCTGGGGAATTTACCCCTCTGCCTCGATGCTCCTTCTTTGAGGTTAGGGTTTCTTCCGTCTTTTCCCTACCTTTCTATATGCTTTTCTTGACCAAGCACGCAAGTGCCAACCCTAATCTAGTGTGAGCTGATTGGCTTTGTCGTGGCCTTGTGCCGTGTTGCCATTATCTAGTCAGCCGCTAAGGTGGCGGCCTATGATTGGCTAAAAATGAATTAACTTCTAAAAATTGTAGAAAATTATAGGATTATCCAAATATGGCAAGTAATATATGAAAATTGATAAAAAAATACAACAAATTCAATAAAAGTGATTTCAATAGCTAATTATGCCTCTAATTCCAAAAGTGCCTAAAGTTTGTAACGTTAATGTATTAAAAGCACGAAAACCCTAATTTCTTAGTTATAGTGATCATAACATACTTAAATGACTTTGATGGATAAATTTTGGTCTTTTGGATAAAAAGGACGTCTTGGACTTAATTTGAGATTAAGAATGCATATAATATCAAAATTAGGGTTTGTAAGTTAAAAGGCATTAAATGTGATGATTAGGGTTTGGGAAGCCAAATCCTAATGAAACCCTAATTTGACTCCAAAACCCTAACTTGGTACCAAAGTCATTGTTAATATTAGTTTAAGGACAAAATAGTAATACGTGGGTGTTATGCATTTATTTCAGGGTGATTACTTGCTCGATTTCAGATGCACCTATTTTCTTGGACTTTAAGTCACTTTTGAGAAAGGTATGTGGTTATGCCTAAGTCTACTCGCCTTATCGACTTCCATGGTTTTTCGATGTTTTTTGAATTATTGCAACTAAACTATTGGATGTTTATTTACTTTTTGCAATCTATAAAGTTTTTATGAGTATCACATTATATAAGTATAACTTGCTCAATTATCTCTAGTGGATTTAAGTGATACAATGTGGGATGTATGAAATGTCATTATGATGATAGGTGATCAAGTTGGGATAGGAAGATCACCAATGAGACCAAGTTGGGATAGGAAGATCACCAATGAGACCAAGTTGGGATAGGATGGTCATTATGATGCCAAGTCAGGAAACGTAGTCTATGATAAACCAAGCCCAAGAACAAGAAGGTTATGAGAAGTCCACTGCAGGGACTAAACCCTAGTGACATGGCACCCCATAATGAGTGCTCCAATGAGGGTGTGTACCACAAATATCAAGTGACTAAGAGTTGAGAAGTTAGATAAAACTTCATGTTAAATTTTGTAATCATAATTGTTGCTAGGGCTGATTATGTTGTTACACATACATGCAAATATTTTATTTCCCCCACCTATCGGTATATTTGGATATATTGATTGTTGTTTTGTTTCACGACATTTTAGGTTGAACTGCTAATAACCTAAAAAAAGGACATCCAGAGAAGAAGGCACCAAAAGAAAAGATCTAAAGTTATCTTGGAGGATCTAGATAGACAATTTTTATTTCCTATTGCAAACAATAGAATTTCATATCATGTAACTCCTTAATGGAGAGTTTATCTTCTTTTTGTTACCAAACTCTTTTCCTTTTTAGTGAAATTTATAATTATTTTTGTTAACTTCTAAACCTCGATCCTATAAATATGATAATGGACCTTGCCCTCTCGGTCCACCTAAATAGGGGATGATAGGGAGAGGGGGTCATTACATTTGGTATCAGAGCCTGGTTTACCATTTAACCTTTAATAATTATTAAATTTTAAGAGTTCCATAGAGCCCAAGGGAATTATTAGGGTATTTTCGAAATACAATGGTGTCTAGAAGGATCCATGACCTAAGGGCTAACAAAACTTTCATCTGCATCACTAGTCGGCTTACGAGGACTCCCGGGCCCATGCATCCTGCTTGGGAAAAGTCAAAGGATTTTATCCAAAATAAAATACCTCAAGATTTTCTTCTCATATAAATTCATGCCTTCTCTTTTGCTCACCAAAACCCTAGGGACTCGATAACTTCTTTCTATACCCTTTTGAGTATTAGGGTCATGGATATTAGGGATTAAGGCATCCTCTACCAAATAATAAAATGCATGTAAAAAAGTTGTCATGGACATAATGTTTATGATGATTTAGATGACCTAAACATAAAACTAAAATAAAGTTATTTATGTAAACCAACATGGCTTGCACCAAGCTTAACACCATCCCTGACGACACAGCCATGGATTATCTAGAGGGGATGCCCTCTAGCAAGAAGAGACTATCCTCAGAGAAGAGGAGGAGATTCATGGAGGGTGGGTCCTCAAAAAAGAAGTAGAGGGAAGATGAGGCCTCTACTGAGAGAGGTCATGAGCATGAGATTGTCCCCTTTGGCGTGCAAAACCCTGAAGATGGTACTGACCCCAAAGGTGAGCCTATGATAGAAGATGAGCTAAAGAATGACCATGGCCATGCTTCTGGCTCTAGACTAACAGTCAGTAAAGTAGTTGTTCTTACCCCTAATGTTCTCTAGCTAGATAAATAGAAGAAGATCATTGAGGCCATTAGTGCCCTAGCACTAAAAGATGTTTTGAGAGATGAGAATGGTGAAACCCTACATGTACGTCCTCATCTCAGAGACACCATCCTCAAATTCTTCAAGATGAATACAGAGAAAATATGGGGTGAAGCCAAGGCTGAGGTGGTTGATAAGGTGGATGCCTAGCTCCTTTCTATGGAGAATGGATTTCGCATTATGGAGGTGCAACCCAACAAGAAGGTTTTCTTTGCTCTCATCTTCTTGAGGGAGTTGTAAAGATTTGGTGGGAGAATTACATCACCAACTGAGACCTAATTGTAGAACTGATGGCCTGGATGGACTTCCGTACCATCTTCCTTGTAAGATTCATTCCCATCTCAACCAAGAAGGAGAAAGAAAAGCATTTCGTGCTCCTTTATCAAGGTAGCATGTCTGTGGTGGACTATGCTTGAAAGTTCCACCTCTTGGAGCCTTTTGGATATATGATGATTGAAGAGAAGCAAGTGGAACATTTTTTGAAGCACTTGCACCCTAGATAAAAAACCCACATGATGACAAGTAAACCCTTAAACTTCAGTGAGGCCCTAAACTTCACCCTAGACGTGGAAATGACCATATTGCCTTCTCAGAACCCGCCCAAGGGATATCTAGGGTTCACATAAGGCATTTTTTCCTCAAGGAATGACAATAGAAGAAGCCAAGGTCATAGCAATGGTAAAGGAAGGAATGGAGGAAAGGGAAATCTCGGTCATGAAGACCGCAATCGCATATGTAGCACTTGTGGGAGGAAGTACCCTGGTAAGTGTTGCTTTGAGAAGTGGGTGTGTTTTTGCTATCAATAGGAGGGACATCTCATAATCAGTTGTCCTCTTCCTGACCCTTGAGGTTCGTGCCCGATGGCAGATCAACCAATGGATGCAACACCCCAACAAGCAACCCCACCTATAGGAGGAGGAGACATGCCTGAGTCTTCGCCATTGATAATGAAGAGACCCCAGCTAATGCCAACTGACTTATAGAAGGTAACCATCACTAGAATGTCATTTTCTATCCTTTACCATGAAGTGCATAATAGTGTTATTGTTATAAAAACAATGTAAGCATGCTTGATATAATAGGCCATGATGTTAAATCTTTGTTTGACTCTGGTTCTACTAATACTTTCATCTCACAAAATATTACAGCTATGCTTTGTTTGGACTTCAAGGACTTAGAATATGTCTTAGAAGTAACTACCCTAGTGGTTAGATCTTCTCATCCCCTTTAAAGACACCAATTATTCCTATAAAGTATATGAACAATGAACTCCCTACTAATTGTATCTTGGTTGATATGAATGATTTTGATGTCATTATAGGAATGGATTTCTTTATAGTATAATGCAAAAATGAATTGTAGGGAAAATAAAATAAGGATAGAGAGATCAAGTCATGCATCCTTTACCATTAGAGGTAGGAAGAATGCTACCACCACCCTATATGTGTCAGTCGTGAAAGCGGAACGAATGGTAGCTAAAGGTTGTCTAGTATTCCTAGTTGTAGTTACTGAGATAGAGTTGAAGGTGCAACATTTAGAGGAAATAGAGGTAGTCAGGGAGTATGTTGATGTATTCCTAGATGATTTTCTAGGCATACATCTAGAGAGAGAAGTAGACTTCTCAATATACCTAGCTCCCTAGACAAAACCAATTTTTCAAGGCACCTTACAGGATGGCTCCTGCCGAGTTGCTTAAGTTGAAGAAGCAACTGTAGGAACTATTAGACAAGGGATCCATCTAAACTAGTACATCCCCCTGGGGGGCATCGTTCCTCCTTGTCAAGAAAAAGGAAATATCACTTCGCATGTGCATAGACTACAAAATTATTAATCAAGGTACCATTAAGAACAAGCGTCCCCTATCCCGCATAGATGACCTATTTGACTAGCTCAAAAAAACTTGAGTCTTTTTGAAGATTGACTTGAGATCTGGTTACCACCAATTGCTAGTTAAAAGTGAGGATAGTTACCACCACTCGTGAGTTAAGAGTGAGGACATCCCAAAAACCACTTTTCAAACCTGTTATAGCCACTACGAGTTTTTGGCTATACCCAATGCTCCAAGTCTGTTCATGAATCTTATGAATAGTGTGTTCCAGACTTTCCTTGATACTTTTGTCATAGTGTTCATAGATGACATCCTAGTTTACTCTGATGACCTTGAATAAAACTGTGAGCACCTACCTAGGGTCGTTGATATCCTGAGAAAGTAGAAGTTCTGTGGGAAATTCTCAAAGTGTGAGCTTTGGATAGATCGAGTTATGTTCCTCAGGCACATTATATTTGGACGAACCATTTCGGAGGACCCTGCTAAGGTAGAGGCCATTCGAGAATAGCCAACCCTGAAGAATACATCCAAGATTTGCAACTTCTTGGGATTGGCCAGGTATTACCAGTGATTCATTAAGAATTTTTCAAAGACTATTTTTTCCTTGACCAAGCTAACTCTGAAGAATGAGAAGTTTTTTTGGTCTGATCTGTGCAAAGCACAATTCTAGGAGTTGGAAAAAAACTTACTTCAGCCCCCGTCTTGACCGTACCCTCGGGTAATGATGATTTCATCATCTTCAATGACGTATTGTAGATGGGCTTAGGATGTGGGTTAGTGCAGATTAAGCATTTGATCGCCTTTTCTTCCAGACGACTCAAGCCCAATGAGTTGAATTATCTGACCCATGATCTAGAACTCACGACAATTGTCTATGCCTTGAAGTTTTGGTGACATTATCTGCATGGGGCTACCTTTGACATCCTCACTGACCATAAGAGACATAATTACATGTTGACTCAGAAGGACCCAAACTTATGACAAAGAAGTTGGATGGAATATCTGAAGGATTTTGATTTAACCATAGCCTACCATCCCAAAAAGGCCATTGTGGTTTCCCATGCCCTCATTAGAAAACATCTCAGTTGTGCAGGCGGTTTGGTTAACCAGTGGAAGAGTCTGGAAGACTTTGCTTAAGGGCTCCACAGCCACTGATAGATAGGATATGTCTTTCCAATATCCAGATCAAGCCTAACCTATTCACCGAGCTTATAACAACCCAGTTAGCCATCCCAGAGTTAGAAAAGATGAAGGGTTTTATGGAAAGGCCTCAAACACACCTCTTAATGGGTGTGGATGGTTGAATCCAATATAAAAGTCATATTTAGGTTCCTAAGGATTCCCCTCTAAAGACTTGTATCTTGCAAGAGGCTCATTGATCAAAGTATACAGTACATCCTGGCATTAGTAAGATGTTTAACTCATTGATCAAAGTATACAGTACACCCTGGCACTACTAAGATGTTTAAGGATCTAAAATGATACTTTTGGTGGTCAGGAATGAAGAGAGCTATAGTTTCATACGTGCCTAGTTGTCTCATGTGCCAAAAGGTGAAGGCTAAGCACCAGCAACCTAATGGGTTACTATAATCAATTAAGATTTGTGAGTGGAAATGGGACCAGATCACCATGAATTTTGTATTGGGTCTTCTGATGACAAGAAAAGGTCATGATGCAATATGAGTTGTGGTGGAACACCTAACCAAGTAAGTACACTTCCTTGCCATGAAAGTCACTTCCAAGGTGTCGGACTTAGTCGAGATTTATATTAGAGAGATAGTTCATTTGCATGGTGTTCCAAGTTCCATTATTTTTTATCGTGACCCTAAGTTCACTTCAACGTAATGGAAACAAGTTCAAGAGGAACTCAATACGAGGCTAAAATTCAACACAACTTATCACTTCCCGACTAATGGACAATAAGAAAGAACGATCCAAACCTTAGAAAATTGTTTGAGAGCATGTGTTCTCGATTGGGGTGGATCATGGGAACAATACCTGCCCTTAGCTAAGTTTGTCTATAATAATAGTTATGAAGCCGTATAGGGATACCTCCATACAAAGCTCTTTATGGGAGTTTGTGTCAATCACCACTTCATTGGGATTATGTCAGTGAGAGGACCTTTCTTAGGTCAGAAGAACTACAGTTTTATGTTGGCAAGGTCTCTTTGATCAAGAAGAGGTTGAAGAGAGCCTAGGATTGACAGAAATTGTATGCTAATACAGAAAGGACAATTCTGCACTTTACTGTAGGTAACCATGTGTTTTTTAAAGTCCAACCCCTCCAATCTATAGCTAAAAATAGAAGAACTGAGTCCCCTATGTGGGGGTCCATTTGAAATTTTGGAATGGATCGACAAGGTTGTTTATCATCTAGCTTTACCACCAAAGTACAATATGATGCATGATGTGTTCCATGTGTCCAATCTGAAGCGCTATGTGAAGGATCCTACTCATGTGTTGACCATCGAAGGTATAGAGCTCTAAGGAAGGTTTTCATACCCTGATTCGCCTATGAGGATCTTGGATTCCATGGTGAAAGAGATTCAGAATAAAAAGATAAAGATGGAAATGTTCTTTGGAAGCACCATGGTGAGGATGAAGCCACATGGGAGTTGAAGACTGATATGGAAAAATCTAATCCTAGAATTTTTGTATGATTAGCTTAATTTTGAGGAGAAAATTCCTATAAGAGGGAAATGATGTTATGACATTGTTTTTCACATCTATTTACATATTTGAAATGTAAATATCTAGACAATAAGGATATATTAGCAAGTTGGTATGTCTTTTTTTGAATGTATGGATTTATTATGCAATTTATATTTTGTAATGTTTTCATGGTTTTTACTATTTTCAATAATCCAATAATGATATATGGGAAAAGAAAGAAAGACAATACAATAATAAGTGAATTACTAAAGGTTATGGATTATTAATAAACTTACATATAAAATTATGAGGAATTTTCTAGAAAAGTGGTGTTGAAGGCAATTAATGGTTTGGTTTTGGTTCCTGCTATAACTGATGAGAAAAGATGTCAAAATAGAGAATCTAGTCAAGTGTAGAAAAGAAAATAATTAATTTGATGACTTAAATAAATGAAATAAGAGGGAGACTTGGAGACAAAGAAAAGTATCTTTAGATTTTGTATTTTGGTCTCAAATCTCGCCCACACCTAGATATAAGTGGTTAAGACTTTTCTCAAAAATTTGGGATTAAAAGGATAAGAGGATAGAGACAAATGAATCAAATGGTTTCCTCTAAAGTGATGCTTTAAAAAGGAATATGAATCAAATGTCACAATTCAAATCTATATAGAAAACTATACTCGATCCTTTAATTATTTGCATGGCATGAAAACCATCGGGTCTAGATCCAACGATGACTAAGTCATCGTCTACCTTGCACAATAAAAGAAAACCAGATGAGTAAGTTAAAAAATATCTTTGCTCCTCTCTCCCTCATCAATGCATGAATGAATTTGGAAACCCCTTCAACGGATTCATGAAAGGATTTCAAGCCAGACTACCCTAGGTTTTACCTATTTTGTGAGGCAATTATGGATTTTCCTTATTCGCAGCATCAATGGTAACCCTGCTGCCATAGTCAAGGCTATATAAAAGCATGTGATCCCCCAACAAGATAACCAACACATCCACAAGACTTTGCTCGACTCCCTAAATGCATCCCTACCTCGAACTCTTATCTTGGACCCATCTTCGACCTCTAGACCCCTTTGAACCTTGTTGA
Source organism: Alisma plantago-aquatica (assembly GCA_963693085.1). Classification (NCBI taxonomy): domain Eukaryota; kingdom Viridiplantae; phylum Streptophyta; class Magnoliopsida; order Alismatales; family Alismataceae; genus Alisma; species Alisma plantago-aquatica. The sequence continues at coordinate 1,228,788,099 of OY856412.1, forward strand.
ATATTCCTCTTCACCGTCCTATTAGCTCTGACCCTCTCCTAGGAAATTGGAGCCCTCAACGAGTTCGTTGAGGCAAGGCAAAGGCTATGATGCCCTTGATAGTTGCTCAGAAGATCGGGATCTCAATGACAACTATTAGGTTGACCACCTACTCAGATGAGAGAGGTGAGCTGAGGTAGAATATAACCTCTAGGGAATTTACCCCTCTGCCCCAACACTCCTTCTTTGAGGTTAGGGTTTCTTTTGTATTTTCCCTATCTTTCTGTATACATTTATTGACTAAGCCATGTGAGTGTGGGCCCTAATCTAGCATGATCTGATTGGCTCGGTCGTGGCCATGTGCCACATTGTCATTATCTAGTAAATCATTGAGGCGGCTGTCTATGGTTGCCTAGAAAATAAATCAACTTCTAACAATCATAGAAAATTATAGGATTATCCAAATATGGCAAATAATATATGAAAATTGATGATAAAAAGTAGAAGGAATTCAATAAAATTAATTATAAGAGCTAAAACTCCTTCTTATTCCTAAATTACCTAAAGTTTCTAACTTCAATGTACATTGATGACTTGTATGCTAAACTTGATATTCTTGAGCAAAATGAGAAAATTTATCTTAAGAGCATTGACTCCTTGCAAGGCCAATTTCTTAATCTTGAGCTCCAATACAATGGAGTTGAAATAGAGAATGGTTTCTATCTTAAGAATATTGCATATCTTAAGGAAGATAATCAAAGGTGCCTAAATGAGCTTGAGGTACTTAAAATTGAAAATGCTAAACTTTAGCTTGTTAGTGAATCTCATAGAGAAGAGAGAGATGTTTATCTCAAAGGAATTCAATTGCTTAAATATGAAAATGCTAGGATTATTTCTCAAGTAAATGATCTATCTTCTAAACCTATATTACCCGGTAATTATGTTACTTCTATTACTCTTTAAAAGGATTCTTATTTGACTAAAGCCCTCTGTTTAGAGACTGACCTTGTTCATGATAGAGATGATCTTTCTATCTTATATTCTACTATTATATCTCTTACTGATGACAATCATAGACTTCGAGACTCTATACAGAAATTCCTCTAGGGAAAAACTCCCTAAATGAAATACTTGATCACTCTACCAAACAAAGTGGTACTCGTGGTTTGGGATTTGTAGGGGGGATCTCCTAAGGGCAAGAATAAGGCCAAAGGTAAGAAAAAGAGTGGGAAACTCCTCTTTTCATTGGAGAGTTTTCTTGCTCAAAGAACCCTATGATATGTTCTCATTGCAAGAGTGATGACCAATATTCAAGTTATTGCCCGTACCAGCCTAAGGGGACCAACCCTAAGATGGTTTTATGGCCTTAGAGTAGGAAGTGGAAACAAAAATTTTATTGGCCATTAACCCATAACAGGAGATCGCATCATTGAGTATGTAATGGGAAGGATGGTTTTAGCGAGATATACCTAGTCTTGGGACTTGCCCAATGACAATACCTCACAGCCATGTGTGGTCTTCAAAGCCATGTCTTGGACGATGTCTGTGCAACTCCTGGTCTTCACCATGAACCTTGGCCTCCACCACAGACTGTGATTGATGTGTCCTCCTAAGCGGTAGACATCTCCTGCCTCTGCAGATAGTCTACACGGACCACCTAGAACTCCTACCATTCTAGAAGAATTGGTAGAAAGGAGATGACCCTCCTGTTGGTGTACTAGCACCAACCTACTCTACCGAACTCAGACTGCTATTCTACAATTGTCTTTCCCTCATTGTGCCTCCCTAGTCGGGTAGAACTTGCTTGGGTTCTCTCAGTTACCAGAACCAGAGGGGACAAAAACTTTGCAGAGAAAATGATATTCTGAGTTGTGTATTCTGAGAAGCCCCCAATACCCCTCTATTTATAGTAGAGGGCACGGTTAGGGTTCCCAGTCTGTTCGGGAGTAGAAGGATCCAAAAATTCCATGAATAGTTTGTACTGCGATAGGCAAAGCAGTCGATTCACTAGTGAACCGATATGTTGGGAGTGTGAGCCGATCGGTTCACCCAGTGAACTAGTCTTTTCACTTCCTAGACTTGCCTGCAATTGACTTTCCTCAATCGTTTCCAATTAATGCAAAGATTAATCCTTATTCTAATCGAATTGAACAAGTGAAATGTGAAAGTTTTCCTCCAACCAGAAAAATCCCAATTTCCTTAGTTGGCAGGACTCTGAGCCGCCTGGTTCACCAAGTGAACCGATCGGTTGGCTCACACCAGCCGATCAGCTCATAAGGGTGAACCGGTCAGTTGGTAGTCCTAACATTGCCAATGCAGTCTCCAATCAACCTAACACTCTCACCAGCTAGTTTAATACTTGAACTTGGTAGTTTCGAGTCCAGTCAGTCAATTGTATATTTAATTGAGTACCTAAACACCTTTAGTCTCAATCTAAACATCATTCATGGACAATCTCCTCTTCCAAGGATATCCTATGTGTGTTACCCTACATGTTCCAATTTATGTTGGCAGTGAATGTTCATAACAACTTATGACATCACAAGCAATGAGTGGAATCTAGTAACTCATCATTACTGCCCAAGCAACTCAGAAAGTTGGAGAACAACTTCAACCTACAATATGTTATTAATATTACAATGATCGTATAGTTCCTATGTCACTGACATCCAGATTGAACTTGAGGCATGGAACGTCATCGTCTTTAACATTCAATCCATGTTCCTTGACCTAGAGCAGACTGTCTGAGATGCATGTGAGTTCACATATCATTTATTGAATTAGATGAGTATGGCCATACAATTCTCAGTCTCTCTTATCAAGGGGCCCTGGATATCATACACTTTTGTAGGAGGGACAAATCTCATCTCTATCACTCACAGTGTATCCTTATGTGTCAAAGTCACCCAACTGTCACCTTTATAACAACCCATGTTTTAGGACTGTGTTTGATGATGTCAAAGTGTACCCAATGACATGTAACGAGTGCAGTGATTTCACGTCTAAGAACCACTATCACCACTATCACTATGAGAGACGATTGTGACTACCATTCCATGGTATCCATGTATCACTCTCACGGTGGGTCTGACCTGTATACTATTCTCTAACATATATCTATGTGCTTGACTTGATATCATATATCATGACTAATTAGACTCTATCATTAGTCAACACACACTCTAGTCTTATGTTTTACTGTTGTCTATTTTTCTTCCACAGTAATATCCGACTAGGGACATGTCAAGAATGTATGTACTCTTATCATACATATAATCTCATTGTTTAGGTCCTCAATCTGAAAACATATGTCATTGAGTCACATCATTCTTTAAACATCTATGTGTCATCATCTCATGACTGAGACAAACATAATAGATGGAATTACCTTTATCATTATCAAATCAAGTATCATATGTCTCATTGCAATCATCTTATGATTGGCTCTCTAGGCATACTATACCAACAGACTCCCACTTGCACTTAGAGACAATCACCCACGAATCATATTCCAAGTGATCTTAACATGTCCATCATGTTTCTGCTGCACACGTGATTTTATAGAGGGTAAGCAACATTTGCTTCAAGTCGGTATATTACATGTTTCACATCCCCTCGATGTATGACATCTCATATGAGATGGAAGTGTCATAGTATCATATCTAAAATTCCTTTGCCTAACCAATAGATCCATTGTTGTCACAATATTACTACTGGGACACCAATGGTCGGAACCTCCCATAAGTTCATCCATTTGAACTTCTAGATGCATACAATATCCTTTACAGTGTTTGTAACACTAAGGTACTCTACTTCTTATTGTATAATTAATCAGTTGTCTTATGTTGGAATATTTCCAACTAACAATTCTTATTCCAAGGTCAAACACAATTTGTCATTTTAGAAGCTTGCATCGGTGTAATTCTTTACACCCAACTCTTCCTTATTACCATAACTAAAGAACTAGTCCTTTTAGTACTTCACAAGTACATAAAGATGTCCTTCATGGTATTCCAATAACTCTTACGGGAGTTCAACAGATATCCATTCGTCATGTCCAATACATACAAGATAATTGGGGTCATACAAGATGATGATTTCATATCTTCTTGTCATGTCCAATACATACAAGATGATGAGTTTGTATATTCTTGTCATGTCCAATACATACAAGATAATTAGTTCATATTTTCTTGTCATGTCCAATACATACAAGATAATGAGATGAGTTCATACGTGATAGATCCAATTGTGAATGTATATGGCATATATCCATGTGTTCCTTATTCTTCATAAGAATTGGGATACTTGTCTCTTGAGAGACTAACTCCATGGAACATGGACATGTTTTCTCTCATCATGTTGAACCCTTTTAGCATCTTGTTGATGTGTGTTCTATTTCTTAGGACAAGAATCCCTCTTGATCTATCTCTATAGATCTTGATTCCTATCACATAGAATGCTTCTCTAGAAACCTTTTAGAATGCACTTTGTTGCCAGGTTTCAATATTTGCATTATAAGGATGTTATTCCCCATCAATATGTGGAATATACATATGCTCCCACTAAATTCTTGTAATCACACATTACTTCTTTATTCTGGCTCAAGTCAAACTCTTTGACTATCTTGTCAAAAAGAAGATCCCAGTTTTGAGGTGTCCGCTTCAATCCAAAGATTGATCTATGCAACTTTATAGACTTTATTTGCATTATTGCATTCATAAAACCTTTAGGTTGTGTTACATACACATCCTGCACAATATTTCATTTAAGGAATGTGGTTTTAATATCCATATGTCAAATCTCATAGTCATATTAAGCTACAATGGCAAGCATTATCCAGATGGATTTATCCATGGTAACTACTGAAAGGATTTCATCATGTTCAACAACTTGAACTTGTTAGAAACTCTTTTCAACCAACTTACCCTCCATGTCAGTCTTCTTCTGGAAGACCCAAAAGTACCCTATGGGTTTTACCCCTTCAGGTGGATCAACCAAGGTCATACTTTGTTGATGTACTTGGAGTCCATCTTGGATTTCATGGCTTCAAGCCATATCTCAGTTTCTGGCTTTCATTAGCTTCTAGGTAGTATGTTGACTCATCATATGATCAACTCACCCCCTTCTTGTCCATAAGATATCATATATCATTCAAGCTCTAGGTGTGTTCTACCAGAACCATGAGTTCTATGTGTTACTTAAGGAACTTTGAGATTCCACAACATTTTGTGATTCTCTTTATTCCCAATGTAAAGCATGTGCCCAAAAGGAAATTTGAAGTTTTAGCTAGTAATCACACTCTGACTTATCAAGGTGTGATTCCTTTTTTTTCTGATACACTTCTCATGATACACTATCATTGTGTTTCAGATGGAGTCCATCATGATACATTATCATGATCTTCTAGAAGGTTCTCAAACTCTTGGTTCATAGTATTTCCATATCGATCATGTCAAAATTTAATACTTATACCAAGTTTGTTATGTACTTCATTATGACCTCCTTGAATACTTCAAGATATTCATGTTTGTATTTTATTAAATACAAACTACCATATCTACTGAGGTCATCAGTAAATATACTGAAGTACTATTGATTACCTTTAGCATTTATTCTAAAAGGTCTATATACATCAATATGTATAATCCTTAATAGAATAATCGTTCTCCCACTACATCTAGTGAAGAAACTTTGTCATATTTCTCAATGAATGAGATTAGAATGTCTCTATTGGTTCAGTAACTAAAAGATTCTAGATATCCATCATATGGATTCCCATTTATGCACTCAAAATGACACTGCTATAGGCATTCAAGTTTGAGTTATTTATGCCATTCATTATATGTGTCATACACATTTGTCTCGTCAACCATCAAGTATAGTTAGTGAGACATAGGCATTGCCATCAAATATCATATCTTTAAAATGAAATATCAGTCCATTATATTCTTGTCCATACAAGATGTATGACGATTTCATTGATGGCAGATGTATATTAGCAATTCACTAATTCTATTATATGCCCATGAATGTCATATTGTAACTGTAATGGTAGAAACTCTTGCTCCGCATAGTTTCTAGCTTACTTCTTCTTAGGTCCTGAAGTAGAGATCTATGTCTCTTTCATCTTCCCGAGATCCTCTATAAAGAGAATATTTCCCTTTCCAATGTCAAATAGGTGACAATGGTGGCACTTTCTTTCCTTATCTTTATAAGTGAAAAAGGACATATTCTCTTTTACACTTAACCCTTCTCCATATCTTGAGTGATGAAGATTTGGACCTTAGCTTGGCTTCAGAACACTTCTTGACCTTGCTTTAGTCAATGGACTTTACTTTGTTGATCATTATCATAGGTATTCTCCTTTCTTCATTCATGCTTTGGCATCAACATGCCAAGCATTTCAGACAATGGTTTGGCCAAGTTTCTCAACATTTGATAAACTGGTTATATGATTCACACAATGATTTGTATAATCATATGTTTGGTCAACTCTTAACCTATAAGAAATCACAATTAATCTATATGCATAATCATATTGAGCATATGAGATTATACATGATTTCCATCTGTCTGATTATACTCAAACATCGTTGTGAAGACATTATACCTTTCCTGTTTTACATGATTCTTAAGATGTATAACCATCTCAAGAATGTCCATGCTTCAAGGTATTTATGCAACTCATAGTTCATATAGCTCAGCATAAGGTTCTTGATGTCTTAGGCATCATTGGCATATTTCAAGTAAGCATCCAATTTTAGCCTTAGGCGCATTTGTAGTGGTTCAACTGGCTCTGTCTTTTGAGGACTTTAGAGTTTACTCACAATTGTGAACACTTCTCATAAGTCCCAAACCAGATTTGAAGTTTATCTGTTTATGAACTGATCACAACGATAATATATTTGTGTTTGTCATTTCGATTCTACAAAAGAATTTTGCAACTTTTCAAAACATTTTTATTTGTTTGATTTGATAAATTTGACAATATTAATTAGGCCTTTAATTAATTATCACGCCCACTATTTTGTTCAAATTGATAACCCTCGTATATCAATTCAGAAGATTGTAACGTACAACCTTCTATTGGCCAAGATCCATATTTCATCAAATTATGAGTCAGCTTTGGTTGATCGCCCACAACTTGACTATTTAGGTAGGCCATCATGCCAATTGCATCATATGCAACTCTTGGATAGATGATATGCGCAACACTTTGCCATAATCATCTTCATGCCTCTGGGCTTGGGCTCTCCAAGTCATCAGTTAAGTCTGACCCAAAAGTCGACACGATAGATATGCACCATGCTTTGTGCAAATCTGTATATCTACCATCACACTTTCATGAGATGGACGGTGTATCATGCTTTGTGCAAATCTATGCTTGGTCGATCAAGATTTTCATGTGTGCTGCTTATGGAAGGCATCTAATACTTTAATATTGTATTTGAGAGATTTTATATAAGTACATATACATATCCAATCACCACATTATTATAGTATGTATCATATACATACTATAACAACAACGAGAAACATGCAATATCGATAAAAGTGATGATTATGGCCATCCTATTGTAATTCCTTAGAGCCACAAGGAATTATGGTCATCTAAGGTCTACATCATATGCAACCTGTTGTTGATGAAGATCTTTGTGCTTGAATCATTCTGGGTTGATCGGCTCATCCTATGACATGATCGGCTCACCTCTTGGTCAGTGGTTGGTCAGTTTGTCCTCCGATGTCTGGACGCCTTCAACAAGCAGTTGGGCCATCAGCTAGTCGATCCGACTCCAACTTAGCAATCCTCCTCAATCCTCTAGGCGGTCGGCTCGTCTGGTGCTGAGCATCTTCTTATTTGATGTAACAAAAAATAAACTATCCTACTTTTACATAATCTTTGAGAGAAACCTCGAGTTATATTCGAGGGGAGAAAAGGTATAAGAGAAAGGATCTTGAGTTATCTCAAGTTACATGTGGAATAGAAGGTAGAGGCTCGGTATACAAATTGAGATGCAAACAACTATAACCAACCAAGAACACATAGGGTTTATAGGCCATAACCACGCTAAACATCCACCATCAAAACCATTTTAGGGCGACCCATATGAATTGCATATATACCATATCATATATGTATACTAGTAAATGGACGTGCTTTGCATGTGACTCTTGAATGTATTCATTTCGTATGAATGGAATGTCTATCAAAAATTCACCACCACAATTATACTAAACAAATGACTATGAAAAAAATGATATCTGAAAAGAAACATTATATTATTTAAGGTTGACTTTTAACAACACTACTATTCTGGAAGTTGTTATTGTTTCATTCCTCATTGTTTGATTAAATATGAAGTGGCACTTTCTTTCACATTTTTTATCTAATTTGGTTATGCGGTCTCGTAAAATTAAAGTTTACATATTATAGTATTTCAATAAAATCTATGAAGTCTTATTGAATTATTGCGCTCAATAACATTGTTATAGTATTACTTGATATATTATCAAATAAATTTATCAAGTTATATTTATCTACCATGAGAAAAAGTATACCTAGTAGAGTACATTTTCATCACTTTGTTATCAGAATCCAATTGTTTATTCTTTTGGATTTGATTAAAAAATTAATCATTTTTTACCTTTATTAATTGAAGGGGTGATATATTTGTAGAGAAACATACTTGTACCCTCACTTATAGTCGTATATTTGTACTCTCGCTTATAATTGGACATCCAAATTACATATCTATGTGATAGACAAAGAGGCACCATTCTTTTTTACTTTTGATATCAACTTTCCTATCTTTTGAGTTGGTGATTGTGTCTGTATGATATTTGAAAAGACATTCTAGTTTCATGAAGTATGATTAATAGTGTAGTAAAAATGCTTAATTCCCATCCCTGGTAGTACGATAACAAATATTTTCAGTCCTTAACTGATAAGAGTAATATTCAAGTACTTTATTTCTATGATTCATTGATTGTGTTAATGGTAGGGACAAATGTCAAGTATCCAATATAACAACAATATGTTTGGACCTTTTTCTTATTCAATGTGAGATAATAAATGTGTTTCATGTTAAAATAGGAAAAAAGTTTACATGAAACTAAGGCACTAACTGTAATTCATAGTTGAGGTCAGAATTCATGGTTAAGGTTAAAAAATGGTATGTGTAGTTTGAAAAGAAATTGTTATGGTTGATATGAAAAATGTACAATAAGAAACTAAGCATCTTGTAATAAAGTATATTATCACATAACAAATATGTGTCAAAAATGTTTTGTGGGATTTTTTTCTGCCAGTGTTTCATTTTTCAGCATTTGCACTCAATTGTAAGATGAATTTGGAGGTATTGATAGTTATATTCTTATATGTCTTAATGCATTCATGTTTCACACCTACATAAAAAAATAATACACATCCACATCAACTTTTGATGTCAACCTTCTTTGTTTTGTGTTAATAAGGAACCAGTTCACATGAGTCATATATAAGTGGAAAGATTTGCCTAGGATAAAATATGATACATATTGGAGCAATGAGTATAACTACACATGAAAAATAAGTCAGCATCTTACAGATCAAGGAATGGTGGAATCTGTAAGATATGAGAATTGATTAAGTATTTTATTAAACATTTTGATGGTTTCTATGTGTATTAACAAAATATCCCAATCATGATGTCATTGTGTTGAAAGTTTTGATCTTCTTCTTATGTCATTCTCATTGACATATATATATTCCATCTAACAATGAGATATTATTTACATGTTTTACTTGTATACCATAATGCTTACATTAGTGTATCCTCATTTTTATTGTATTTTTTGAAATTTTGAAGTAAATATTTTGGTCCACACTAAACCAAAGCCATTGATTCTCATTTACCATGACAAGTCCAATGCATTATATGAAAGTATTGAGTGATCGAAAGTTATTTACAATAAATCCATATGGAAATGGAAGAAACATAGAAGAAAATTACTTATCGAGTTCTTCTTATGATAATTTATTATATATACTATAATTCACAATCATAAAAGTCTTAAAATTCAAAGAACATGAAAAAAATATTCTCTGTATGAAATAATTAATTGTCATTTTTAGGGGGAGTTGTATGACACTATGATTCATACCATGATCCTTAAGTGAAAAGAGAGGTACAACTACTAATATATCATAGTTCATAGACATAAAAAATTCTAAATTAATAGTAAAAACAGAAAAAGTTGGTTTCTTAATGTTAGTCATAGAAAGGTTTATATAACATATACAATAAGGTATTAGCCCAATTCATTATATTCCATTTTTTTGGTTTGCAATTATTATCTATTGTTGTAAACAAGAACATGATTTATTAGTTTTTCCCTTTCATAAGAGAATTTCTCGTTGAGAATCAAGTATTTTTGACATAACTATTTCACACCCTTGCAAAGAAAGTGATTACCTCATGTGATTCCCAATACAACTGTAATATATTGAGGTTATCATAATATTTGTCCAAAATTAAAATATAAGTTATGTACTTGATACAATACTTAACACTTTATAGAAAGACTACTACTCCCTATAACTCAAACACACAGTTTAGTTATTTGAATCCCCTACTTGATTGGTCGATCGATCAATATAATATCAATTCATCAAATCCTAGACTCTACCAAATACCTTGTAGTTACACCCTACAAAAGGAATCTATAATAATGGAAAAAATAAGAGCACCATTGCAATTGAAGTGACTTTGAGGGACTATATGGTTACAAGGGGTTGAAAGGAACTTCTGAATTCTAAAAGTAGAGAAAGTAATACAAATGAATCTCATGAGTAATTTTTTGGGCCTGCACAATTTTAGTTTCTCCCATTTCAAGTCATAATGGTCTTCAAGGTTCTTTCTAATTATATTTGATATTACAACATTACCACCATGACACAACTATATTATTTGACATTTTGGTCCATACTCAAGGATTTGAAGAAACAAAAATTAATATAATTGGTTCCATTGATATGAAAACAAATGTGAATAGTAAAGGCATTCTTGCACATGTTCTTTTCCAAACATCAACCAATTGATTGAATGGTCAATTTACAACAATGGCCATGATCCATTAACAAAAATTTTACAACTACATCATATACTACAAATTTATGGATATCACACTACCAAAAAAATTACTTCATAATATATAGTTTTAATCGCTGAAATGACTATAATCTACCTAACTATTGTAATCAAAGTCCCTAATATAATGGATCATTCAAATACTAAAAATTGACATGATATTCTCAACTTTTTAAAACTTCTATGTGGTTCTACATTAATAAAAATACTAAAATAGATCAGTACAAGGATAAATTTATAATGTGTTAATTTGATTCCAAATATACTCTTGCAAAGGCACAATATACTTCTTTTTTGTTTGTCAATGAGAGTGCCTTTTTTCACAATGCAAGATAATTCACTACAAAATATTGTTTCCCCACAAGCATACCATTGGTATCTTCTCATAAATCTAGTATGGTATATCCCATTATCTTTAATTTATGGTCTTGTAGATTAGAAAGTACGATCAGTCATGAGTTGCACTTTTAGTACAAAGAAAGAAACACTATTTGTGCATAAAAATGGTTGAGTATGGTTTCCTAATAATTATTGAAAAAATAAATTATATATATGTATGTTTATATATATATATATATATATATATATAGAAAGAGAGAGACCAGCAAAAATACACTTGAAAATACAGATCATGTGAAACATATCAATGGTGTTTGCCTATACATACCATATATTTGCAAAATATAATCCATTGATCTTCTTTGTTATAATAATAATAGACCAAACATAAAATTTGAACCTATTTGGATGAGTTTAAGTCACCCATCTAAGGACAAAAAAATTGATGCACATAACTAATTTGAAATGCATGCTTTTTGCCTCTAGTAGATGCATGACCTATAAGTGTCCAAATGAGCTCAAATTCATTATATAGTATGTTCGTAAGATAGTTTAAAATGATCAATGGAGGTTTTCAAAATAATTGCATCATGATGAAAAATGATTAATGTGTATTGCATTTCTAGTACACTCGAGTGTATTCAACTTTATTCTCTCTCTCTCTCTCTCTCTCTCTCTCTCTATATATATATATATATATATATATATATATATATATATATATATATATATACATATATATATATATATGTGTGTGTGTGTAATTTTAAATATAATAAAGCACTATATAATAAAAGTTAACATAAGAAAACTACACTCACTTATTATAGTTGTAAAATGTTGTTTTAGATATCAAAATTAGTCAATGTACTTGACATTTATAGTACTCTCACAACAATATGTTTATACAAGTGGTTTTAGGCACCTTCAATACCTACCTTTGTCATTGTGGCACATGCAAATTCAAATGATCAAAATCAAAGCATCTCCCAAATAAATGAACAAAGTTTGTGTAATCATGTTTGAAATCATTAAGAGTTTAAATATTAAAAAATATAAATTCAATGTGAGAATCCAAACATATAATAAGGAAGATAAATCCCTAAAACACTATTACCATAAAAGGTTTCATAAAATATTTTAAGAACTCAAATTAATCGTAAAAGCAAGATCTTGATATATATTTTCACATTTTAACATAAACAAGGAAATTAATTCATATTATTAAAACCCCTTAATAGTTTAGGTACATATGTTAACAAACAATATCAAATGGAAAAATCACACCTTAGTTTGATTTTAAAAAGCCTTGAGGTCAAACTGGATGTCACTCTTGTTGAGTGTGCCCTCGAGGTGATGTTGAATCAGATCGTGCCCTCACTATGGTACAATATTTTTTTAAAAAAACTCAAATAACAATCTTGATTTTTTTATTCCAATTCAAGCTCCATTCCCTCTCACTTAGCTTGATAATTCTAACCCTCTTCCTTTGATACTTATCTAGAAAACCTACATTTTTAGCAGCTAACAACAATTCCTATGATAAATAGAGATGTTCTTTGAGACTTTTATCTGAAACTTCTTTCTTAGGGCAAACAAATCATACTATGATTAGCATCGTAGAAAGCACTATTCAAGATGAGTGAAATGAAATATAGAGTTTCAAACCCAAAGATATATATATCACACTTTAATGAAAAAGGAGAATCAATTATATATATAGTCATACGAGATTAAAATCATGTTTTGTCATGGCCGATATAAATATTAGGCATGTGTATGCTACATAAACAGATTGAAAAATATGTAGAATGTTTGGTCCCCTGATCTCCATATTAAAGATACAGACATCAGCAGTGTTGAAAAAGTTAAAGCGACAAAGCAAAGAATATCATGCCTATCATTGACTATATTAGAGAAAAGTAAGGTAAAGAAAATACAATATTTTGTAAAATAAAATTCTTAAAAGTGTATGCTACATAAACTTAGTTAGGAATTCATACACAAGCATGTCCAAAACTTACCTTATCTACGTTTACATAATTGTTATAAAGATACAAGAGCAACAACTAGAAAGAATGTGCGTGGAATTGACAAAATAAATCCAAATTATAGGCACCTATATATTATGGAAAATAAATAACAAAGTACACCATTAAGCATCATCCCATATTCCCTACATAAAGGTTAAGATATGGGAAATGTTTAAAACATGACAATGTGTTAGTCAAAATATCCATGCTTGGCACTGACATCATTTGTATTCAGATCTCTAACACAACATGACTTGCAAGGAGTATATTCTCTTACAATGTGTGCGGGAACCAAACTTTGCATGTCATATAAAAAGATATAAAAAATAAAAATAAAGAAATTTAGATTCCATTTTACATAGTAAATTTGAGAAGGGAAGAGATAAGTTTGTCAAAGCGCATAAAACAATACAACGTCTTTAATATGTTGTCATAATGCAAAAGAACGTTACTTTTTGTAAAATCATGCTAGACAAGTCAACGGAAAACCAATCACACCTTATGGTTATTTTTTATGAGAATTTTCCACACAAAATTGATGTTATAGTTCCTACATCATATATGCACTATTATTTCCTCATAGTATAGAATAATTTATCCTATTTTTTTAAAAGATGGAATGTACATAAAAATATTGTTAAAATGATAGTAATTTATCATGCTCCCGGGCGTTCGGCCTCCGTCACGGACGTGGAGGGGGGGAGGGGTAGTATACCTATATAGTGTGGCTATGTTGTGATATTTGCTCAAGTAGATGTTTTACTATTACGTAATCTTGAGCACTTTGAGAAAAATATGTCGGCTTCAATTTCTCCACATATAAACATTGGCATGGATCTTACTCGTGCACAACTGCGATACATTGGGTTGTCCATCTCACCCTTCCATGAGACAAACCATTACGGAAAAAGGTGATGCTGGAAATGCCATTGCTATTGGCTTTGAGGGTGAGCTCTTTACGTTGCAATCACCAGCGAGTATGCTCTACCGCGCTAACGCGTACTTTGACTAGGGCCATTGGGCAGTGTGTCAAAAATTAAAGTTATGTTGTTGATGTCTTGTCCTCCTATGTAAAAAACGTGGGATCCGCCTTATACTACATTATATTGGAGCCAAGAGTGTTCGATCAAGGTTCTCTTACTATACGAGCAGACTTGTGTAGTTTGTTACCATGTGATCATGTAAACATCTGAAAGTGAAATTATAAGACTTTCTGACAATACTCTCTTATTGGGCAAATAGGACAAATTGGTACAGGCAGTCATCCGATCCCGTTTTGAAGCTTGACGCTGTGACGCACCTCTCTTTTACCGACAGCTTCAAGAAGAAGTGAATACTCGCTCAACATACATGATCTTAGTGATAGATCGTCTGGAGGAAGGTGGAGTGAGCGCCGCCCACCTGCTGACTTTGCGTTGCAGAAGAAAAAGCTATCGTCAGCCGTGACTATTTATGACGATGGAAGGATACCAGAGATATGGGACTCTTTTAAGACGTAGACCTAAATGAGATAGGGATTGGCCGGGGACTTCACATTTATCGAAAAAAAGTGATCTCATGCAAGATGTATGGGATGGAGACGTAGAGGAGGAGACTTGACGAGTTTTATATGACACCGTGTTTAGTAGAGTAGAATAGTAGATTAGTCTGTGGTTGCATGTGGTATTTAGTCGGATATGCACATCAGTCATTTTAAATATTCACATCGTATATAATAAATAAATGATGATAAAATCAAAATACGATCATATCGATTTATCCCAAAACACAGTATGTTGATGTGGTTCTGATACCACTGTTGGGTTTTATAGTCTCAGAGTAGGCAGAGGAAATAAAATTATTATTGGTCATTAACTCATAACGGGAGATCGCAACAACGACTATGAAATGGAAATGATGGTTTTAGCGAGATATATCCGGTCCTGGAGCTTTTCCAATAACAATACCTTGCAGCCATGTGCGGTCTTCGACGCCATGTCTTGGACGGTGTCTGTGCAGCTCCTGGTCCTCACCATGAACCTTGGCCTCCACCATGGAATGTGATTGGCGTGTCCTCCTGAGCGGCAGACATCTCCCGCCTCTACAGATAGTCCACACGGACCACCTAGAACTCCTGTCATTCTAGAAGAATTGGCAGGAAGGAGATGACTCTCCTATTGGTGTACTAGCATCAACCTGCTCTCCCGAACTTAGATTGCTTTTCTACAGTTGTCTTTCCCTCATTGTGTCTCTCTAGTCGGGTAGCACTTGCTCGGGCTCTCTCAGTTATCAGATCAGATAGGACAACAACTTTATAGAGCAACTGATGTTCTGAGTTATATATTCTGAGAAGCCCGCAATACCCCTCTATTTATAGTAGAGGGTTGGGTTAGGATTCCCAATCTATTCGGGAGTAGAAAGATCCAGAAATTCTATGAATAGTTTGTACTGCAGCAGGCAAACCGGTCAGTTTATTAGTGAACTAATTGGTTGGAAGTGTGAGCCGATCGGTTCACCCAGTGAACCAGTTATTTCACTTCCCAGACTTGCCTACAATTGACTTTCCTCAATCATTTTCAATTAATGCAAATATTAATCCTTATTCTAATCGAATTGAACAAGTGAATGTGAAAGTTTTCCTCCAACTGGGAAAATCCCAATTTCCCCAATTGACAGGACTGTGAGCTGCCCGGTTCACCAAGTGAACCAGTCAGTTGGCTCACACCAGCCGATCAGCTCACAAGGGTGAACCGGTCGGTTGGAAGTCCTGACATTGCCAATATAGTCTCCAATCGACCTGACACTCTCACCAGCTAGTTCAACACTTAAACTTGATAGTTCTGAGTCCAGTCAGTCAATTATATGTTTAATTGTGTACCTAAATTCCTTTAGTCTCAATCTAAACATCATTCATGGACAATCTCTTCTTCCAAGGGTATCCTATGTGTGTGACTCTGCAGGTTCCAATTTACGTTGACAGTGAATGTTCATAACAACTTACGACATCACAAGCAATGAGCGGAATCTAGTAACTCATCATTGCTACCCAAGTAACTTAGAAAGTTGGAGAACATATTCAACCTACAATCTATGATTAGTATTACAGTGATCGTATAATTCCTTTGTCACTAACATCTGGATTGAACTCGAGGCATGGAACGTCAACCTCTTCAACATTCAATCAATGTTCCTTGACCTAGAGCAAACTGTCTGAGATGCATGTGAGTTCACATATCATATATTGAATCACATGAGTATGGCTATACAATTCTCAGTCTCGCTTATCAAGGGGCCCTGGATATCATACTCATTTGTAGGAGGGACAAATCTCATCTCTATCACTCACAGTCTATCCCCATGTGTCAAAGCCACCCAACTATCACCTTTATAACAACCCATGTTTCAAGAGTACGTTTGATGATGTCAAAATGTACCCAACGACATGTGACAAGTGTAATGGTTTTAGGTCTAAGAATCACTATCACCACTATCACTACGAGAGATGATTATGACTACCATTCCATAGTATCCATGTATCACTCTCACGGTGGGTCTTTCTGATATACTATTCTCTAACATATATCTGTGTGCTTGACTTGATATCATATATCATGACTAATGAGACTTTATCATCAATCAACACACACTCTAGTCTTATGTATTATTGTTGTCTATTTTGCTTCCACAGTAATATCTGACTAGAGACATGTCAAGAACATATGTACTCTTACCATACATACGATCTCATTGTTCAGGTCCTCAACCTGAAGACATATGCCATCGAGTCACATCATTCTTTAGACATCTATCATGTATGTGTCATCATCTCATGACTGAGACAAACATAATAGACGGAATTACCTTTATCATTATCAAATCAAGTATCATATGCCTCATTACAATCATCTTATGATTGACTCTCTGGGCATACTATACCAATAAAATTATATCCCCAAGATAACACCAGATCCCAAAGTTTGAGTTGGGAACCAACATTCTCCTTTCGTGCAGGAAAATGAAAAATGGATTGTTGATAGTGGTTGCACAAAGCACAAGATAGGTGATATAAGACATTTGAACAATTTCACAAATAAGAAAGGAGGATCAGTTACTTTCTGGGACAACAAGAAAGTTAAAGTAAAAGGTGAGGGTGATGTAGGAGAATACTTGTGTATCAAAAATGTTCTCTTTGTGGATGGCCTACATCATTATTTAACAAGTGTTAGTCAATTATGTGATAATGGTTACCTTATGCTATTTACTTCTTTTGAATGCTCGCTCCTAGCTTCCCTCACTTACAATGTCATATATAAGGAAACTAGGAATGGTAATCTTTATGTAATTGTGCTTGACTCTTTTAAGCCTATTGTTGGTAAATGCCGTGTAGTCAATTAGAATGATGTTTCTCTTTGGGATCGTTGTCTAGGTCATGTAAATATGCATTAATTGAAGAAGTTGAGAAAAAAGAACATGGTCAAGGGGACTTCCCAAGTTAGATATTAAAAAGGATGAGGAATTCCAACCTTGTACCCAAGGTAACCAAACAAAGTCCTCCTTTAAATCCAAAGGAGTCCTTAGTACCAAGAGAGCTCTTGAACTTCTCCATATTGATCTATTTGGACTTATGAGAACTCAATCGCTTCGTGGCTCCACGTATTGTCTTGTTATTGTCGATGATTTCTATTAATATTATTGGACATTCTTTCTTGTTTCTAAGAGTGATACTCTTGATGTTTTCTCTAGCTTTTGCAAACAAATTGAAAATGAAGTTTCTTGTTGCATTGTTTCCATCCATAGTGATCATGGGGAAGAATTTGAAAATAGTCTTTTTGAACTTTTTGTGAAGAGTATGGATATGCACATAACTTTTTTTCACCTCAAACACCTCGACAAATGGGGTTGTAGAGAGGAAGAACAGGTCACTATAGGAAATGGCTAGGACCATGCTTTTAGTGTATGATACTCCAAAGAAGTTTTAGGCTGAAGTTGTTAGTACTTCATGTTTTGTGCAAAATAGGGTTTTCACACATCCCTCTTTTAATAAATCCCCTATGAGCCATGGCATGGTAGGAAGACTTCCATCGAGTATTTTTACATTTCTAGGTGTCCTTGTTCTATTTTGAACATGAAAGATTCTCTTAACAAGTTTGCTCTGAAATCGTACAAGCCTTTCTTTCTTGACTATAGAACTACTAGCAAGGCTTATAGAGTGTATAATGTTGATCTTTCTAAAGTAGAAGAATCTATTAATGTCAAATTTATTGAGACTAACCCCTCTATTTCTAAGGATATTGATAATGATTATGTTGCAGATGAAGTAATTCCCATCTTGAAAGATCTCAACATCCACTACTACAGAAACGGCCTTTGGCGTCGGTCGTTTAACCCCATTTGGCGTCGGTTTCCGACCGACGCCTATGTGGGCGCCGCTAAAGGTCGAACACTTCGGCGTCGGTTTTTTAACCGACGCCTATTTAACTATAGGCGTCGGTCGTTTAGTAGATAACCGACGCCAAAAGGGTTCGCGCCACAGAAAACGGCATCATCTAGGGCACTTTCTGCGTCGGTGTTTTAGTAAATAACCGACGCCACTATGGAATATAGCGTCGGTCTTTTAGTAGATGACCGACGCATAAAGTGCCCTAGATGACGCCACATTGAACTTGCTCGAGGATGTTGTCTCTTTATGAAATTGGTATGTTCCTCGATATAAACACTCACTTCATCCATATTGTGTAAAATATACAAGTGAGCTTGTTCCAACTGCTCACGGCTGATTACTTTCACCCGTGATCCCAAAATTCCTTTGCCCTCCTCAATATTCTTGTCATTATCAGGAGTGTCATTACCACTGAGAAAGTCATTGCAAAAATCCATAACCTCTCTCGCCACATAACCTTCAATAATACTCCCTTCAGGCCGATAACGGTTTCGAACATCACCTTTAAAAACGCTCATGTATCGTTCAAAGGGATACATCCAATGCAAGAAAACTGGTCCCAACATTTTCACTTCCCTAGTCAAGTGGACAACAAGATGTACCATGATATCAAAGAACGAAGGAGGGAAATACATCTCAAGCTGACATAGGGTAACAACCACTTCTCTTTGCAAATTATCGAGAGTATCAGGGTCAATAACTTTGCTGCATAGACTGTTGAAAAAGAAACAAAGTCTGGTAATCGCAAACCTTACATGCTTCGGCAATATAGATCGAATTGCCACGGGCAATATTTGTTGCATTAGAGTGTGACAATCATGAGATTTAAGACCTATCAACTTCAGATCTTTCATTGATACCAATCTACGGATGTTGGATGAGTAACCATGTGGCACCTTAACATTTACCAAGCATTCACAAAAAGTTTTCTTCTCCTTTCTAGACAACGTGTAACAAGCGGGAGGTAAGTATGTTCTTTTATTACCCATTTCACGTAATTCTGTTAATTCTGACCTTATTCCCATTTCACGTAGGTCCAGTCTGGATTTTATCCCATCTTTAGTCTTACCTGGTATATTTAATAGAGTACCAGTGATGCTATCACAGACATTTTTCTCAACGTGCATTACATCGATACAATGCCTGACTGTCAAAGAACTCCAATAAGGAAGATCCCAAAATATTGACTTCTTCTTGAATGAAGAATTGTCACTCCGTGTGGCCATACTACATTGTGATTTCTTACCAAATTCATTGACAATGTCTTTTACTCTTTCATAAACAACATCCCCTGGTATAGGTTTAGGTGCACTTCGTTCATCATTCCATCCATTGAATGCTTTGCGCTTCCTACGATACGGATGGAATTTTGAAAGAAACCTTCGATGACCAAGATATACAGTCTTGCCGCCATGTTTTAGTCTTATTGAATCAGTGTTTTCTTCACATATAGGACACGCTTTAGCTCCTTTGACACTATATCCAGACAAATTCCCATATGCTGGAAAGTCATTAATAGTGCAAAACAACATAGCGTGCAAACGAAATGTCTCTCTTGCTGAAGCATCATAGGTCATCACACCTTCAGCCCAAAGTTTCTTTAAGTCATCAATCAAAGGTTCAAGATAAACATCGATATCATTTCCGGGTTGTTTAGGGCCCGATATCAACAATGACAACATAACATACTTATTTTTCATACACATCCAGGGAGGAAGATTGTATATAACAAGCATGACTGGCCAAGTGCTATGTTGGCTGCTCAATGTCCCGTACGGATTCATTCCATCTGTACAAAGCCCAAGTCTTAGATTCCTATCTTCTTCACCAAATTTAGGGTACAATAGATCAATCTTCTTCCACTGTGGGGAATCAGACGCATGTCGTAGGATCCCATCATTATTTTTCTTAACATCTGCATGCCACCTCAGATTCTTCGCATCTTTCGGATTTGCAAACAAGCGTTGAAACCGTGATATTATAGGTAGATACCACAACACCTTGGCAGGAGAACCAGTTTTGGACTCCCCCGAAGTCGTCAATTTATACCGTGACGCACCACATTTTGGACAATCTTTCAAATCTACATAGTCCTTTTGAAATAATACACAATCATTCGGGCATGCGTGTATCTTCTTGGCCTCCATTCCCATTGGGCACAACATTTTCTTTACCTGGTATGTTGAGATTGGAAGCTCGTTTCCTTCAGGAAGCATTTCTTTCAACAAAGTCAACAATGAAGTGAAGCTTTTGTCGCTCCATCTATTGTTAGCTTTCAACTTATACAATCTCAAGACAGCGCTAAGCTTCGTAAACTTAGCACAACCTGTGTATAACGGTATCTCAGCATCATGCACAATGTTTGTAAAGATAGGAGGTGGATCGGTGTGCTCTACCCTACAACTATCCAGCATCGCATCAACGATGTCTGCTGGAACTGGTTCGTTCACATTTACGTCATCAGAGGCAATTTCTTCTTCCACCCAAGCACTGCTATCGACATCTACTGGTTTCGATTTTGAAATCTCTCCATGCCAGTGCCATTCTGTATAGCCTTGTACAATCCCGTTGCACATGACATGACTTTTGATTTCCTCACCAGTGTTGACTTTCAAGTTGTTACCGCAATGCCTACATGGACAGTAGAACCTATCTGTAGGTTTTTTCCTATGTTCCTCGGCAAATCTAATAAACTGATCAAGACCAGATATAAACTCTGGGGTGCAACGATTACGAATCGACATCCATGATCTATCCATTCTATGATCAGAGAAAACAAGTATATATTAGGAAAAGATTAGGCAACATTTCCCTAGTATATAATAAATGTGTACCACCTATCCCATCCTTGAACACCTAATCTCACTAGTAAGTGTATAATGTGTATTGGGTTTTCGAGAAAATTTCGGCAGCATTTCCCCGCTGTTCTCTAAGTACATATGTACTTAGAGAACAAACGGGGAAATGCTACCAAAATTTTCTCGAAAACCCAATACACATTATACACTTACATCCTAAGTGAGATTAGGTGTTCAAGAACAGTCCCAAACCGGGGACTATCCAAGATTTACTCCTAATGAGTCAATCTTGGATGGGTTTCTAGGCCAACAAACACATTTGATGTCATTCTTATATATAATAAATGTGTACCACCTATCCCATCCTTGAACACCTAATCTCACTAGTAAGTGTATAATGCGTAATTGGTTTTCAAGAAAATTTCGGCAGCATTTCCCCGCTGTTCTCTAAGTACATATGTACTTAGAGAACAAACAGGGAAATGCTACTGAAAGTTTCTCAAAAACCCAATACACATTATACACTTACATCCTAAGTGAGATTAGGTGTTCAAGAACAGTCCCAAACCGGGGACTATCCAAGATTTACTCCTAATGAGTAAATCTTGGACGGGTTTCTAGGCCAACAAATACATGTGTTGCATTCTTATATATAATAATTGTCTATAAACTACATGCAACATGGTTAATCCTAATCAACAGAGCATTATTAAATAATAAATCAAGAAATCAATAGTTTCAAACAAAAGGTCTAGGAATCTTTACTAGACATTATATGTATCCCTAATCATCATATTTAACATACTACATTATTTTGAACATCCAGATCAGATTAAGATCATACTATGTTATAACATATTATCGAAGGAAACATATTCTTCATGTAGTGTTGATTCTAGAAGTCTAAGAAGGGAATCTGAGAATTTTATATGCTTACAGTCTCTAAGGGATAGAAGTAAGGAATAATTTATACCTTTTCTAGTTAAGGATTTTGTAGATACTTGGACTAGTCCTAAATGAAGAAAGTT
This sequence comes from Alisma plantago-aquatica, assembly GCA_963693085.1. Classification (NCBI taxonomy): domain Eukaryota; kingdom Viridiplantae; phylum Streptophyta; class Magnoliopsida; order Alismatales; family Alismataceae; genus Alisma; species Alisma plantago-aquatica. The sequence continues at coordinate 1,228,810,827 of OY856412.1, forward strand.
GTATCTTAGATTATTTTTTATCATGTTTAGATCTCTTTCAGATAGAAGTTGTATGCATTCCTATGAAGGTGTAACTCATATAGTTTTTTCAGTATCCTTAATGTAATAATTAGATATCAAATGAAAACTACCTTTTGAGTAAATGGTGGCGTAGGAAGGTCCAGTTTTGCATTGGAATGAATGGTGACATAGTAAGGGGCAATTTACATTTGGATAATCGATAGAAGTGAGTGACTAGAGGTGAATTAGGGTTTGTAATTAAAGGGTGTATAATTTTCTTAGGATTTAAAGGAGAATATCTACATAAAATTGCAATAAAAAACAACAACATGATGAACATGATGAATATGATATCAAATGAAAACTACCTTAGTCAGAGATAAAGATGTGTCTAAGAACAGTTATCAAAATTTCTAGTATATAGTTCTTTTTTTATAATTGTCTAAGAACACTGACTCCAGAAAACCAGTTGGCGCATACCTGTTGGCGCGGGAGGCAGCGGGAGTCAGGTGGAAGCTGATGGCGTGGCGGCGAGCTCCAGGTGTCAAGCAGGCGTCGGCGGCGCCGTCGGCGGCGAGCTCCAGTCAGGCAGGTCGCGGCGGCGATCAGCTCCAGGCGTCAGGCAGGCTGAGGCGGCGAGCTCCAGGCTCGTCAGGCGTCGGCGGCGAGCTCCAGCAGCAGTGGCGGCGGAGAAGGGGGCGCCGGAGTAGCAGTGGCGGCACGACGGCGCTATCGTGGAGAAGAAGGAGAAGAGAATCGACGGCGACAGGGTGGGAAATCGACGGAGAAGCAGAAAAAGGGCTCGCAATGAAACAGAAGAAGAGGAAGAGTCGGGCATCGCGGGTTATAAAGTCCCAAATAGCGTCGGTTTTTTACAACAACCGACGCCTAAATGTCTTTAGCGTCGGTTGTCTGAGAAAACCGACGTCCAACTGGGCGATAATTTCATGAAATTGTTTGGCGGGAACCACCTTCAGCGTCGGTTATCCTTTAATCACCGACGCTGAAGGTGACACTTTTCGCGCAAATTTTCATCAGACATAGGCGTCGGTTTCTACCTAAATAACCGACGCTGAAAAGGACACTATTTTTCGCGGGCGACTTTAAGCGTCGGTTTGTTATAAACAACCGACACTGAAGACAAAGCGGTACCCGTGTCTGGCTGGTCTTCGAATATAGACGTCGGTTTTCGTAAACAACCGACGCCTAACATAGAAGGCGTCGGTTTTTCTTAATAACCGACGCCCAGAAAAGTGTCACTGAATGCTATTTCTGTAGTAGTGATCACCCAAAAGGGAAAAGAGGTGGCCTCTCAAGAAGAAGAGATCGATGAAGAAAAGAAGGATCCAACCCCCCTCTTTTGAAAGAATCATCCTAAAGAGCTAATCATAGGTGACCCTTTTGAAAGAGTGAAGACACGGGTTGTCTACAATAAAGAACAAGCCAACAATGCCTCCATCTCATAACTTGAGCCAAAGAGCATCAAAGAAGCTCTTGGGGATGATGAATGGATCCTAGTCATGCTAGAAGAACATGAGCAATTTGAGAAGAACAAAGTGTGAACTCTAGTTCCAAGACCATTTGATTGAAAGATCTTGGCACCAAGTGGGTCTACCGCAACAAGCTAGATGAAAGTGGCAAGGTGGTAAGAAACAAAGCAAGGTTAGTGGCTCAAGGCTACAATCAACAAGAAGGTATAGATTTTGATGAAAAATATGCACCTATAATTAGACTTGAGTCCATTCGTATGTTTCTTTCTTTTTCTAGTTATACAAATTTTCTTCTATATCAAATGGATGTTAAAATTATATTTTAGATGGTACAATTGAGGAGGAAGTGTATGTTTCACAACCTCTGGGCTTTGAACATGATGGTCTACCTAACTATATTTATCTATTGCAAAATTCTCTCTATGGTTTCAAACAAGCACCTCAAACTTGGTATGAAAAACTAAAGAACTTTTTGTTAGATCATGGTTATATCATGGGCAAAGTAGATTCTACCTTGTTTGTCAAACACACTTCTAACAATTTTCTTATCATTCAAATTTATGTTGATGATATCATTTTTAGCGGAACTAATCATGATCTTTGTAAGGAGTTAAGTGATCTTATGTAGAGTGAGTTCGATATGAGTATGATGGGTGAGCTTACTTTCTTCCTCGACTTTCAAATCAAGAAAACTATATATGGGAACTTCATCAACCAAGGAAAGTACACAAGTGAGCTACTTAAGTGCTTTGGGATTGAGAACACCAAGTCAATGGATACCCCCATGTCAAACACTGCCAAACTTGATAGAGATGAAGAATGTGAGAACGTGTATGAGAAGTTATATAGAGGTATGATTGGAATTTTACTTTATTTAACTACCTCTAGACCTAACATAATGTTTAGTAACCCAAAATTTTAGACTATGGTATCCTAAGTCAAGGGACTTTATTGTTACTGCTTATAGCGATGCTGATTACGCAAGATGTTTGAGTGATAGAAAGTGCACAAGTGGCGCTTGCTTCTTCCTAGGACCATGTTTGGTGTCTCGGTTTTCCTATAAGTGTAGCACAATGGCTCTATCAACTACCGAAGTTGGATACATTGTAGTCAGGAGTTGTTGTGTCCAGGTTCTATGGATGAAGAAAATGCTCCAAGACTTTAACATTTATTTTGATGATTCTCCTATCTTTTGTGACAATACTAGTGCAAATAATTTATCTCACAATCCTGTATTGCATAGTAGAGGAAATCATATAGAGGCTCGTCATCATTTTCTTCATGATCACATTGCCAAAAAGGATATTTATGTCACATATGTGGACACAGAAAATCAATTGGTAGACATTTTTACTAAACCTCTAGCTAGAGAGAAATTTAGTTTTATTAGATCTAAATTACTCATTACTTCTTTGGATGAATCTGATATGCCCTCTAGTTATTTGTTATTTATCCTATATGCTTTTCTCATGTCTTCATCACCCTTGCTTTGCTAAAATGCTAAAATTTTCATATTTGTATGCCTTGTTTTTCACTTGTTTTGGGTATTTTTTTTCAAAATGATGACTGGTTTGTGCCTAAGTATGTTTAAAATGCAAAATGTACTAGAAAAATAAATTTAACTTGCACTCAAATGGCTAAAATTAAAAATTTTAAAGTTAGGACAAAACTTTTGTCGGTCGAGACCTGATTGGTGGCTGAGGGCTTTTGTAAAAAGTCATTTGATCGAGTTTCTTTCCTGCAGAACTTGATCGATGGTCGGGCTGGAACAAAACTTAAGTAGGTTTTGGCCAACTATTCTCCCTCTCAACTAGAGAAAAGTCGACCAATTCCTCCTCCATATCTCTCAAGCTCTCAACCCTAGCCCAACCTTCCCTCTCCTAGCACTAGCTAGCCCTCATTTGCCTTCATATCCCCTTTTCCTATCTGCCCTAGGTGGTTAGACATCTTTTGGTAGGGTTTCTCTTGTGTTTGATCTCTCAATCCTCTTCATTTTGCCTCCATGGCCTCAAATAGGAGAAAGAGAGTCGCCCCTTCCGGATCACCATCATCTTCTTCCAACTCTCGCCTCATTCCCTTTGATGACACCTTCTTTATTTCCAATGAAAATCTAAATAGGTACAAGGAGATCCTTCCTAGGAATCATGTCCCTTTCTATGCCTTATTTGAGCCTCGTCCGTACAAACAAGAGGTGATAGATGAGGTAGCCTCATTGCTCAATGACCACCACATTACAGCCCTTAGTGTTGAATGTCGGTGCTTTCACAACTCTATTACAAACACTAAGGCGATTCATAAATTCTATGTCAATCTGTAAGGACCCTGACCTGCGTTTAGGGTTTACCTTGTTTGTTTTGCTTGATCTTGGTGCTTTGGTGCTTGCTAATCACCTTTAGTGGTGATTAGGGTTTTGTTGAGCTTTGTTGAGAGTTCGAGGGGCTGCTTGCAAATAACCCAAGTTTAGGGTTTTGTGGGCAAGTTTGCCATCTTGTGAGATGTTTTCCCCCTTTGCTTCCTCTAGGGTTGAGAGGAAGGCTTGGGCTTGTTGTTTGAGTCCTTTGGGCCTAAGTTGAGCTTGTTTGGGCCTTCGAGTTCCTTATTTGGGCTTGCTTGAGCCTTGTGTCGCCCAAGGAGTAGTGTGTGTTGCCCTAGGTTGGTTTGTGTTGACCTAGAGGTGGTGTGTCGCCCAGTGGCTTGGTGTGTCGCCCAATAGAGCTGCTAGTGGTGTCGCCCATGTTGCTTGGTCCAGCTTTGACCATATTTGGTGGACACTTGGTTTGCATCTTGGACAAGTGTCTCTTGGCTTGCTAGTGTGTTGGCTTGAACCCTAGGACAAGTGTCCCTTGGGTGGGCGACACATAGCATGGTTGTACCTTGGTTTCTCCTCCCTTTCCTCCTATATAGGTAGCTCTTCTCCTTGCCTTAGTCTCCTTTGGTCCTTTGGTCTCCCCTCCACCCTTGGTGCACGATACCCCTCTACATCTTGCTTGTGTTGGCCAATACACTTCCCTGGAGCTGAAGTGGTGGTCGATACACCTTCCTGGAGCAGCCTGGTGGACGATAGCTTTGGACCCTAGAGTGCTTTGGAGCTTGGAGCTTAAGGCGGGTTGCATAGCTTCTAACCCTAACTCCTTTACTTCTTGCTTGATCTTATGCATGTAGTAGTTTAGCTTAGCTCCTTACTTTTGTACTTTGCTAAGTGTACCTTAGTGGCCGATATCCCCCCTTAGGGTTGTAGGGTCCCTTTGTGTACCTTGCTTTCTAGGGTTTGGGGCTTCCTTGAGTTGGAGGTTGAAGGTGACCTAGGGTTGGGCGATATCCCTTCCTTGTGGGTGTGTTGGGCGACACACTTGCCCTTAAGTTGAATGATATGATGCTTTAGGGTTGGAGTTCCTTGAGTTGGAGGTCGATAGGTTGACCTAGCTTGAGTGTTGGCCGACATGGTGACCATGTTGGGCGACATGGTGCTCTCTTTGGTGGCCGACATGGCACCTTGATGGGCGATGGAGTGAGCTAAGGTCTGGTTGGCCGATATGATGGGAGACATAGTGATGTCCCTTGTGTTTTGGTTAAGTCTCTTGGTGTTGGGCAACACCCTTGCTCTCATGTTGCACGACATAGTAGGGTTCTTTGTTGGACGATAGGCTGATGTGCCTTATGGCCGATAGGGTTAGTACCTTGGTGGACGATACCTCTCCCTTGTGTTGGCCGATATCCATGTAGGCCGATAGGGTTAGTAGCATGTTGGACGATACCCTTGCCCATGATGGGCGATAGAGTGAGCTTAGTGTGTTGGCCGATAAGCTTGGTGGGCGTCATGCCTTGTGCCCATGTTGGCCGATATGGTTGATGGCATGTTAGACGATAGGCTTTGTGCCCTGATGGCCGATACCATGGTGGCCGATACCATGTTGGGCGACATGCCTTGGGCCATGATGGCCGATAGGGTTAGTGTGGTGGCCGATACCCATGTTGGGTGATAGGCTATAGATGAGGGTTGTGAGGCTATAGTAAGGGTACGAGTTTCTTTGGTGACGGTCCCTTATGTGATAGAAGTGGATGTTTATCCATTAACTAATAAAACGATGGTGGTGTTTGTGATACCATCAATATGTAATATGTTGCCTTGCAAATAATAAGGATGCTAATGATAGTTATGTATCTAATGATAGCCCTCATGTAATAGATGCATAATGTGACATGTTATGCTTAATTGTTAATGATAATGAGAATGATGATAACTACTCTAGTAGTTTGTTTAATGACCATAATGATTGGTAATAATGATGCTAAGTGACAGTTATGTTAAAGGTTGCCTCATGATACAGATGACAATAGTTGATGGCATAATAATGACCTTGTTAATAATAGTGTTGATTCTGTATACTCAATCTGTTTCCTATATACCTTGATTGCTTGTATGATCCTGAGATTGAGGGTAAGCATCAGTATGGTTTGTTAATGATGTACTTAACATACTTGGTTACCAAATAAGTGTCATATTGATAAGTAGATTATCTCGAATGATATTTCATGATAAGTGAGCATATTCCTTATGTTGAATCTATGATTATTGTGTACCCTAACCATGCAGGTGATGGCTTAGCCATGAAAGGGCTATGTGACATATGTAATGGGTAACAATATTTTGATAATTGCTCTATAAGATTATGTATGTGATGTGTTAGTCCCATGATGATGATGTGGGCCTTAAGAGGCAATGACAGTACATGATGAAGGATTGAGATCCTGAGGTATGTGATGATCCTTGAGATGGATCTGGATGGTTCGCAAGAGGCCAAGTGGTAACATGTGATGTTGGATCCTTGAGATGGATCAGGTTGATGTGATCAGATCCTAATATATGTTCTTTACTTTCCGTTATATCTTGCATGTTATATAACTTGGTTGAATCTTGCAATCCATCTAAAAGATATTAATTAATCATAGTGAAACATATCATGTAGTTTGCCCTGGCCATAGATCCATCATCGTCAGGACTTGGTGATGGTGAAACGGGTTTTCCTACGGGTTAACCTGGAAGCGCATATTGTTGAATATGTGTAGGTTGCTCCTAGCCGGAAAATGAGGAGGTAAGAGTGTAACTTCGGTTGCAGACTCAGATACGTGTTTAGAGCATGGTGACCAGGCCCATGGCTCAGGATATGTGATGTATGGAGCATGAATGCGTTCATGGCTCAGAGCACGGTGATCAGGCCCGTGGCTCAGTTTTACTAGCGCCGTGACCTGTACCAAGGCGGGCTAGAGAATGGGTAGCCTATGGAGCTAACCCTGTGGCTTAGACCACTTCAGCATGTGACTGCGGTCCTGCTTGTGTTGTACTCATGTACTGACCATGAGGTGGGAGGTCGTGGAGTCCGGCTCTTCCATTGACCTTGTATGGCACCAGTTTGGGTTTCGTAACCGAAGGTTGGATTTGAATGGTACGATTCAAATCCTCAGGGCACAATAAAATGTAATACAGTCGTTTAGTATGTACTGATCATATCAAATACGAAACATTGGTTGAGGTCTTGTTCGTATAATATCTCTGATATACCTTGCAGGTTATGTGGTAATCAGTCTTATCTTGATAATCAGGTTATGTGACATTATATTCTGTTCTAATAATCCTGTTACATGTTGATATACCTTATCTTGATAATCATATCCTTTTGAAAGACATCTGGTTATATGCTTTGGTACAACTGGTATGCTTGTCGGTAAGAGTAAATCTTGCTATATATATAACTGCTCTTGTTATACCTGTTGTTAGTTAACTGCTGCTATAGTTTATCTTGCTGAGGTTCTATAGTTGCGGTGGGGAGCTATGTTTCCCGCTGGGACAATTGTTCAATTGTCTCACCCCGCTGGTTTTCACCCTTTTTAGGTGGTCGAGGTAGACGTGGTCGTGGTTGTGGTGTTTCGGACGAACAGCTTGAGGAGCAATAGAAGGCAAGCGTTGGAGATGCTGTTGTTTTGGATGTTTTGTAGTAGAGTCTAGATTCATCCCTGTACTCTCAGGTCCTTGGCAGTGTTTTGACGATGTTTCACGATGATCGTTCAATGATGTTGTATATCCTGCTGTTGGCCGGATATGGGCCTTTATGTATATGAACAGGTGTGATCTCATGTGATGGATGAACAGCTGTTCTTGAGCTGTGGACACGTATCAGATCTTGTGTATGCGTGTATAAATATGTATATGACATGTTTCTGTGCAGGATATGGACTGGAAAGTAATAGTTTCACAGTTTATCAGTTTTCCGCAATCGGTTTTAATTAACTCGTGTTTTTGATAATCTGTGGTTATGGTGTTTTCCGCACGTTTTCGCGTAACACCTCATTATCTGTATGATAATGGGATGTGTTGCCACAAGTTATGGTATCAGAGCTTTAGGTTCGCTGAGTCTACAGGGATCTAGGACTAGGTTGAGTCTGTTCTTATGAGTTTCCCAGGTTGTCTTACAAAAATCTTCTGCCCTCAGCAGAAGAAAAGCCAAGATGTCTGGAAACCATGAAGAACATGCTCCTGAGCATAGTGATGCTGCATCGGTTGATGGAGCAGATAGATAGGCACATGAAGATCGGGTGCCTGAGGTCCCCCAACCAGACCCAGCCATACTTGAACACCCTGCCTACCAACAGCTTATGGGGCAGTTAATGGCTACGATGAATCTCATGGTTGAGCGATTACCAGTGCCTCCTCCGCGAGCACAGGTTCCCCATGGAGAAGCATCGGGTATTGGGAAGACCTTTGAGCGGCTTCGCCGAGTCGGAGCTTCAGATTATGCTGGAACGGCTGATCCAGCGGATGCAGATCTGTGGCTGACGAGTCTTGAAAAGGCTTTCCGGATCCTCGACATCCCCGAAGCAGACAAAGTAAAGCATGCTGTCTACCTTTTGAAGGGTAGTGCTGGTCACTGGTGGACCATCGAGGAAGAGAAGCGGCCTGGTGAGGTGATCTGTTGGGAAGTGTTTCGATGTGAGTTCGTCACCAGATACTTTCTAAAGACGTACCTGGATGAGAAGATCAGTCAGTTTGAGAAGTTGCGGCAAGGAACGATGAACATCACCGAGTATGAAGCTAAGTTTATGGATCTGTTGAGGTTCTGTCCTCACATGGCGGCGACAGATGACGAACGGATCAGACGTTTCGAGAAGGGTTTGAGTGCTGAGTTGACAACCCCTGTGTCTGTGCTGGAAAACCGAGAGCGGTTTGCTACGTTTGTGGAATCAGTTCGACGGATCGAGAGGACAGTAAGGGAGAAAAGAGAGTCGGTGTCTCTTAAAAGATCTGCTCAGTTTCAAGGACGAAGGTTTGGTGGTTTCAAGAAACCCAGGTTTTCAGCACCGTCAGTGATGAGAAGTGCTGGTGTACCATCTCAGTGGTCTCCGAGTAAGGGAAAAGGTTATGTTTCTTCACCATCTAAGGCGCACAGCTCAGCTTCGGTGGCAGTGACAGGGCCATCTAGGCCACGAGTTGACAATAGAGCATGTCATCTCTGTGGACAAGTCGGGCATTGGAAGTTCAATTGCCCGAATAGAGATGTTGAAGTGACGCAGCAACCGAGGCAGAGTTTCCAGAAGTCTGAGAGACCACAGCCCAGTGGTAGCAGAGGATGAGGACGCGGTCAAGCGTCTCAAGTTGGATCGTCTGCTCAAGGGAGCAGAGGTCGTGGACAGCAAGCTACGGCTCGATTCTATGCCATGAATCAGCCGGAGGCGATAGTCAACCCGCGAGTGGTGACAGGTCAGATGGAGTTATTTCATTCTGATATGTCTTCTTCTTGCTTTATATCTGTTCTGGTTGACCCGGGTGCTACACACTCTTTTATCGCCTATAGTATGCTTGAAAACTGTCATCTACCTGTTAGTTGTAAGAAGGATAGCTTGTTGCTAGAAACCCCTCTTGATGGTTCCTCTTTGCTTCGAGAAGAGTGTCCATCTTGTGTTTTGTCTTTTTCAGGACACAGCATTCAGGTGGATCTCATACCGCTTGATATGCATGGTTTCGATGTTATCCTTGGGATGGATACCTTAGAAAAGTATAAGGTTGTCTTGGACTGTGGTTCCAAGCAGGCGGTGTTTGATGTTGCTGGAGAGAAGTGGATCTTCCAGGGAGATAGGAAGATTCTTCCGACGTGTCTGGTGTCAGCTATGGTGGCAGATAGGTTGTTGCGACAAGGATGTGAGGCATTCTTAGCTCACGTTGTGGATACCGTTGTGGATACCAAGGCGAAAGGCCTTAACCTTGAAGAAGTGTCAGTGGTCCGAGAGTTTGCAGATGTGTTTCCCGAGGAGTTTCCTGGTGTTCCTCCACCCCGAGAGATCGATTTTGAGATCAATCTGGTTCCGGGAACGCAGTCGATTGCACAGACACCTTATAGGATGGCTCCAGCAGAGATGGTAGAGTTGAGGAAGCAGTTACAAGATTTGTTAGAGAAAGGTTTCATCAGACCGAGCACGTCACCTTGGGGTGCTCCCGTGTTGTTCGTTAAGAAGAAGGATGGTTCGATGCGGTTGTGTATAGACTACCGACAGTTAAACAAGGTCACGATCAAGAATAAGGTACCCGTTGACGAGGATAGATGACCAGTTCGATCAGTTGCGTTGTGCTACAGTGTTTTCGAAGATCGATCTACGGTCTGGATATCATCAGTTGAGGATAAAGGCGGATGACATACCAAAGTCAGCCTTTAGGATGAGGTATGGTCATTTTGAGTTTGTGGTTATGCCGTTTGGGTTAACCAATGCACCTGCTGCTTTCATGGACCTGATGAACAGAGTGTTTCGTCCGTTCTTAGATCAGTTTGTTGTAGTTTTTATAGACGACATCTTGATCTATAGTCGGAACCGGCTAGAGCATGAGCAACATCTTCGTCAAGCGTTGACTCTCCTTCGTCAACATCAGTTGTATGCTAAGTTTAGTAAGTGTGATTTCTGGTTAGATGAAGTGACTTTCTTAGGTCATGTGATATCTGCTGAAGGAGTCAAAGTAGATCCGAAGAAAGTGGAATCCGTTGCGGATTGGGAACAGCCGAAGACGCCGACGGAAGTTCGTAGTTTCCTTGGTCTAGCATGATACTACCGGAGGTTTATCAAGGACTTCAGTTCGATAGCTCTACCGATGACGAAGTTGACCAGGAAGGATGTACCTTTTGTTTGGAATGATCGATGTCAGCAAGCTTTCCAAAGTTTGAAGGAAAAGCTAACCAGTGCTCCAGTGTTGATCTTGCCAGAATCTGGAAAAGGCTATGTTGTTTTCTGTGATGCGTCCAAGAAAGGTTTGGGTTGTGTGCTAATGCAGGAAGATCATGTGGTTTCTTTTGCTTCGCGACAGCTTAAGAAACACGAGGAGAACTATCCGACCCATGACTTGGAGCTGGCAGCAGTGGTTCATGCGTTAAAGATTTGGAGACACTATCTTTATGGGGAAGTGTGTCAGATCTTTACAGATCACAAGAATCTGAAGTACATCTTCTCACAGCAAGAGTTGAACATGCGACAGTGTCGGTGGATGGAGTTGATCAATGATTATGATTGCACTATCGAGTATCATCCTGGTAAGGCGAATGTGGTAGCAGAAGCGCTTAGCAGAAAGTCTTCTACTCCCAAGAAGGCACAGATGAGTTCTTTGGTATGCCATAGGCGGGACATGTTAGTCTCCTTACGGCAGATGAACGTACAGATGGAGGTTTCCTTGTTAGCTGGACTTTTAGCACATATGCAAATCAAGCCCACGTTGAGACAGCAGATCAAGGATGCACAGCAAACGGACGATACAGTACAGCTAATCAGATCAGAGTTTGGCAGCGAAAAGCGTGATGGGTTCCATGAGTCCGAGGATGGAGTGGTTTGCTATCATAATAGGATGGTGGTTCCAGATGCTGATGATCTGAGGAAGTTGGTGCTCGAGGAAGCACACACGTCGATGTATGCTATGCATCCAGGTGTCACCAAGATGTACCATAGTCTGAAGGACTTGTACTGGTGGCCCGGCTTGAAGAAAGATGTATCTGAGTTTGTGGCTAGGTGTGCGGTATGTCAGCAAGTAAAGGCTGAGCATCAAAAGCCGGCAGGTACGTTGCAACCTTTGCCTATACCACAGTGGAAATGGGATCATATAACCATGGATTTCGTAGTTGGTCTACCCAGGACAACTAGGAATCATGATTCCATTTGGGTGATAGTGGACAGATTAACGAAGCCTGCCCATTTCATACCTGTGAAGATCACGTATACAGCTGAAAAGCTCGCTCGAGTATATGTGGATGAGATAGTTCGTTTGCATGGTGTGCCAGCAACGATAGTTTCTGATATAGGTCCTCAGTTTACAAGTCATTTTTGGGAACAGTTGCACAGGGAGATGGGAACGCAGTTGAAGTTCAGTACCGCTTTCCACCCGCAGACAGATGGACAGTCTGAGAGGACTATTCAGACTTTGGAGGATCTTCTTCGTGCTTGTGTTTTGCAGTTCCTAGGCAGTTGGGACGTACATCTCAGTTTGATAGAGTTTGCCTACAACAATAGCTATCAGCAGAGCATTGACATGGCTCCCTATGAGGCTTTGTATGGGAGGAAGTGCAAATCTCCTTTGTGTTGGTATGAATCAGGTGAATATCAGCTTTTGGGTCCTGAGTTAGTACAGCAAACGACAGAAAAGATCAAGGTGATACAACAACAGTTGAAAGCGGTACAAGATAGGCAGAAGTTTTATGCAGACAATCGCTGACGACCTTTGGAGTTCCAGGTGGGAGACAAGGTGTACCTTAAAGTCTCTCCGTGGAAAGGTGTGCTGAGGTTTGGACGGAAAGGTAAGTTAGCTCCCAGATATATGGGGCCTTACTCAGTCATAGCACGTGTTGGCAAGGTGGCTTATGAGTTAGAATTACCTCCAGAGTTGCACAGGTTACATCCAGTGTTCCATGTCAGTATGCTGAAGAAAAGTCATCCGGATACAGGAACAGTGATACAACCAGTTGAAGTTGAGCTTGACAAAGATGTGACTTATGAAGAGGGTCCTATGATGATCCTTGACAGAAGAGTCAAGAAGCTGAAGAGAAAGGGTCTGGTTCTTGTGAAGGTCCTTTGGCATCACCGTGGCGTTGAGGAAGCCACGAGGGAGCTTGAGGAAGAGATGAGGAGGAAGTATCCCTCGCTTTTCTCTTCGGATTTCGGGGACGAAATCCTTTTGTAGAGGTTTATGGCTGTAAGGACCCTGACCTGCGTTTAGGGTTTACCCTGTTTGTTTTTCTTGATCTTGGTGCTTTGGTGCTTGCTAATCACCTTTAGTGGTGATTAGGGTTTTGTTGAGCTTTGTTGAGAGTTCGAGGGGCTGCTTGCAAATAACCCAAGTTTAGGGTTTTGTGGGCAAGTTTGCCATCTTGTGAGATGTTTTCCCCCTTTGCTTCCTCTAGGGTTGAGAGGAAGGCTTGGGCTTGTTGTTTGAGTCCTTTGGGCCTAAGTTGAGCTTGTTTGGGCCTTGGAGATCCTTGTTTGGGCTTGCTTGAGCCTTGTGTCGCCCAAGGAGTAGTGTGTGTCGCCCTAGGTTGGTTTGTGTTGACCTAGAGGTGGTGTGTCGCCCAGTGGCTTGGTGTGTCGCCCAGTAGAGCTGCTAGTGGTGTCGCCCATGTTGCTTGGACCAGCTTTGACCATGTTTGGTGGACACTTGGTTTGCATCTTGGACAAGTGACTCTTGGCTTGCTAGTGTGTTGGCTTGAACCCTAGGACAAGTGTCCCTTGGGTGGGCGACACATAGCATGGTTGTACCTTGGTTTCTCCTCCCTTTCCTCCTATATAGGTAGCTCTTCTCCTTGCCTTAGTCTCCTTTGGTCCTTTGGTCTCCCCTCCACCCTTGGTGCACGATACCCCTCTACATCTTGCTTGTGTTGGCCAATACACTTCCCTGGAGCTGAAGTGGTGGCCGATACACCTTCCTGGAGCAGCCTGGTGGACGATAGCTTTGGAACCTGGAGTGCTTTGGAGCTTGGAGCTTAAGGCGGGTTGCATAGCTTCTAACCCTAACTCCTTTACTTCTTGCTTGATCTTATGCATGTAGTAGTTTAGCTTAGCTCCTTACTTTTGTACTTTGCTAAGTGTACCTTAGTGGCCGATATCCCCCCTTAGGGTTGTAGGGTCCCTTTGTGTACCTTGCTTTCTAGGGTTTGGGGCTTCCTTGAGTTGGAGGTTGAAGGTGACCTAGGGTTGGGCGATATCCCTTCCTTGTGGGTGTGTTGGGCGACACACTTGCCCTTAAGTTGAACGATATGATGCTTTAGGGTTGGAGTTCCTTGAGTTGGAGGTCGATAGGTTGACCTAGCTTGAGTGTTGGCCGACATGGTGACCATGTTGGGCGACATGGTGCTCTCTTTGGTGGCCGACATGGCACCTTGATGGGCGATGGAGTGAGCTAAGGTCTGGTTGGCCGATATGATGGGAGACATAGTGATGTCCCTTGTGTTTTGGTTAAGGCTCTTGGTGTTGGGAAACACCCTTGCTCTCATGTTGCACGACATAGTAGGGTTCTTTGTTGGACGATAGGCTGATGTGCCTTATGGCCGATAGGGTTAGTACCTTGGTGGACGATACCTCTCCCTTGTGTTGGGCGATATCCATGTAGGCCGATAGGGTTAGTAGCATGTTGGACGATACCCTTGCCCATGATGGGCGATAGAGTGAGCTTAGTGTGTTGGCCGATAAGCTTGGTGGGCATCATGCCTTGTGCCCATGTTGTCCGATATGGTTGATGGCATGTTAGACGATAGGCTTTGTGCCCTGATGGCCGATACCATGGTGGCCGATACCATGTTGGGCGACATGCCTTGGGCCATGATGGCCGATAGGGTTAGTGTGGTGGTCGATACCCATGTTAGGTGATAGGCTATAGATGAGGGTTGTGAGGCTATAGTGAGGGTACGAGTTTCTTTGGTGACGGTCCCTTATGTGATAGAAGTGGATGTTTATCCATTAACTAATAAAACGATGGTGGTGTTTGTGATACCATCAATATGTAATATGTTTCCTTGCAAATAATAAGGATGCTAATGATAGTTATGTATCTAATGATAGCCCTCATGTAATAGATGCATAATGTGACCTGTTATGCTTAATTGTTAATGATAATGAGAATGATGATAACTACTCTAGTAGTTTGTTTAATGACCATAATGATTGGTAATAATGATGCTAAGTGACAGTTATGTTAAAGGTTGCATCATGATACAGATGACAATAGTTGATGGCATAATAATGACCTTATTAATAATAGTGTTGATTCTGTATACTCAATTTGTTTCCTATATACCTTGATTGCTTGTATGATCCTGAGATTGAGGGTAAGCATCAGTATGGTTTGTTAATGATTTACTTAACATACTTGGTTACCAAATAAGTGTCATATTGATAAGTAGATTATCTCGAATGATATTTCATGATAAGTGAGCATATTCCTTATGTTGAATCTATGATTATTGTGTACCCTAACCATGCAGGTGATGGCTTAGCCATGAAAGGGCTATGTGACATATGTAATGGGTAACAGTATTTTGATAATTGCTCTATAAGATTATGTATGTGATGTGTTAGTCCCATGATGATGATGTGGGCCTTAAGAGGCAATGATAGTACATGATGAAGGATTGAGATCCTGAGGTATGTGATGATCCTTGAGATGGATCTGGATGGTTGGCAAGAGGCCAAGTGGCAACATGTGATGTTAGATCCTTGAGATGGATCAGGTTGATGTGATCAGATCCTAATATATGTTCTTTACTTTCCGTTATATCTTGCATGTTATATAACTTGGTTGAATCTTGCAATCCATCTAAAAGATACTAATTAATCACAATGAAACATATCATGTAGTTTGCCCTGGCCATAGATCCATCATCGTCAGGACTTGGTGATGGTGAAACGGGTTTTCCTATGGGTTAACCTGGAAGCGCATATTGTTGAATATGTGTAGGTTGCTCCTAGCCGGAAAATGAGGAGGTAAGAGTGTAACTTCGGTTGCAGACTCAGATACGTGTTTAGAGCATGGTGACCAGGCCCATGGCTCAGGATATGTGATGTATGGAGCATGAATGCGTTCATGGCTCAGAGCACGGTGATCAGGCCCGTGGCTCAGTTTTACTAGCGTCGTGACCTGTACCAAGGCGGGCTAGAGAATGGGTAGCCTATGGAGCTAACCCTGTGGCTTAGACCACTTCAGCATGTGACTGCGGTCCTGCTTGTGTTGTACTCATATACTGACCATGAGGTGGGAGGTCGTGGAGTCCGGCTCTTCCATTGACCTTGTATGGCACCGGTTTGGGTTTCGTAACCGAAGGTTGGATTTGAATGGTACGATTCAAATCCTCAGGGCACAATAAAATGTAATACATCCGTTTAGTATGTAATGATCATATCAAACACGAAACATTGGTTGAGGCCTTGTTCGTATAATATCTCTGATATACCTTGCAGGTTATGTGGTAATCGGTTTTATCTTGATAATCAGGTTATGTGACATTATATTATGTTCTAATAATCTTGTTACATGTTGATATACCTTATCTTGATAATCATATTCTTTTGAAAGACATCTGGTTATATGCTTTGGTACAGCTGGTATGCTTGCCGGTAAGAGTAAATCTTGCTATATATATAACTTCTCTTGTTATACCTGTTGTTAGTTAACTACTGCTATAGTTTATCTTGCTGAGGTTCTATAGTTGCGGTGGGGAGCTATGTTTCCCGCTGGGATAATTGTTCAATTGTCTCACCCCGCTGGTTTTCACCCTTTTTAGGTGGTCGAGGTAGACGTGGTCGTGGTTGTGGTGTTGCGGACGAGCAGCTTGAGGAGCAGTAGAAGGCAAGCGTTGGACATGCTGCTGTTTTGGATGTTTTCTAGTAGAGTCTAGAGTCATCCCTGTACTCTCAGGTCCTTGGCAGTGTTTTGACGATGTTTCACGATGATCGTTCGATGATGTTGTACATCCTGCTGTTGGCCGGATATGGGCCTTTATGTATATGAACAGGTGTGATCTCATGTGATGGATGAACAGCTGTTCTTGAGCTGTGGACACGTATCAGATCTTGTGTATGCGTGTATAAATATGTATATGACATGTTTCTGTGCAGGATATGGACTGGAAAGTAATAGTTTCACAGTTTATCAGTTTTCCGCAATCGGTTTTAATTAACCCGTGTTTTTGATAATCTGTGGTTATGGTGTTTTCCGCACGTTTTCGCGTAACACCTCATTATCTGTATGATAATGGGATGTGTTGCCACACAATCTGTCATGGAATAATGACACTCTTGTACCACCTCCTAATACAGAAGTGATTATCACTTCCATATTTTCTAATAAGAATTCACAATCTCAGAAGATACATTGAATATCTTTCTCAATGGTACTGAGGTAACCGACACATGGAGGAAAGATTATCTTTGGTATTTTGACCTCCTTGACCCTGAGGATTTCTACAAGCAATATGATATTACTCTCCCTAACAATAATAAATTCTTGAAGAAGCCTCAGGCACCCTAAAGGAAGAAATCTACCAACCCATCCTCTTCCTTGGGTCTTAAAAACCACATACTCACTTTGGTAGTAAACTGGAATATTCACTCCATAAAGAATCAAACTGAAATTGCAGAGAATACCATAATAAATATGTTCTATCTTTTGAAGAACATAAGAGTCAAGTGGTCTAGATACATTCTTCACCATATGACCTGCTTTGACTCTGGGAAGAATACTCGTGGCACCCACCCACCCTACCCAGTCTTGATTTGTGGTCTCTTCACCTTTGTGATTGAGAAGCCTCTTTTTCATGATTTTCATTACAAACCATGTAGAAAAGAAGTCTGCATCAGTGAGACCACTATCAAGAAAACCTTTTTTCCTACATCTTCTTCCACCACACCTGGAGCATCTACCTCCATCCAGGCACCTCCACCTCCACCACCCTCCCGACATGCATGTGCCTCATTTTATGTATCTAATGAAGCCCTCATGGGTTACATGGTGCATTAGGAGGCATACAACCTACATGTTTAGGAGCACCTACATCAGTATTTGTTCCCAATCATGTCTAACATAAACCTATCTTGTGCCCATCCTTACCCTACCTACCAGCCCTACCCAAGTGGTGATTATGCTTCCTATGCATATAATCACTTCTACATGGCCCCTCCACCTGCTGCTTCTTCTACTTCACCCTCTACTGGTGGTGGATCTGCTCCTGCACTTACCCCTGGAGTGCTCCCTCCATGTTGGCCCCATAGCTACCCTTCTTGTAGGCCTTGGTACTTCTACTACCACATTCCCTCAGTCCAAGGAGCCCCATGATCATGGCATGACTTGGGACAAGAAAAATTCCATGTGGCATGTTCGTGGTTTCGATCCTTCTGTCGATGAGGAGAGCCCAACCAGGTTGATGAGGAAGTTGTTGTTGATGATGATGAGGCATCTGAGGATGATGGCCTTGAGGATGGTTCTGATGATGATGATGATGATGGCTTTGTTTGTGTCTCTAGTGATGAAGGTGAAGTTATTGTACTTTCAGATGGAGATGGTGACTATGAGCCTAAAGCTGATGATGATGATGTTGATGATGATGTTGTAGACATATATGTCATATACGTTTATATGTTTTAGTTTTTATCTTTTAGATGTTGATCATGTATATATTTCTAGACTATTTTGTGCTAAAAACATCTAGGCACATTATCTGAGTTATAATATTTCTATAATCATGTTGTTTTCCTCGTTCTGGCTTGTAATTGCTTTGAGAACATGCTTATGCATTGTAATCTTAATCCTCTATATCATAACTCTATGTATATTCTATCATGTGAGTTATTGGTATGCTTTCCATTTTTTATTATGAAACTGGTTGTTTGTCTCTCTCTCTCGCCTCCGTTTGATGTGTGTTATGAAGTTGCATGTTTTATCTTGTGGTTACATGTTTTGGTTGTGCTTGGAGAAGATTTTTTTATGCTCTTCTACCCCCCTTACTTTATGATAATGCCAAAAGGAGGAGATAAGTTTGATGTTTTGAAGCTCAACCATATTTCTTTTACTTCCTATGTGATCCATTTTCTATCTACGTATATGTTTTATCATGTGACTTGCTAAAGGACCATGTAGTATACATGTTATATAGCTTTATGTAGAAAGACTAACTATGCAGGTAAGAGTGAGCATAGATTAAGGGGAAGCAATTCCATTTTTCAAATTATGAATCCCCTTGCAATTCACAAGGCCAAGGTATAACTTTACATATTCTTTTCAATATGATCGAGGAATGGTTTGTCATTGTCAAAAAGGGTGAGAATGTTGACTTGACAGTTATACATTGTCCATATTTTGATAATGACTTAACCATTCCATTCATATGTACCTAATATGTTTGTTTGAAACTTATTTCAGGTATTAGGTACATGAAAAGGATCAAATTACACAATCCCTAGCTTGTCCAAGTTCAAGTCAAAAGCAATGCAAATGTGCAATTGGGGAAAACACTCCACATCACCTTAGAATATTTTTTAATCATTTTTATTGATGATATGACTTGTAACTGAGATGAGAAAAAATCAGGGGCACTTAACTCCATCGTGTGATCACTTAAAAGTCATTTTGGAAAATTTGTCACAACAGCTTAATCGGTAGAGTTTGGATCTCGACCGATCTGTGATGGATTTTTGGAAATGGTTGCATAAGTCAAGTTGAACACTCATAAAACTCGACCGACCAACTTTCTAACCAAAGTTAATTTTGGCTAATTGGTTGAGATACCCCAGGACAAACTCGATCGATAATTTGAAAATTGACTTTGTCAATTAGTGGATCGGTCAAGTTACCTTTATTGAAACTCGACTGAATGCACTGTATGGAAAACATAGAGAAAGTGATTCCAACTATTGGAGAGTTGTTAGAAACAAAAATAGATCACTTGTAAGTTGTAAAATGACTATTTTTCATTCTTAGGTGATCCCACACTCAAAGGAACACCCCCAACTATAAATAGGACCTCTTGGATTTCATTCCAAGGTTGCTCATTCATGCTATCATTGGTCCTTGCTATAGTTGAGTGTGTTACAACCCTTTGAGCCCCTTTCTCTCTCTCATTTACAAAGCATTGTGTGATTATGAGTGAGTTAGGCATGTTGTAAGAACGCTGCCTAATTTTTACCTTATAAAGCTCTCCATCTTTCCATCTTCCTAATCCCCTTTCTCGAAGAGCAAAGGCTGAAGTGATCTTCTCCGAGTGAAGGAGGAGGTAGTGTTCTTCTTCAAGGCTGAAGAAGGAATGAAGATCTTCTCCAAGTGAAGGAGAAGGACAAGGCAGAAGATACAAGGAGCTTGGTGGGTAAATCCTCAAGGCTGAAGACTTGTTGCAAGGAGGAGATGTCCTAGGAGAGGGAATCGAGTTGCTTGCAAGAGTGGGTAAGACCTATTGTGAGGTAGAAGACTAGCTCTTGGATAGGTAAGCCCTTGGATGTAAGGTGGTCTTCTTGTATCTTTTATAATGGAATATAAGTATGCATGGGTTGAAAAGTCCTAAAGGTTGACCTCTTTAGGTAGTGGATTGACGGTCTCCTAGTTTGCATATTGGAACCACTCTAAACACCTTGTCTGAGTGTTTGTTTCAATCCATCATCCTTGCTACGATTATTAGATAGGACTTCAAATTCACTATTCGAATTGGTTTTAATTGATATAATTTGAAGTTCTAACTATTCTTGTGTAAGTTTTAAAGCTCTATCCACCCCCTATTGAGCCCTAGATCCAACATGTTCCATGACTTTTTCCTACATGTGGCTTTATTGAATGTTGCACAATTCTTCGATTATTATTGGAGTTACTTCATACTAATGAGTCCTTATATTCCTCACATCGTCACTAATTCTTCACATCCATGGCGGTCATTACTTCACTCCATTGTGACTGGGAGGGTTCCAAACCCTACCCTATGCCTATAAATAGAAGGGTAATACCTACAAAAAATGGGATCCACCATTTTTACACTGGAAGACTGCTACTTCTACTCTAGACCTTTGACTCCCAGCCACCATTGACCACCACCATGGGTTGAAAAACTCATCTGGAGGCACTCCCACCTCCTCTCTACCAAATCTCCAAGGACTAGACCTAGATAGATGCATTATCTGTGTGGTTGACGACTTCTATCCCTCTCAATCTTCTACTTAGTCCATACATCAACATATCCAATTCAAAAGAAGAAAACGGACAACCTAGTCCATTCTCAAAAAACATCTAGGGTGTTCTTGCTTTTCGATCAACACCATTGTTCTAGAGTTTTAAGAGATTCTTATACACACCATGACTATGACTCTTTCTTCTTTTATGACCATGTCTTTCTTTTTATTTTTGCTTGTCGTTTCTTCTATAGATGTCATGAGCGAGTAGTCCTCTCACTAGGGTGTGGGATGTAACCCTTCTACCCAATTTTTCTCTTGTATTTGCATCTATTTTTGTATTAGATATTTTATGTTTATATACAATCATTTTATGTTTGACAGGATCTTGGATGTAGATAACATTGAATCCTAGATCTAGGATATCGACTCGATTCTAGTTATACCATTGATGAGAATTTTGGATATGTGTTTTCTGAGGTGATATATTTATGATCTCTAGTTAACTCAATGGAAATCTTAGTGTGATATCTATCTAGGATTTTATCCTAATGTTGAAAGGGGGATTTTCCCATCCTCAACACACACACACACATATATATATATATATATATATATATATATGTATGTATGTATGTATGTATGTATGTATGTATATATATATATATATATTCATGCTTAAGGTGATGTAATGATAGAGTGAATGATAGGTAGTGCTGGAAAAACCCTTCCACCCTAGTATTCCAATCCAATGGTTTACCAAACATTTGATTTAGCCCTTTGACTATTTGAAACTTAGTATAATCGACTACCATTAACCTGGTGATAAATGCTAGTTCTCGTGTGGTTTAACTTGATCAATCAATTCTTAAAAACATTGCTTGCGGGTGGTGATTATTGTACTTATTTAAGTAAACTCTAGGGATTTCACCCCTAGTAAATTTGTTGGTGCAGTAAAAGTCACGTCAGTGTCAAACATGTATAACTACTTCCTAACTAGGGTAGACGTGGCATCATGCTAATTTCACTATCATGGGCATTATTGTGACAACAAAAATAGATGTTGGTACTAGTTTTTACCAAAAATATGTGAATATAATAAAGGCACGATGCTAACTTTATCATAACAAATTAAATATTAAAAGGAAGAGGTTGTTTAAGGTGGAAAATAAATAATTGACTTTTCATTAAAATTCAAAATCTTATTGCCCCTATAATAACTCACTATAAAGGTAAAAGTATGGAACCCTTCCTTAGAAAACCAAGTCGAAACACATTAATAATGTTAAACCTAATAATGTATATCCTTGCCACATGTGCTACTAATGAATTAAAGGATGAGCTATTTAGTAAAACTTAATCACAATATATTACAATACATGTGTGTGGCCAGATAAACATGATTACAAAAGTTATTTCAATGGGTTACACAAAAAATTATAGATATTTGGTGTGGATAGTAAGATGTGTTTTCTAGCTAGAACTACACAATTATTCACTCAAGTGATATATGACCCTATAATATGGTTAGAAGGTGTAAGTCAATAGGAAAAGTTATACATGGATAGTTTTAGAGGACAAAAATCCTCTATTTAAGGGGTGGTGTTGTAGCATACTAAAAACCTAAAGTAACCACCCTCAATTTGATGATATAATAAGAATTGAGTTTATTAATTATTTTTTAAATAGATATTATCCTGATTTATAGTAAAACTCGTTGATACACCCATAGGAGCCTGATATGTACATGTTGTATATTTAGAGGCTGACACTAACCCTAATTCTAGTATATAACCATACATGTCATTTTTATTATATCAATAAATGACTATATATGCCAATACATCACATAACTAACCAGCAAACTTAATAATACCCATAAGTCATGGACATCAATATACATTCCTAAGTATGAATTACTGTTGGAATATGTCTAAAACATGTTAGCTGATTGAAGTTTCCATCAATAGAATAAACTTTAATACATAGGCTTAATGTCATATTGGAGTGAAATAAGATAATCCAGAAAGAAACAAATATGAGTAGCTTACCTCATATTTGGGTAATTAAAAAATAAGTGTAACATCCCAAATATTGAAACAAGATAGAAATTATTATGATTCATATTTGGACAATACTATTAAATGATATATTAAATGACCTAATAATCCATCCCAAACATGTAAAGTATTATGTAATTTGGATTCGGTGTATCCTAATTAGTATACATGTCATTTTTCATCTTAATTGGTGTAGGTTTGTTGTCTTAAATGAAATTTAGAATAAAATATCAAAGTAATAAGAAATAAAGAATTACAATTTTTGCAACATACCATGACAACTGATTACAGAGAAGCCTCCTGGGTCAATGAGTCGCTAGATTTGAAATGAAAGATCGAGGGGAAAGTAGCTAAGTCTTTGAGACAACATGATAGTAGGAAGGGTGGACAAGAGCTCTATGATAATCGAGAGTCTGGTTGTTTCAAGCAATGTTTAGCAAGTTGATTGGCCAGGTTGTTCCAATCTCTCTTCTGATTAAAGATGCCTTAGATATTCATCTCCCTCATAATAAACCTAATGGCATGTACTAGCAACTAGTACTTGGGAGGAGAAATGTTGGTGTTGTGATTCCAAAGGGCTACATTGCTGAATCAATAAGGATGACCCTTGATCCTACATTGTTGTTTGTGGTGTACCGCATCCCTTACCAGATAGAAAAGAGTTTCCCATTCATCGTGTGAGATCCTCTAATGTACTTGGTATCTCCATATAGACATTGTCCTAGAGTCCCGCAGAACTAAACTGGTGGATTTGGATTTCGTGATTTTGTTCACTGTAGTGTCCACCTAAACACATATTGATACCTGAGGTAGGGTTGTGCGGTTATTGCATGAAGTATCCTTTGGAGGTATGGTTGTACGGGAGCCTTGAAATGTAGCCTTTATGGAGGTTGTTAATAATTTGCATAGGAATTCTATCAAAGAAGGTGGTCCAATTTTCATTTCAAAAATAGAAAGGTTTCTCTTCTTCTAGAATAATCAACATGAGGCCATGAACAACATGTTCCAATCTACTATGACTCTTAGGCTCTTCAAGTTGTAGCCAATCCATTTATAAGTTTAGTCTATAACAAAGAACTTAGAAGCTTCCTTGAGAATTAGTCTTCTCCAAGTTATCTTGGCTTCGGGGTAATCACGTATAGAGTGAAGGGTTATTTCAGTTGCAGTGTGGTAGCATGAGCAAAGGGCATCAGGGCTGAGCTTCCTCTTGAATCTTAGTTTGTTTGTGATCAAACAGTTCCTATGTATGAGACATAGGTGAGTCTTCATTCTATGAGATATGGTAGAGGACCAAATTTCTTCATAGTAACCCTATCCATCGGAGTTTGAGGAGTTAGTGAGGCTTTTGTATGAAGAGTTTGACGTGTAGTGGCCATCACTGGTATGTAGCCATGACCGACCATCCTATCCATACAAGGTTTTGGGAGGGGGCATTAGAAGAATATCTTGGACAATGGTTCCAGAAAACCAAAAGTTTAGAAAATATGTGTCGTAGAGGCCTTCATCAAAGACTAAACTCCCTACTTTCAGGTCCTTTATATCCTTCGATATAATGAGGTGTGATTTTAGAGTAGATATGTATGCTTCCCCCACCTTGCCTTCCAAATACACATAGGTAGATTCATCAGAGATTACCACCTTCCTTGAGTTTTCAATTATGAAGGGGAGGGAAGCCGTGATACTACGCCATGTGTGGGAGCCCAAAGGATTTTTGATGCCATGACCTTTGTACTTTGGTTTCATGAGGTCGAACCAGGGTACATGCTTATTCTAGAAGAATCTCCATCTCATTTTCATAAATAGAAATTTGTTGAAATATGTCACCGTATTTACTCCCAAACCTCTCTGATGAAAATGTTTAGTGAGGTGTTTCCAATTGACTAGGTTTTTGCGTCTCATCATGGTAGGGTCGTTCCAAATGGAGTTCCTAGTTAGATGGTCGATCCTATCATTAGTGGATGTTGGTAGAAGGGTATCTTGCATGGAATCAAAGGACTAAGAGAGTAGAACAAACTTGGAGAGGGTTATTTGTCCGACCATCTAGAGAAGCTTGTGTTGCGAATTGTCGATCTGGTGTTGAATCTTCTCAATCAAGTAGTTTTAAGTGTTCTTCCCTTTGTGTTTGTTGATAATTGGAATTGTTAGATGCCTCTCAAGGTTAAGAGATTCCTATATGTTTATTTTTCTATAGATTTGTGATCTCAAGGCTTGTGGCGTGTTGGTAGAGAAGAACACTTAAGATATATATACTTATCCAAATAGGAGGATATCACCAGCAAAGCTAACGTGTAGAAACCCCATCTTCTGCCTACTGAGTACAATCAGCTTCCACATGCCCTACATAACCTCATCATTGATGAGATGATTAACCTCTCAAGGCAAAGGACAAAGAGGCAAGGGGATAGAGGGTCCCCTTGTTTGACCCTGCAAGATGGTTTGAAAACTTTGATGATCTCGTCATTCCATAGGATGGACGTATTGACATATTAGATTATTAGCATAATGATAGATATGATTCTTCATAGTATTGATGTTCTAAAGAGGGTATATTCTATAAAAGGCAAGCTCAACTTGTCGAAAGACTTCATAAGGTCAAGCTTGATCACCATGTAGTGTGCTTGCATTGTTTGGATTCATCAAATGAATGATTTCTTGTACCAGGGAAGTATTGTCTCCTATGTTCATGCCAGGAAAGAAACATGATTAGAAAGGTGAGATTTAGGAGTTGAGGAAAGGTTTAATGTTAGCCGGAATCACATTGGAGAGGACTTTTGAGCAGACATTGTTAATAAAAAATGGGCAGAGCTGCAAGCAGGTTTTTGGAGAGGTGACCTTGGGAATGAGAATCAAGGTGGAGTAAGTTGCAGTTTCTAAAAAAGGGCATCCTTCAAAGGGACAATAAAAAAATTGTAGATTTGTACTTTGAGCATGGGCCAATTCTTCTGTAGAAATGAGGAATATATCTCGTCTAGACCCAAGTCTTTGAGAGGAGAAATAGATTAGAGTGATTTCCAAATCTCGTTCCGTGAGGGCGTGCTAGCAAGCTTCATGATATTGGCTTTGTGGAGATATGGGAAGGTTATTGGGAAGGTTTTCCATGTGCCTTGATGCTCAAAGAGGGTTGATTCCTGATACACATTAGAAAGGAAGGAGATGATTAGCTGCTTCAAAAGTCCATCTTCTTCTACCCAATTTCCATCTACATTCGTGAGATTGGTAATATTAGTTCTCCACCTTATTGATTTCACTAAAGTGTGGAAGTATTTGGTGTTATTGTCCCCTAATTTCACCCAATCACGTCTTACCTTCTATTGCCACTTGATCCCCTCTCTTCTTAGGATTGAGACAAGTCCAGTTTGCAATTCCGTTGTTTCATTGGAGAGATGGATGTGACAATCTGACTTTTCTCTCTTCTATATTATACTCTTCCTCTATAATGAAGTGGTCTCTTACTCAAATCAATAACAATTTCATAGTTGAAGTTTGGTGGTGCTCCAATTTGATGACACCAATGTTTAATTTAACTAATATGATATTAGTTTGCTCTTTAAACCACGTACCATTCCTTAATATGTCACCATCTTGTAAGACTTATTGAACCCCATAAATGTTATCACATTGATCTATAATGAATCTCATGATGTAGAGCTTTCAATTATATTTTCAACGATGCAAAAAATCACCTCATTTTGGACCTCCAGAGCCTAGTTATGAATTTGGAAGCTTGGCTCAAACTATACTTGATTTAATTGATTTATTTTTCTTTTGAGTCTTATTCAGTTGAATATCTGGCATGTGGCCTATGTCCCTCTCATCTCCTTAGTGATCAACTGGGAGCATTGGATTATGATGTAACAGGCTAGGGGTCATCTCCTAGCTCTATATCGATCGTCAATGCATAGGGCGTTGCTCCTTTTTTCTTCCTCCAATCGGGGCCCTTCCTCACCCCTTTTTGCACAAATAAAATGCACAACCTCATAATCTCAACACCCTTTTCATAACCCCCATCTCTAACCTTGTTTCTCTCACCCTTCATATCCTTTTCTTCTCAATCTTCTTCAAACCCTAGCTAGGGCACCACCATCAGTTTCCCCTTGGATCTTCATGACCCAGGACACACTAGCATGTAAAAATGGTAGCTGGAGATTTGTGACTCCATGTCAGGTCCATACAGTGAGGTTCCAGTCCTCGGGACCCCTTTATCCTACTTCACCCATTTAGCTTCATCGAGTCCAGCCACCATGGTGGGCTGGTGTTTGAACCAGAGGACCTATAGGAGGGAGATGGTGTGATGTCCCTCGGTCATCCCTCTGATACTCGGATCATCTAACCCACTCATGCCCAAGTGGCCCAGTCGATGATGACCAAGTGAACAATGAGTCATAGAGGGCGATCAATAGGGATGGACGGAGGTAGGTAGAGGTTGAAAGTAGCCCACGAGCGCTCATATTGACGTCTGGATTGACCATGAGTGGCTGGGCAACTGTGACAACCTAGTTTTCTCTATCATCTTTATAGTCTTCCTCTCACATAAAGCATCTTACTTAATGAATTTGATGTCAACTTTATTTTATAATTTCATGATGCTCCTATTTAGTCACCTCGATGATCAATTTTACCATATGTGACTATAATTTGCACATTGATTTAAGTTCTATGATTTAATGATCCACCATGTTTCCTTTTAATTTAAACATTACATATAAGTTTTCCTTTCTCCCTAAAGTATGCCATGTTGTATTGATATTATATTGTGAATCCAACAATGCAAAAATAACCTCAATTGGAGGTTTGTAGCCCAAGTTATGATATTTTAAAATTGGCTCAAATTCCACATGTTTTGATTGATTTTAATTGCAATTGACCTTAATGGGCTAAATCAATGGGGCACAACCCAACAATTTCCACCTTTGTTTGGGAAAACCATAGCACACATCATCTTTGGGGCATTGGATATGTGATCAAGGATTTAATGGATGTGGTGTTTTCTTCTTCCTTGGTACATACGGGGCCTCCTGCTACTGTAGCACTATGACCAATCATGTTCATGTCTTACCCTTCTCTACTAATTGAATCGACCAACAAACCTCCCTCTTCATTAATTCTAGTTCATTTTCCCTTCATTTCTTCTTCTTTTATGCCCTATCTCCCCTACGCCTTCCTTCTCTTTTTCCCTACCCATCGTCAGTGCTTCCATCACAATGATGTGGTCACACACATCTGTTGTGTCACTGCCACGATTGAGCTCGTTGCTAGTCTCACTGAGGCAAGGAGATCAAGGGTGGGAGGTTCAAGAGTGGCTCCATGGCCTATTCCTCGCCCATTCTTGTACTCCAGTGAGTAGCTCGGGTGTTGCCACTATGGGCTGGAGGTTTGAAGCTATAACTTCATGAGGAGGGAGGAAGAAGCCATCCCCGCTACTAGATCTAGGGAAGATGGTAGAGGGAAACTAGGATCATGAGCTCGATGGCTGACCGCTCGATGGCTCAACAAGATGTCCGACCACAGTCATGTATCCCAACCAAGCGGCCAGGAGACACTGGTGACTGCCACACAACTAAGGAATCCAATGCACCAAGTGAGAAATTAGGGCCACACGATCAACAATCAATGATCAACCTTCTTTGCATAATAATATGGTAGCACATGACCACCCCCCCATTTCCTTAGTTTTTCTATTAAAATCATCTTATTCATATCTATCATATCTTAAGGCAAAAATAGGTGAAATTTTATACCAAATTGATCAGCTCAATGAGCCCTACACAAGAACATAATTGAAGGCCCTAAATGTTAATTTAATCCTCCCGTTTTAACTAAATGTGTAATCTTTGGTTATGTTGACCACATTAAGTGCATTATTATGGTAATTATTGGGTGGTTGATACCCAATCCACTTTCTACACGTTGAATTAGTAACTTTATAAACATGGAAAACTATGCAAGCCCTTATGACCCCTTTTTCTCTTGGTGACTCTAATTGCACTTATGTAACATGTCTTGAATAATATTGATGCACTTTTCCCGATTATTTATAATCTTGCCTCTTTTTTACACCAATGATTAATAAAATATTAAATCAATCAACATATGAGGTTGTGTAACATGTATGTCCATGATCACCCTAATTCTTGCTTATTCTCCCCATATGACCTAAATATGCTCGGTTGTGATCATTTTATGTTGATGCTTGTGATACTTCGATCAGAGGACCATGTTGACCTATATAATAGATCAAACCATATTAGATCTCTAAAATATATAACCTTAGGATGGGATGTGACCTTTTTGGCTATGCCATACCATTAATGATGTAAATACATATGCTCGTCTTTTTGACCTATATGTCCATATATTGCTTGTTTGACTTTTGTGTATGCAATATTGATAATGGATCTATTTATTATGCTCTCCCCTCTCAAATCAGGGTTGTTCATTAGGTTTTTGAACTCTTTCACGTGTGCTACCTACACAATCCATATGTTGTTTCTAATGTCACAGGTGAATTATGTCGATGCTTACATGTATGCATGACAGGTTGATACTAATGTGAAATTCTATCATGCTTAGACTTGGAGACATCAACATAGACTTTATATATATTTCTTATGTCCTAGTCCTTCTTATGTAGACCATCCCTTACACTTGGTTCTCTTTTCTAGATGACCCTTGACCTCAGTTTCTCTATAGTGAGTCCTTTGACCATGACATGTGCCAAGGTGATTAAAATCATGTAAAGGTCAAAAAAAATCATGGAACCTCAAAATGATATGAAACTTGAACCACACCTTCATGATGTACCCTAAATTAGTAAAAAATCATCAAACATATGGTTAATAAATTTATAAACTGACTTGGCTAAGTCCCTAAAATGGAACTAATTAGGGTGAATGATGAGAACTAATGCATGTATATAATCTTGTGTGTAATCATGTTTGGCTTGTGGTTAGATCACCAAGGATAAGATATGTTATGAATCTATGAATTAGGTACTTTATTTACATAATTATATGACTATGGTTTCTTGCTTGAAATGTGATACATACGTATGCTTGTTTACTTGCTCAATTATTGTCATGTAGTATTCTAGTATTATACTCGATGTTTATCTCTATATTATTGTTTCATTACTTGCAAACATAATATAGAAACTCCATTATACAAACTTCATGCACCTACCTGATGTTTTGGGGTAAGGACAAAAGGTTGGGCATCCTACTTCATTTATCAAGATAGGGTAGACCATGTCGATAAAAGGATTAGCTAATCTTGAGCATAGACTCTTCCAATGATAAGTTGTCCATAAAAGGCCTTACGAATACATGATATTGATGAATGCACAAAATGATGGTATAATTTGAGTGAAATGATATAAAAAAGGGCTCTATCTTTGCTAAGTACTTAACTTTTTAATTCATATTTTTTACTTCTTTAAATATTTTCAAAATTATACAAAGCTTATATATATGTATGTTTTAGCCATGTACTCAACACCTCGTGCGCTTGACCTACCGTGTTTTATGTATTTTATAGGTTTAGAGATGGCTAGAAGTTGATGGACATGCTGAGTTATGTCAGGTTTACTTCTTGTAAGGTCCCTAGTGTACATGAGCAGACTTGTGTGTATTTGACACTCAAATTGTAATTGAAATCTTGTAATAAAAGGATGTTTCTTTATAATACTTATTGAATCTTGAGATTATGATTGGTTATTTTATCTTGTTATCTATTCATGAATGCTAAGATTTTCACTTCCACATTTGTGCTTTAATAATACCATGCTAGGGATGGACGCCTAGGTCCTATCGCCATTGACATATAGTCATTCGGAGTTGGATATGGGTAACAAATGGTTATGTGATAGATAGTATCAGAGTATGAACAATAACTACACCAAACATTGCTCACAAGGAAAAAAAACTAAACTGACCATCCATCTCAACCCTAGAAACTTAATGAGTTGTCCTTTATGGACTAATTTGACTTAGCCTCTAGGTTAGAACCTAGATGTTCAAAACTAGGTGTGGGCTTGCGTAATCCCTAGAACCTTTCTTTTCTCCTCCTTATGTCTTGTAGTATGGGTTGTAGGTTTAGGAGGGTGAGAAGAGGGACTTCTTATCACCACCCTAGACATATGTTCTGGGCATGTACTTAGGGTAGCTATACAAGTGTGCACCAAGTTCTTACTAGTTCTCTAGGTTTCATGGTACTAGACTTCCTATGAGTGTGGTAACTCATTTTGGTTTTGGTTTTATTAGAATGGAGTATGGTGGTTTTCATCACCTATTTCAACGTTGGAAAAAATCCATTTCAAGTACTAGTATATGTACATATGAAAAATGTTACCACACGCAGAAAGGCAGTGAGTATCCATGTTACCTAAGAGAAAGAGATGTAACATTAGTCTAGATGAGAGTGTTTGGGTGCTTATTTTAGTCTCTAGAATCATCTAGAACCATGATAAAGGTTAGTCTAGCAGTAGCCTAGATAACCTAAGTTGTTGTTGTTGATGATGATGATGATGATGATGATGATGATGATGATGATGATGATGATGATGATGATGATGATGATGGTGATGATGATGATGATAATGTTGATGTTGATGATGATGATGGTGGTGGTGCTGGTGGAGGTGGTGGTGGTGGTGGTGGTGGTGGTGGTGATGATGATTATGATGATGATGATGATGATGATGGTGATGATGGTGATGATGATGTTGGTCATGATGATGATGATGATGATGGTGGTATGGATGATGATGATGATGATGATGATGATGACGACGACGACGACGAGGATGATGATGATGATGATGACGACAACGACGAGGATGATGATGATGAGGACGATGACGAAGATGATGATGACGATGAGGATGAGGAGGAGGAGGATGATGATGTTGATGACGACGATGAAGATGATGACGACAACGATGATGATGATGATGATGATGATGATGATGATGATGATGATGATGATGATGATGATGATGATGATGATGATGATGATGATGATGATGATGATGATGATGATGATGATGATGATGATGATGATGATGATGATGATGATGATGATGATGATGATGATGATGATGATGATGATGATGATGATGATGATGATGATGATGATGATGATGATGATGATGATGATGATGATGATGATGATGATGATGATGATGATGATGATGATGATGATGATGATGATGATGATGATGGTGATGGTGATGATGATGGTGATGGTGGTGGTGGTGGTGGTGGTGGTGGTGGTGGTGGTGGTGGTGGTGGTGGTGGTGGTGGTGGTGGTGGTGGTGGTGGTGGTGGTGATGATGATGATGATGATGATGATGATGATGATGATGATGATGATGGTGACGGCGACGACGACGATGACGATGACGATGATGATGGTAATGGTGATGGTGATGGATGATGGATGATGATGATGATGATGACTGCTTCATAAATGACTATATTATGAACAAAGTGGGGGTGGACAACATTGAGGACAACATGCATGAGGGCTGAGTTAGATGGTATGGATATGTGAAATGCAGACCGACTAATGTTCCTATAAGAAGCAATGTAATTGAGGAAAGCACAATTAATATAAGAAGAGGAAGACCAAAATTAACATGGGAAGAACTTATAACGAGAAATTTTGAATCTCTACATCTCAACCAGATTATGACCCATGATAGAGTTGAATGGAAATGAAGGATACATGTAGTCAATCCTAACATAGTTAGGACTGAGGTTTAGATGATCATGATGATGATGATGATGATATTGTTTACCTAGAGAATGATGATGGAAAATGAATAAAGAGATGGGATGATCTATGCCACATTAAGTCATGGTTGAAATCCTAGATAATATTGGGCGACTTTAATGCAGTGCGGGTAGTGAATGAAAGAATGGGACGCTCTCAACCTTCACCTAGATCTATGGAGGAGTTTAATAAGATGATCTTAGGCATGGATGTACTTGAAATTACAACCAAAGGTCCTTACTATACATGGAACAATAAACAACTACGTGAAAGAAATACAAGAAGCAAGATAGATAGGGCTTTTTGTCAACTCCAAATTATTTGTGAGTTACCTAAGCTTTGTCTAGAAATTATTCCTTCCATCTACACTAACCATTATGCTCAGGTATTACAACTAGAAAAATATCTACTAAAGCAAAAATACCCAACCAAGTACTTCAATGCATGGGCCAGCTTTGTAGGTTTCAAGGAAACTGTGGAGACAACTTGAAAATAGGAGTCATGGGGAAATTCCATGTAAAGACTATATAAGAAACTAAAAGTCACAAAGATGACTCTGTAAATGTGGAATTGGGAGAGAATTGGTGATATTAATGATTCAAAAAAAAACAAAGAAATAGATGCTTTAAAGTCCCAAGAGCTTGCAGATAAAGATCCAGCTGAAGAACTTTATGGGGAATATAAAAAAAAATATCCCAGAGCAAGGTCAGCTAAGAAGTCTATTACCCACCAAAAATCCAGAGTGTTTTGGTTAAAACATGGTGATAGGAATAGTAAGTTCTTTTATGGTTCCTTTATACAAAAAGAAATAGAAACCAAATCAAGACTCTGAGCCAAAATGGGATCCAGGTCAAAGGTGAATAAAACATCAAGCAATGCTTTCTCCAACACTACAATTCTATCTTTTCACTCACCTTGTGAGATGAATCTAAACCACACTGGTTTGATATATCCATATTAAATGAAGAAAAAGTGTCATAGATGTGCAAATTCGTTACTGATGAAGAATTATTCGACATTGTGAAGAACACAAATGGTGACAAATTTCTAGGGCATGTTGGACTCAATGCCTACTTTTTCAAATCCACTTGGAACATAGCTGGTAAAGACATGTGTAATGTTGTGAAAGATTTTTTCATGAAGGGAAGACTATTGAAGGAAATAAATAAGACCTACATTTTCCTTATTCTAAAGGTAAAACAATAAAAAAAATGAGTGAAGACCCATTTCCCTTTGTAATTTTATTTACAAAATTGTTTCTAAAATCTTGTCTAACCACATCACAAACATCCTCACTCCCAAAAGCTCAAACTAATGTTCCTTTGTGAAAAGGAGATGAATCTATGATGCAATACTACTGGAAAATGAGCTCATTCACAATTTCAAGAATCACAACACGAGCGGCAAGCTCTGCCTCAAAGCCAATCTCAATAAGGTTTACAGTTCTATTAATAGAAAATATATACTTGATGTGATGAAGGAGATGAGATTCCCAGTTTGTAAGATGGAATGGATCAAGGAGTGCATGAACTCAACCTCATTCCAGATCATTATATTTGTTGCTCCCACCTAGACCTTCAAAGCTTCTAGAGGAATTAGACAAGGAGATCTACTTGTACCTTACCAAAATGTGATAGGGATATAAGGATTGACGTCCATTTTAAATAAAGTAGTTTTAGATGGAACTATCTCACCACTGAGAGTTGGGTGTACAAAAATCTCGCACTTAATATTCATGGATGACATGTTGATCTTCATCCAAGCTACATATAAAGATGTTGTAGGTATCAAGAGCAACCTAAAACTATTCAGCTCCTTGTCTAGCCTCAAGCTCAACCTAGCTAAGAGCCAGTTGTTCCTCATCTCTACTTCTTCAGATGACATCAATAGTTCTCTTGGAATAACGAAGATAAAACTCCCTATGAGATACTTAGCTCTACCTTTATTCACAGGTCGTCTAACAAAGAGTATGTGTTCAAATTTGATTGACTAAATTAAAAAATTGGAGTCATGGAAGATTAGACTCCTTTCAATGGTGGGTAGGCTCGAGTTTGTAATATATACCCTTTATGCATATCACCTATTTTGGACATGTACCTTCCCCCTCCCAAAGGCTTCCATGAAGAGATTGAGAATCTTTGTGGGTCCTTCTTGTGGGGTGATAGCGATGGGACCAAACATTATTATACTATTGCAATGTGATTTGTAGAACAAAACACAAAAGATACCTAGGTATCAAAAAAGTAGAAGAATGGTGTAAAGATGGTATGACAATGCTAATCTAGGATTCATACAACAAACAGATTACCTTATGGATCACATGGATACACACCCAATACATCAAGGACAATTCATTGTGAACATGCACAATATCACAGTTGGATGTAGAGGTCAGTCATAAGACATAGGGACATTATGCTTTATCTTGTGAGGTATAACATAGGTTACAGATGCTCCATTTCTCTATGGAGCAATCCTTGAGTTAATGGCAACTTTTTGCAACAAGTCATAGGAAGTTAGATATAAGTTCTGTCCGAAATGGAACCTTGTCGAAAATTATATGCAACAATAAGTGGAGGAGAATCAGCCCTCCCTACTGTCAAAGGTACTGAGGTCCTAAGAAGAACCTACTCAAGCTTATGGGTGGGCTTGAAAGACTCTTTCTATTTTAAAGGATTAACTCAGTTCACACTGAAGGGTACTTGGAACCTCAGTAGAACCCAGTACCCAACTCAGCAGTGGGCGCAGTAGTTATGGAAAATAAAGTTGTAGTTATGGAAAATAAAGTTCTTAACCAAATCATAATGTTTGGATTGAAGTTCATGAAAGTTAAACTCATCATTGAATATTACCAACAAAAACACAGTTTTAACTTAGCATCAAGATGGGCATTGTGTAAGATGAAGACAGAAAGCTCAACCACCTTTTTTGGGGGTGCAAATTAGCAATTGATTAATGGCTGAGGGCTCACAATCTGTTGACTATAACTCAAAACAGCCTATGATATATTTTGTCTCTCACATAAAAAAATGAATGCCTTTTAAGCCTCATTGTCCTATACCATATATAGTTCACAAGGAACAAAACATTTTTGAATATTTCAAGCCATATAAAGATGTAGCTTGGCAAAGGATAAGGGAAGACTTTGTATGTCTAATTGCATAGATTTTTTTTCCTAGTTTCTTTTTACTTTGTATAGGAGCTTTCTTCATGCAACTTGTACATTCTTTGTAAGAGTTTTAATAAGAGAGAAGAATGCTTACTGATAAGAAAACATTATTAAGAATATTATCTCTCATATATCATTTTATCCAGAGTATGCCATCCAAGAGATTAAAAATATTCCTATATCAATATTTCTTCAAAAAGGACATCAAGTATATGTGTGGATTTCCATCCAATCTCAATTCTAATATATCCTTACTAATTGCTTTTAAGATCAAAATATACATGACTTGATAGTCCAATAATATAAGTATACCAATATACATGTAAATACTTATATGGTAGAATTTATGAACTAAGTGAAATAAGTATCTACTAGGGTTATTTTTTCTGCACATTATCCTAGATATATTGGCTAATTTATATTTTTCTTTATTTTATAATCTAATTTTGTAGAATCAGAATATGGAGGAAGTGATTAATAGTGATGTCTATAGAGTTTCCTTTTAGGTATAATAATGCACTGATTAATGTGTACCAATATGATATGTATATAGGTGTGATAAACAACTAGTATTAACATCACTATGCTTATCTGAAATATGCTCAGCTTTGGAGTTATGTATAATGTGATTGTGGCTATTAATTTGCAGAAGCATACCACTCTATACGTAGACATTTCTAAATGTCGTAGTTCTTGTCCCATTCATACAAAAAATTAGAAAAGGAACGGTTGAGCCGCGAAGGTATATGTCCGTTATCATTTTCCTTCCAACAAAGTTTCTCATTGAGGAAGTTATTTGAGAACGAGCAGTTTCTAGAATGGGAGATATATCAAACCCCCCGGCTATTGAATTATGGCCCAAATATTGGATTAAGTCCAGACACTGGAACCATACACTCTTTTTAACCCCACCCAAAGCAATTGTCTGGAGCCAAAGACTGAAATGATCCTATTGTTGCTAATAGAGAACTAGAAATAGTGCTAGAGACATTGCTTGAATAAAATCATCTAGTATCAATGTCCGGACTGGAGTGTTGTAATATGCTCGAAACGGAAGCACCGAGTTCCGAGAGGTTTGTGACCCAAGCATGCTTGGATAAACCCAAAATTAGAAGGCACGTAGGCGGAAGAGCATCTGTGATAAATGTGTCCCCCACATTCTTTCCTATTGATTTTGAGCTTGAAGACTGCGATGAAGTGAATAAGATGCCATAGAAGATCCTTTAGGGAGGATCAATGGCTATAGAAGCCAAACGTGTCTAGTCCTAGAAGCGATCAGTCCCAGGCCGTGATGGCCTGTTGGCTTCAAGGCTTAAGAGGTTTTCGTTTCCCTCTCAGACTTTCACTGTTGTACAATCCAAACTCAACACTTCCAACTACCTATCTATGAGAAGATAACATGACATATTCTGAAGTACTACTAGCTATGGCTCTCATCCATCTACTTTATTAGAGCTAATGAAATTGCAACAAAGATGCTTTCGCGCTTGGATATGTCAAGGGTAGTCAAGACTACCTCAATTTAATCACACATATAATCGAGAGACCTGAAGACATTCTAGTTTTAGTTGTGTGTCTATAGGGAACAAGGGTGGTCATATCTTCTTGGCACTTCTCCGGAGTTCCCCGTGGTTATGAAGGTAGATGGTGGTGGTGTAGTGTAGGTAACAACATATCGATCCAAGCAAACTATGATGATAGCCTTAATGTAAAGGTTTTCGGACAATGTAACTCTGTTTATGGGATTAAGAGAGAAAAATCCCCCCCTCCCACGCCCGTGACGGAGGCCGAACGTCCGGGAAGGTGTATCCAGTGGTGTTTCAATGTATGGCGAAAATGTTGGAAATAATGATCCCGTTGAGCTCAAAGCTCTCGAAAATCTGCTAGTCACACGAAGAGGCGTAACACTCACCTCACGTGTGGCCGGCTCTGTGGTTTTCTAGGGGTGGGGGGAGCTGATTTGGGAGTGTTACGTGGTGGAAATTGGATGGGTAGGTAGATGTTGTATAATGGATAAATAAATTTGTTGTCTATAACTTTTGAACCGTGATGAAATTTTTATCGAAACAAAAACTATTGGATTCATCATGAAAAATACATTCCAACAAGAATAATGTTGATATATTTTTGATAAAAAATACAAAAATAGTATGTATAGGTGATGTGATGAGAGAGAAATTTGATTTGTTTATAATTTCTAAACCGTAAAGAATTTTTGAACTAAATAAAAACTATATTTGTAATAAAAAATAAATTTAAACAAGAGTAATGTTGATATACTTTTGAGGAAATAGGTAAAAAAGGATGGAAATGATGATGGAAGATTAGAGAAACAAGGAGAAAAGTGGTGGGGGAGATGAGGAAAGTGAGAAAAGTAATTAGAGATGGAAAGTGAGAGAAGTAAATGGAGGACATGAAGAAAGTAGGTATGTATTCATGTTAATCAGGTGTGTATTTACCGTTAAAAGTATCCAAAAATTGATAAATATGTGTCAAAAAATTAAGTGCTTGAAAATAGTAAATATGTGCCTAACAATAGCTAAAGGCACCTAAAGATGACTATATAGCACCCAAAAGAGACTGAAAGTACAAAAAAAATGGTGATACGCCCACAAATGGCTGAAAATGCCTAAAAATGACAAAATAGCACCTAAAAATCGTTAAATAGCGCCCACAAATTGCTAAAATTCTTAGGTGTCAAACAAAGCTATTTGTACGTCACTACGTTATTCTTTGTTGTCAATTACCTTAGTGGGCGCTTTTTTATACATATGATGCCAATTAACCATCTTTGGGCGTCAATTAACCTTGGGCGTCACTTATTGATTTTTGGGCGCCATCAAGTTATTGTTGGGTGTGAAGTACCTTACACCTTATTTAATGCGTACAACCATATTTGGGTCACCATCAAGTTATTCTTGGGTGTCAAAGAACTCTATTTGGGCACTGTTATGTTGTTTTTGGTTGTCAATTACCTTAGATGTAATTTAGCACGTACAATATTTACTTGGGCATCTTTTTTATACTTATATGCGTCAATAAATTATTTTTAGGCGTCAATTAACTATCTTTGGGTGTCAAATAGATATTTTTAGGCACCATCAAGTTACCCTTACACCCTACTTAATACGTAAAACTATATTTGTGTGTCATTAAGTTATTTTTAGGTGTCAAACAAACCTATTTGGGCGTCGTTACATTTTTTTGTTGTCAATTACCTTAGATGTGATTTAGCGAGTATAATATTTACTTGGATGTCATTTTTATACTTATGGGTGTCAATGAATTATTTGTGGGCATCAATTAACCATCTTTGGGTGTCAATTAACTATTTCTAGATGCGATCAAGTTGTTGTTGGGTATGAAGTACCCTTACAGCCTATTTAATGCATACAACCATATTTGGGGTGTCATTAAGTTGGTCTTGAGTTTCAAACAAAAATATTTGGGCACGGTTACATTGTTTTTGGTTGTCAATTACCTTAGATGTAATCTAGCACATACAATATTTACTTAGGCGCCATTTTTATATTTCTGGGTGTTAATGAACCATTTGTGGGCGTCAATGAACCATCTCTGGGTGTCAATTAACCATTAGATGTCAATTCATCTGTAGAATTGTTAACTGTTTGAGCGTCATATATTATTTTTTATTCCATTCAAAAATTAGTCTCGGTTTAAAATTTATAAACAAAATATTTTTTCTTTCATCACATCACCTCTATGTATCACTTTTGTATTTTTTTTCTCAAAAATATATTACCACTAGTCTTGTTGGAAAGCATTTTTATAAGAAATCCAATGTTTTTTGTTTCATCAAAAATTTCATCCAAAAATTCATCACAATTCAAAAGTTGTAAGCGAAACAAATTTATTTGCATATTACATAATCATAAAAAATACTCGATCAGTGTCCTCCACGTCATAGTGGGGGCTATTGGTAGCAAGTAGTTGAAGAGCCAATTCTACGATTTGGGCATTTTGTAAGTTTATTGGTTTGTGGGCTTAGACGGGAGCGGGACATGTGATTTGGTAGTTTCTAGCGCAAAAAGCTCGTATTGAAAGGATCGATAGTCTAATGGGCATCCATCTACCGTCTAACTTTTAGCTTGTGGTTGCACGTACGTTATTGTGCTTAGTCAAAAGCCTAGAGTTGTATAGGGTGAAGGGGTAGAGGGACGGATAGGGGGTGGGATATTTGACTTTGAGTGCGTTGATTGGAGAGGTAGAAGTACAAGGGACATGATTGCCCACAACAATGCATGCATGATATGCTTTGAGGAGTTATAATGGTCTTATTTGTCTTCTTTCCAACTTTTATATCTCCTACTTTAAAATTCAAAATTCTCAAATTTTGATGACATGTCCAATTTTATTTTAACTAAATTCTAAAATATATTTTCTCAAAAATTAGACTGTATATTTTAAATGAATATGTCCCTCTACTCAAAAATCTCTTTTTTTCTTTTTGATTCATAAGGCGATACTTCCAAAATTGAGATTATTTGGTGATTTCAAGGTCCAAGAAAAAATATTGGGACTAACATATGAAGTTTGCTACAATGGCTCAATGTACTCAAATTATAAATGAGGATTAACAAATGATGTTCAAATGATGTACTATATTTTATTGTTCTCTCAAATGGAAAGAAACAACTAATTCCAAGGTAAGTAGTTTAAAAAGAGATAAAATAGTATCAAATTACATGATACTTGATCTACAACGAAAGGCACTTGATTTAACAATAGATTTTTAAACAAGAAATGGAAAATCCACAAATCGCACTTTTGGGGTCACATTTATAGTATATTATATGAATCGTTGTCTATGAAAATTGGTGATGTAAGTAGGCATGATCACATTTGGGGTAGAATTTACTTATGTGTGTGTTTGTGTGTATCTTTGTGTGTGGGTGTGTGCGAGATGCATATTGGGTTGGAACAAATACCGCCCATTGTGGTGCACACCATATAGATGCATGACTGATGTGTACAATGGTTATCTAGTTGCAATGGTGTTTAGTCAACATGTCTTCATTTGTCCCTAAGATTCGGGAATGAATAGTCCAAGATATTGTAATGTTGATGCACTACAACCATTTATTATTTTGCACTAGTCTTCAAACATGGGTGTTAGCTTGGGATTCGGGAATGAACAGTTCAACCTATTGTGATGTTGATGCACTACAACCATCATTATTATGCCCAAGTCATCGGACATGGTTGTCAACTTCAACGGCCAACTTGGGTTTTTGTGGGTGGTCCTATGGACTCCTAGAGCTTGTACAGATAAGAATTGTTGGTTATAGGTCGTGTACTCAGTTACCCTATTAGTGGCGTCAAGGTCAGTAGTTTTTGCTTCTGTTGTTGTTGTGTGCATGCTTTGTGAGTTTGTTTCCCCTCTCTTACTATTGTTACTACTTCTTATTGTTGTTGATGTTACCTTGTTGACTTGTTTCCCGAATCTATGCTTTCTCCCCAAATGTCCTCAATTTTTTCTTTTCTTTTCCCTCATTTTTTTGGATTGCAGGCACGTGCACTACTGATCCGCTATTCATGAGTTTATGGTTATGTGTTATAGGAAACCACGACCCAGATTTGTAAGCATGAAACCTATAAGAAGTTGTGACTTGAGCTCATGAAGGTGAGGTCACTGACATTGATACTACTATTTGCAACAAATAATGTAGTTACTTCTCTTTCTACTTATCATATATATATATATATATATATATATATATATATATATATATATATATATTACACATATCGACATATATATATATGTGTGTGTGTGTGTAGTTATAGGTAATACAATGAGATAATACTTTATTTTAAGTACTGAAACAATTACAATACACTCTCTTTCATAGGATAGAGAGGAAGGGGGATACATAACTAGGATATATGGGATAACAGAAAAGCAAAAGACAAAGACAAGTCTAAAGCACACAACACAAGATTACACATAACAACACACACAACACATGATAACACATAAAGCATATATACTATTACCCCCCTCAAACTGGAGCATAGATATCAAACATGTCCAGCTTGTCCATCATAGTAGCAAAGTGTGTCTTGAGAAGTATCTTGGTGAATATATTAGCAATTTGATCCTTTATCCTGAGATAAGGAGTGCATATGTGAACGGATAGTATAGTTTCACATAAAAAGTGGCAATGCACTTTGTTGTGCTTTGTGCGCTCATGGAAAGTG
The DNA here is from genome assembly GCA_963693085.1 of Alisma plantago-aquatica. Classification (NCBI taxonomy): domain Eukaryota; kingdom Viridiplantae; phylum Streptophyta; class Magnoliopsida; order Alismatales; family Alismataceae; genus Alisma; species Alisma plantago-aquatica. Next base: position 1,228,852,691 of record OY856412.1, read on the forward strand.
AGATGAGTGGAAATAAAAGTGCCAACTTTTTAACACAGTGTATATGAATAGTATCAGAGTCAGAGATATCAAATTTCTTAAGGAGTCCTTAGACCCAAAATAATTCACAAGAAGTATGGGCCATTGCCCTATATTCAGCTTCAACACTTGTCCAGGCAAATAGGTTTTGCTTTTTACTTTGTCATGTGACCAGATTCCCTCCAATAAAGGAACAATATCTAGAAGTAGATTTTCTGTCACATCAATTGCTGGTGAAATCAGAGTCGGAATAATCAGTAAGTTTGTAGTGCCCATTTCTGTGATATAGTAAACCTTTTCCTAGAGAGGATTTTGGATATTTAAGAAAATAAACCCCCCAATGACATTGTCAACGCTTGTCTAGATACCTTTTGACATGTACAACAACAAAAGTTATATCAACTCTTGTCACGGTAGATATGTTTACCAACCGTGCTTTGGTATTGACTCTTTAGGGTGTGGAGGTGAAGATTCATCATCCCAATTGATATTGGGATCCGGCGGAGTGATAGAAGGTTTAAAAACAAGCATACATACTTCTTGCAGAAGGTCCAATGCATATTTTCACTATGACATGCAGACACCAGAAGACAATCTGGAAACTACAATTCTCAAGAATTATCAGAGTTTACCCAGATTTTTAGTAATAAATTTTGTTCTAGATATTGTTTGGTGGCTATAATACCTTCAGAATCATCACCAAATAGAATTATATCATCCACATAAAAAATAAGGATAACAAGTACATAGTTGGTTTCTCCAATAAAAATAGAACGATCAAAATGGGAGTGCCAAAATCCAAACTTAAAAATTATTTGGCTTAATTTATCAAACTACACCTGTAGGCTTTGTTTTAGACTGTATATCTCCATTTTGAGTCTATAGACTTTAGAACACTTCCCCTTACTAGTAAAACTAAGTGGTTGTTCCATATAAACTTCCTCATGTAGGTTACCATACATGAAGACATTTTTTACATCAAGTTGATAATGAGACCAATATTTATTGACACCTATAGAGAAGATAACTCTCACAGAGTTGAGGTGGGACATGGGAGAGAAAGCTTCAAAGTAGTCCACTTCATATGTATGAGTGTAGCGTTTGGCTACAATTCGAGCCTTCAATTGTTTACTAGAACCATCTGGTTGATATTTAATAGTAATAATCTAACAACAACCAACTATCAAATAGTTTTTAGGATGATCAATAAGATCTCAGGTCTTGCAATCTCATAGGCCAGTCATTTCAGTTTCCATAGCTTGACACTAGACAGGATGCTAAAGAGATTGTGTAGCATTCTTTGACATAGAAATAGCAGATAGAGCCGTGGTAAAGCATGTTAAGGTAACACCAAGATTAGTAGAAGAGTAGAAATTACTAATCAAATGTTGAGTACATGAATAAAAACCTTTCCTTTGGTTGATAGGAAGATGTAGGTCAGAGAATACCCGCAAGGTGTTTTCTGCTACTGATGAAGGATGAATTGGTGGTTGAGGAGCCACAAGGGGGACCGTAACCTTGGACACTTCTTTAGTTTCTTCATTTTTATCTTGCTTATAATGAACCAGAACTTAGAATCTTATCCTGTTTCATGATTGGAAAATTAGTGAGGCTAGTTCCTTAGATTTGACCAAACAAGAGTAAATACTAACATACAATTTCCATTACGTGCTAACATGTAAATAAAATCATGAAATATATTACATATATTTTCTTTACTTACACAATGGCTAAATAAAAATGAATAATTTTCTTTGGAGTAACAATTGGTAATTTTATGTCCCAGAATATTAAAATTATCATATAATATAAATAAGGAGTTAACGGACATAATGCATAAAATGAGTGGTGTAGAATTTTGTGCATAATCATATATACAACTCTTTCTGTAACAAACTGATATTAATAGGACTTAATTAAGTTACTGTTGATATAATGTTTCAATAAATATAGTGATAATGTGTCAAAATTCCTAATGATACCATAACTCATAAAAAGAAATCTCAAAATAAAAATATACTAATGAAAATGCGTTCCTTGGGTGATTATTTCCTTGGGATCTAAGTTTCACATTATTTGCATAATAATAACTATTTTAATTCTATTTGGAAAATAAAACATGATAAGAGCCAAAAGAATTAAATAAATTACTGAAATTCTCCAAAAGTTGAGTTAAACCTCAAATTCGAAGTCTACAGCAAAATATTAGCCGATATGTGAATTTTCATCTTATTTGGGCAAACTTGCCTATACTACCGTAGTTAGGAGAGAGAATATACTTTTACGCCCAAAATATCTAATAACATATTATATAACTCCAAAAGGGAAAATTAATTGTAGAATTGTGTTCCTCATGTTTAGATTGTCTTGTAGGCTAAGTTTCATATTTTGGAGAGTTTCTAGATGTCTCGAATTAAAAAGGAAAGAGAATGTATGAGATAATCTAAAAGAATTAAATAAAATAGTAGAAGTCCCCAAAAGTGAATTAATTATAAAATTGGAATCTACATCTCTTAATTAGCCTATTAAAAAATTTTACTTTATTTGGGCTTTGTTTTCTCACCCAATTTGATTAGGAAAGAAAAATAAATAACTTTATTTGAATTGGATTGGAAATTTATTTAATGTCACATTGTTGTCGGAATTTAGTGGATGCAAAAAAATTCCTCGATTGTTGGATGTTGATCATAGGGTCCCTACCTTATCACTTGCCTCAAGCTAACTAGGAAAGTAGCGAGTGTGAATGTGACAGAGAAAAATCTCAATAAATCCCTCTATACTCGGCAATTCTTTGAGATTCTTTGACCAACAGTTTTTTTAGAAGATTTCACATGGTTTGATACCTAATGTGATCCCTAGTTTCAATTAATAGAGATTTTCCTAATTTCCCTTTCCATGCTATCAAAACCTCTAGCCACATGTGATCAATCAACCTTATAAATAACTAATCCAACCCTGGTTTCCTCTATAAGTCTTATAGTGGATCGCCAAAGCCAATTTGTTCGGTTTTTTTTCTCTTCATGCTACTTTCGGCTCATTTTCATTGGTATTTCTGACAAGCCTCTATGGTGCATCCATTCGACACAGTCAAATTCACTTGGAGGTAAGGATCTTCGACTACCTGTCTTCATTTTTGTTTCATCAGATTCATGATTTCTTGCTTGGAATAGTTTTCCCCAAATCTATGCTCAAGCTATTGTTGCCATGGTGCAGCGATCATGCGAAGGGGATGAATCCCTTATGGTTTCTATAACTGCCCTTGCTCATTCTTTTGCTTTTGTTTCATCACCAAGGGTATCTTGGTAACTTCACCTTGTGTTTTGGATAATTCTCATGATTTTAATCATATAATCAATGGACGATAATACCCTATTACACTATAAAGTCTTGATATTTGATATAAGGGAAAATTGGTCTTTTGCAAATTATTTTCAATAATTAATCAATAATTAGTGTGAATCTTGTAGAAATCATATCTTTTTATTGGAATCCCCAAAAATTATACAAAAAATATGTTTTAGAATCCTTAGAATTATCTATATCGTATGGTCTAGTTTTCATCGACTAGTTTCAATGTTTTAATAACATGACTATTAGGGTTTAATAATCCGTGTTCACTTAATTATAATTGTAGACCAATTTTAATGGATAAAAATTAGATATAGGATCAAATACATGATCAGTAACCTTGTACCCACTTTCTATACTAAAATCATGAGATAATCTAGGGTTTTGCCCAAGGTTTGGATTTTTAGAGTTTCACCTAATATAAATCATTAAACCCTATTTGATGGATCAAATATTATATGTAGGTTTGAGTTGACTCTATATTTGGAAGATTATGATTTGATCTCTGACTTAACACTCAAGTCAAGGTATGATTGCTTCCCACATTATTTCTATATTGAGTAGTTTCCAATTCCTCTCTCTCTCTAAATGTATGTTTGCATTTCATATTATTCATATTGATCAATCACCTACATTTACATCTTTTGATATAATTGAAGACCTGAAATCCTAAGTTGATTGATGCATGTCCTTTGATATTGTTCTGGAAGATATCCCTTTGATCCCACTTATATTGATTAGATATTATTATCCCGCATATTTTTATTTAGACGCCTACTCTTTTGTATGCATAGTGTGGTGACAACTTGTATAACATGACATGTGTTATTTTATGTGGATGTGTAAATTCCCACACTTGATAATGCAAAGGTTATATGTGGGCTCTGATCTCCAAAGTCCGAGATGAACACATGAACTTCGAAGTAAACATAGTGGAAGCGATTCGTTTAGAAGCGGAATACCAAAAATCGGCGGAAAATAAAACTTTTTGAGGTAAGACATTGAAACCATAAAAACTCCTTTCATAGATTCAAGATAAACTGTTTACATCTCTGTTAATTACTTCTTGAGTAATTATACAAAGCATGCTACAAAATCTCAAGAGACGAATCAAAACTCAGACCATGACTCCAAGGACCTGAGAGTACAGAGGACGCATAGGACTGACTATCTATCTATATAACTCAGCAGTCTGAATCTCCACCTGAGATTTACTGCTGCTCCGGGTGATGTTGCTGCTGATACTGGTCACCTGGAGATTGGTCCCTTCGTCCTTGGCGACCACCTAAAAAGTTGAAATCTACGGGGTGAGACAATTTTAAATAATTGTCCCAACGGGAGTTATAACCCTTCGCCAGAAACATGATTATTACAGAATAAGAGAATAACAGTACACAAAGAAGTCATATATATTTTAGGAGTAGTTAGAACAATGTTTCACAGATTGTAATCTATTCCTCCTACTAGAAGTAAAGAATCTCTAAGATAAACCCACATATCACTTTTCTTTTAGAAATAAAAGGACATGTATAACATCTATTTATTATAAATCCATCATCACCACACTGGCTCTCTTCAGGCTTATATCATATATCCATCACCTGGCATTATAATAAGGGATATCATGGCCTGTAGCCATACCCTTTCCTACAAGGTGTTAGGATTCCAAATCCACAACATAACTGTATGATTAGTACACATGAAATCATACTTAACCATACTCAAGTGACACAAGGGTTATTTACATTCATCACCCATAAGTCTGCAGTTAAGCCTTTCATAGGATTATCTTGTAATAGAACTTCAGATAGTAACACTCTATATCAAGATCACATTTCATAATTTAACATAGGGATATCAATCCCTAAACATCTTATCACTAAGAATCCAGAAAGTGAGAGTCCAAACCCCTGAACTAATTATAACATTTATTACCAACAACATATTATTTTATCTGGTCATCTAAATAATATGACCTTTGATGAACATCAGCGCATATTACTCATGACTCGTTCAACCTATCAAACTCATAACTTATCAGATAACATACATGTTCTTGAATATTAAACATTAGCATAGCAGCTAAGAAAGAAGGATACTAAATGTAACAAGTCTAACTTACATCAATTATCATTTCTCAATTCTCTCATCACAAGTCATCTGTTAAGCATGACCTTGATGGTACTCATGGCTCTCACAGCCCATCAATCTCATAATATGCCACTAACAAGGCACCAGGATATATCACTATTCATAAAGCTGACAACATGCTTTCAATGAATATAGCATCATCATCCATACCTGGATATGATCATCCTCATATAGGAACCTACATGGTCAATTCAACTGATAACAATAAATAACTCATTTAAATAAGTTGTATCTCCCTACTCTTACAAGAGCTAGGTTTCCCTGGTTTTCATCAAATAGTGTTTTAAGGCACACATTACATGCCCTCACCCTAGAATTAGGGTTTACTATTCACATTACATGTCATCACCCTTAAAGTTAGGGTTTACTATTCTCATTACATGTCATCACCCTTGAATTAGGGTTTACTATTCTCATTACATGAATTGAACTCATATCATCATCATGTATGAGAAAACATCACCTATGGTGCTCTCAGGTTAGGTTAAGATTCATCAATTATCATAGTTAGGGTTTCCATGATTTCACATAGTGGATCATACCCTATTCATGCACATTCATGTATATTGAAGGTATTTTACTTGAGTTTCCACCATAATTGGTACCTTCTCTCTCCTCTAACTAGTAGATGGTGATTACACCACTCTAGATTAGGTTGGGTTAAATCCTCATTGACTAACACAAGTCAACACATCACCATCATGTGATTAGGGTTTTATTAAAACAAGGTATCACTAAATTGAACCCATTTAAGTTGAAACGAGTGTGAACCCATTTGAATTGAAACGAGTGTGAACCCATTTGAGTTGAAACGGGCGTGGACTCGTTTGAGTTGAAACGGGTGTGAACCCATTTGGATTGAAATAGGTGTGGACTCGTTCGAGTTGAAACGGGTGTGAACCCATTTGGATTGAAACGGGTGTGGACTCGTTTGAGTTGAAACGGGTGTGAACCCATTTGGATTGAAACGGGTGTGGACTCGTTTGAGTTGAAACGGGTGTGAACCCATTTGGATTGAAACGGATGTAGACTCGTTTGAGTTGAAACGGGTGTGAACCCATTTGGATTGAAACGGGTGTGGACTCGTTTGAGTTGAAACGGGTGTGAACCCATTTGAGCCTAAATGAGTGTGGACCCGTTTGAGCCTAAACGAGTGTCAACCCATTTGAGCCTAAACGAGTGTGGACCCATTTGAGCCTAAACGAGTGTCAACCCATTTGAGCCTAAACGAGTGTGGTCATGAAAGGTGACATAAAGGTTATGATATAATAGGATATCCTTTGTTGAAGCCTACAATTGGCCCAAGCCATGTTAACCACTTACAAATTGAGTCAATTAAGATGAGCCTCAAACAATTGGACACCAATTTGACCTTCAATTGGAATCCAATTAGAGTTAAGTCTAACTCAATTAAGGTTTCCAATCGGCTAATCATCAATTTTCAACAATGTGAATCAAATCAAGGTTGAACCTATCAATTGAACTCCAATTGGGCCCAAACTTGGCCCAAACGGTCTTGAGATCGTTTGGATGACCTCCAAACGATCTTGAGACCGTTTTCCCAAAGTTTGACCAAAAACCAAGTCGGTTGGATTAGGGTTGAACTTGAATTAGGTCTAAAATCAGCATTTTTATCGATTCAACAACTTATTACAATTGGACCCTCAACCCATCAAATTACCTCAACTTTAGACCTTCAAACGGTCTTGAGTTGTGCCCAAACGGTCTTGAGACCGTTTGTAGGAACCCCCAAATGATCTTGAGACCGTTTGGGTCCTTCAACCCAAAACTCAACAAAATCTATATATGAAAACAGCAATTTCAGCCCGATTAGGGTTAGGATGTTGAAGTGCCTTCAACTCTCAATTGGTTAAGAATTTAACTTTGATTCTTTGCAGGAATGAAATTCAACATATTATGAACAGGAATCTCAAACGGTCAATGCTTGGTCAACTCACTCAAATGGGTTGAACCCGTTTGCCCAAAAAGTTCAAGTTAATCAGTTTGGAAAAATCAGCACTTAATTCAATTCGATTGCCTAATTGATTGGCCTTCAACCTACGATTCCTTTGGAGTTAACCCCTCAAATTTGGTGGGTCATTATACTACATGATTATGAACAGGAATCCCAAACGGTCAATGCTTGGTCAACGCCCTCAAATGGGTTGAACCCGTTTGCTCCAACCGACCATGTGAACCCGTTTGCCCTTCAAACGGTCTGGTCAGAGGGGGGGAAAACAGGACCGTTTGATAAAGTAACTTTGGTAATCATGCCCACCTTCTTCAACCTCTGTCAAGGTCGGTTATTCCACCGATTTACTTGCAAAGTGCAAGGAAGAAGGGGGTAGAAGAAGAACTAAGTACTAGAATTGCAAGAACAAAACATGCATATAAAGTGTAGAGTTTAGAATTATAAAACCTGCCTTAAACGATGTTCTTGGAGCTCCAAGCTTCCAGGCTTCAAGCCTCTAATGGTGTCTTGAACTCCACAACTTGGTCAAGTGTGATTCCTCCAAAGAAAGGTAGAAATGGATGGCTAGAACAAGAAAACTAAGTGAGTTATCCACAAAACCAAGCTTGCATGATGAATTCACCCAAGAATCCGAGCTTGAAGATGGTTCTTCTCACCTTAGAACTACTTGGTCGCCTCCCTGAGCTCCAGATCTTGCCTTATACGTTTTGAGAAAGAAGAGAAGTGAAGATAAATGAAGGATCGTTCACTTGGTTTACAAGGAAAAAGGGCTTATATACTTTAGGCCATTTTACACCATAAGGACCTCTAAAGCATGGGATTTTAATCTAAATCCCCCCTTGCTTCTTAGGCACGTCCAAGCCATCTAAACTTAAACCAAGTTCATCAAAGCTCAAGATTTAAGGGTAGAAAAGATCAACTTTCAACTAGGGTACACATATGAAGGTCTTCATACACATACATGGTGAATTTTATGCACAAAGATTACTTTTCTTATTTGATTATTTATTGGTGCATCTCTTTCATCATTTCTACTCTAAATGATGCCAAGAGTCATATAAGATGCTCTAGAAGGTGTACTTTACAAGTTTCACCCATAATTTGGGTAAATTGCACTTTACTCCAAATTAGGGTTTTTAAGCACCAGGATCATTCCACAAGCTGCATCTGAATGTCCAAGCTTGAAAAATCCATCATGCCTCATCAGATTCACTCTTATGATGTTTCATCATCAAGGGTACATCTTAACCTGTGAACTCTGCAAGTTAAACCTCTTAACTGGATAATTGCACATAGGTCCCTACATTGCAAAACAATACTACAACACTGTTCCTAGGGGACAGGAATGGAAACATATGTTCCTTAGGAGCTTTTATTACCTGCTAAAAGATAATTACAAGTGTTTAATTACATATTTAGGAAAAACTTCTAGGGTTAGGTTATAACTCAGGTCAGGGATGTTACAAATTATAAACCCCTAACAAGAATTTCATCCTCGAAATCCCAGGGAAAGGAAAAACATATTGATCATCATGATGATATTATGGGTTTGTAATTTGTACAAAGTCCCTTTTGTTAGTTACTTCTTATCACTATTTATGCTTGTATAAAGCATAAACCCCTAACATAAGGTGTCCATACTTTTTGAAAGGAGAAAGCATAAAAGAACATTCTTCCAATATTACTCAAGAATGCTTACCATCAGAGGAACATACATACCTTAACACAGATATTTTACTCAGTATATTGTCTCAAACGCTTCACTGAAGGAGTTCATTGAGTATGCTTACTAAGTAGTTACTGAGGAAATTCACCAAGTATATTTACTAAGTTTGTTCACTAAGTATTCACTGAGGAAATTCACTGAGTATATTCACTAAGCATTCACTGAGTATGTTCACTGAGCATATTCACTAAGTATTCACTGAGTATATTCACTGAGCATATTCACTAAGTATTCACTGAGTATATTCACTAAGCATATTCACTAAGTATTCACTAAGTATATTCACTAAGTATTCACTGAGTATATTCACTAAGTATTCACTGAGTATATTCACTGAGCATATTCACTAAGTATTCATTGAGTATATTCACTAAGCATATTCACTAACTATTCACTGAGTATATTCACTAAGTATTCACTGAGTATATTCACTAAGTATTCATTGAGTATATTCATTGAGCATATTCACTAAGTATTCACTGAGTATATTCACTGAGCATATTCACTAAGTATTCACTGAGTATAATCACTGAGTATATTCACTAAGTATTCACTGAGTATATTCACTAAGCATATTCACTAAGTATTCACTGAGTATATTCACTAAGTATTCACTGAGTATATTCACTAAGTATTCATTGAGTATATTCACTGAGCATATTCACTAAGTATTCACTGAGTATATTCACTGAGCATATTCACTAAGTATTCATTGAGTATATTCACTGAGCATATTCACTAAGTATTCACTGAGTATATTCACTAAGCATATTCACTAAGTATTCACTGAGTATATTCACTAAGTATTCATTGAGTATATTCACTAAGTATTCACTAAATATATTCACTGAGCATATTCACTAAGTATTCACTGAGTATATTCACTAAGCATATTCAGTAAGTATTCACTGAGTATATTCACTAAGTATATTCACTAAGTATTCACTGAGTATATTCACTAAGTATTCACTGAGTATATTCACTAAGTATTCACTGAGTATATTCACTGAGCATATTCACTAAGTATTCACTGAGTATATTCACTAAGCATATTCACTAAGTATTCACTGAGTATATTCACTAAGTATTCACTGAGTATATTCACTAAGCATATTCACTAAGTATTCACTGAGTGTATTCACTGAGTATATTCACTAAGTATTCACTGAGCTTTTCTTATTTAATTTTTCCTTATACTCTCTAGATTGTTATAGAATAATTACTTGATCAGAGTAATCAAAAGATAACAATCTAGGAGTTTCATACTTGCCTTATCTACAATAACTATATACCTGGCCAGGGTATATAAGTATTGAGATTAGGTAGTATGTATTTTACTTATCAACATATTCCTCATTCTTCATATCATTATACACACAGAATTTACCATACTAGATTATTCTTCAGGTATCACATCTATATTTCATCCTTTTCATACACAGTTAAGGGAGATTATAAGTTGTTTTAAAGAATACTGTGTAAGATACAAGTTCTTATCTCCCTTGTGTTCTTCCAGGACCTAGTCAAGGAATTCAGAAGCAGCAAAATTACATATTTTAATACATAGAATCCTGATATGTAATATTGAAACAAAACTTATTTCATCTGACCTGTATGGGACGTTTGTCCACGTCCTCTATTATTATAGAGCCTCCCTTGTGAGCCTTGCAGACTCTGTCCTTGGGGCTGAGTCATTATTGTATTCCTGTCTGGACAATCCCTTGCCAGGTGTCCCGGCTGTCTACATAGGTAACAGATCCTGGGTACAAAATGTCTATACGATCCAGTTACCGATGCTGATGCTATGTCGGAGGGTCCTCTTGGAATACTACTATGATCCCTACTTCCACTTGACACCCATTGTGTCTGGGTAGGAAATCCTGACAAAGCTGATGGTGTAGAAAATCTTGGTTTCTTAAAACTTTCAGGCCCTTGTTCTTGAGGCTGGGTGTACATCTTCTTACTACTTGTCTGTTGTTTCATGGTTTCTGACCTCTCTATCCTTTTTATTGACTCCACAAAGGTGGCAAACCTTTCTCTATTCTCTAGAGCAGACACAGAAGTGGCTAGTTCAGATTTCAAACCCTTTTCAAAATGTCGAATTCTTTCTTCATCGGTAACTACCATTTGTGGACAAAACCGTAGTAACTCCATGAACTTAGCTTCATACTCGCTAACGTTCATGTGTCCTTGTGTGATCTTCTCAAATTGAGAGATCTTCTCATCTAGATACGTCTTAGGGAAGTATCTATTGACGAATTCTCGTCAGAAAACCTCCCATCCTATTTCTTCGCCTGGTCTCTTATCATCCTCTATCATCCACCAATTACCAGCACTCCCTTTTAGGAGGTATACCGCATGTTTTACCTTTTCAGCTTCAGGAATATCAAGGATCCTGAAAGCCTTTTCCAGCTCTGTCAACCATAGATCAGCATCTGCTGGGTCAGATGTACCAGCATAGTCTATGGCTCCCACCCGGCGAAGTCTCTCGAAAGTCTTGCCAGCTCCATAACCTTCCTGATGGGTTGGTACCCTAGGTGCAGATGGTGGCACCCTATCTGCTATGTGTGTTATGGCTGTCAGAAACTTATCAAATAAGGCATGGACAGCTGGGTTTTCTATTTCAGCTGGGTCAAACTGGGGTGGCTCCCTGGGTTGCTCAGGTAACGGTTGCTCCATTTCTAGGTGCCTTGAACCTCCCTGTGGTGCAGCAACGCTACTTTTCGCCACTTACTCTTCATGTAGCTCAGACATCCTTATATATCTTCTCCTCCTGAGGAGTAGAAGGTTCTATTAGATAAGGAAGGAACACTAAGGATAGACTCGACATCCTAAGTCCTATGTCTCTGTAGACTCAGCGAACCTAGAGCTCTGATACCACTAATTGTGGGCTCTGATCTCCAAAGTCCGAGATGAACACATGAACTTCGAAGTAAACATAGCGGAAGTGATTTTTTTAGCAGCGGAATACCAAAAATCGGCGGAAAATAAAACTTTTTGAGATAAGACATTGAAACCATAAAAACTCCTTTCATAGATTCAAGATAAACTGTTTACATCTCTGTTAATTACTTCTTGAGTAATTATACACAGCATGCTACAAAATCTCAAGAGATGAATCAAAACTCAGACCATGACTCCAAGGACCTGAGAGTACAGAGGACGCATAGGACTGACTATCTATCTATATAACTCAGCAGTCTGAATCTCCACCTGAGATTTACTGCTGCTCCGGGTGCTACTGCTGCTGATACTGGTCACCTTGAGATTGGTCCCTTCATCCTTGGCGACCACCTAAAAAGTTGAAATCTACAGGGTGAGACAATTTTAAATAATTGTCCCAGCGGGAGTTATAACCCTTCGCCAGAAACATGATTATTACAGAATAAGAGAATAACAGTACACAAAGAAGTCATATATATTTTATGACTAGTTAGAACAATGTTTCACAGATTGTAATCTATTCCTCCTACTAGAAGTAAAGCATCTCTAAGATAAACCCACATATCACTTTTCTTTTAGAAATAAAAGGACATGTATAACATCTATTTATTATAAATCCATCATCACCACACTGGCTCTCTTCAGGCTTATATCATATATCCATCACCTGGCATTATAATAAGGGTTATCATGGCCTGTATCCATACCCTTTCCTACAAGGTGTTAGGATTCCAAATCCACAACATAACTGTATGATTAGTACACATGAAATCATACTTAACCATACTCAAGTGACACAAGGGTTATTTACATTCATCACCCATAAGTCTGTAGTTAAGCCTTTCATAGGATTATCTTTTAATAGAACTTCACATAGTAACACTCTATATCAGGATCACATTTCATAATTTAACATAGGGATATCAATCCCTAAACATCTTATCACTAAGAATCCGGAAAGTGAGAGTCCAAACCCCTGAACTAATTATAACATTTATTACCAACAACATATTATTTTATCTGGTCATCTAAATAATATGACCTTTGATGAACATCAGCGCATATTACTCATGACTCATTCAACCTATCAAACTCATAAGTTATCACTTATCAGATAACATACATGTTCTTGAATATTAAACATTAGCATAGAAGCTAAGAAAGAAGGATACTAAATGTAACAAGTCTAACTTACATCAATTATCATTTCTCAATTCTCTCATCACAAGTCATCTTTTAAGCATGACCTTGATGGTACTCATGGCTCTCACAGCCCATCAATCTCATAAGATTCCACTAACAAGGCACCAGGATATATCACTATTCATAAAGCTGACAACATGCTTTCAATGAATATAGCATCATCATCCATACCTGGATATGATCATCCTCATATAGGAACCTACATGGTCAATTCAATTGATAATAATAAATAACTCATTCAAAGAAGTTGTATCTCCCTACTCTTACAAGAGCTAGGTTTCCCTGGTTTTCATCAAATAGTATTTTAAGGCACACATTACATGCCCTCACCCTAGAATCAGGGTTTACTATTCACATTACATGTCATCACCCTTAAAGTTAGGGTTTACTATTCTCATTACATGTCATCACCCTTGAATTAGGGTTTACTATTCTCATTACATGAATTGAACTCATATCATCATCATGTATGAGAAAACATCACCTTTGGTGCTCTCAGGTTAGGTTAAGATTCATCAATTATCATAGTTAGGGTTTCCATGATTTCACATAGTGGATCATACCCTATTCATGCACATTCATGTATATTGAAGGTATTTTACTTGAGTTTCCATCATAATTGGTACCTTCTCTCTCCTCTAACTAGTAGATGGTGATTACACCACTCTAGATTAGGTTGGGTTAAATCCTCATTGACTAACACAAGTCAACACATCACCATCATGTGATTAGGGTTTGATTAAAACAAGGTATCACTAAATTGAACCCATTTAAGTTGAAACGAGTGTGAACCCATTTGAATTGAAACGAGTGTGAACCCATTTGAGTTGAAATGGGTGTGGACTCATTTGAGTTGAAACGGGTGTGAACCCATTTGGATTGAAACGGGTGTGGACTCGTTTGAGTTGAAACGGGTGTGAACCCATTTGGATTGAAACGGGTGTGGACACGTTTGAGTTGAAACGGGTGTGAACCCATTTGGATTGAAACGGGTATGGACTCGTTTGAGTTGAAACGGGTGTGAACCCATTTGGATTGAAACGGGTGTAGACTCGTTTGAGTTGAAATGGGTGTGAACCCATTTGGATTGAAACGGGTGTGGACTCGTTTGAGTTGAAACGGGTGTGAACCCATTTGAGCCTAAATGAGTGTGGACCCGTTTGAGCCTAAACGAGTGTCAACCCATTTGAGCCTAAATGATTGTGGACCCATTTGAGCCTAAACGAGTGTCAACCCATTTGAGCCTAAACGAGTGTGGTCATGAAAGGTGACATAAAGGTTATGATAGAATAGGATATCCTTTGTTGAAGCCTACAATTGGCCCAAGCCATGTTAACCACTTACAAATTGAGTCAATTAAGATGAGCCTCAAACAATTGGACGCCAATTTGACCTTCAATTGGAAGCGAATTAGAGTTAAGTCTAACTCAATTAAGGTTTCCAATCGGCTAATCATCAATTTTCAACAATGTGAATCAAATCAAGGTTGAACCTATCAATTGAACTCCAATTGGGCCCAAACTTGGCCCAAACGGTCTTGAGATCGTTTGGATGACCTCCAAACGATCTTGAGACCTTTTGCCCAAAGTTTGTTTAAAAACCAAGTCGGTTGGATTAGGGTTGAACTTGAATTAGGTCTAAAATCAGCATTTTTATCGATTCAACAATTTATTACAATTGGACCCTCAACCCATCAAATAACCTCAACTTTAGACCTTCAAACAGTTTTGATTGTGCCCAAACGGTCTTGAGACCGTTTGGAGGAACCCCCAAACGATCTTGAGACCGTTTGGGTCCTTCAACCCAAAACTCAACAAAATCTATATATGAAAACAGCAATTTCAGCCCGATTAGGGTTAGGATGTTGAAGTGCCTTCAACTCTCAATTGGTTAATAATTTAACTTTGATTCTTTGCAGGAATGAAATTCAACATATTATGAACAGGAATCTCAAACGGTCAATGCTTGGTCAACTCACTCAAACGGGTTGAACCCGTTTGCCCAAAAAGTTCAAGTTAATCAGTTTGGAAAAATCAGCACTTAATTCAATTCGATTTCCTAATTGATTGGCCTTCAACCTACGATTCCTTTGGAGTTAACCCCTCAAATTTGGTGGGTCATTATCCTACATGATTATGAACAGGAATCCCAAACGGTCAACGCTTGGTCAACGCCCTCAAATGGGTTGAACCCGTTTGCTCCAACCGACCATGTGAACTCGTTTGCCCTTCAAACGGTCTGGTCAGAGGGGGGGAAACAGGACCGTTTGATAAAGTAACTTTGGTAATCACGCCCACCTTCTTCAACCTCTGTCAAGGTCGGTTATTCCACTGATTTACTTGCAAAGTGCAAGGAAGAAGGGGGTAGAAGAAGAACTAAGTACTACAATTGCAAGAACAAAACATGCATATAAAGTGTAGAGTTTAGAATTATAAAACCCGCCTTAAACGATGTTCTTGGAGCTCCAAGCTTCCAGGCTTCAAGCCTTTAATGGCGTATTGAACTCCACAACTTGGTCAAGTGTGATTCCTCCAAAGAAAGGTAGAAATGGATGGCTAGAACAAGAAAACTAAGTGAGTTATCCACAAAACCAAGCTTGCATGATGAATTCACCCAAGAATCCGAGCTTGAAGATGGTTCTTCTCACCTTAGAACTACTTGGTCGCCTCCCTGAGCTCCAGAGCTTGCCTTAGACGTTTTGAGAAAGAAGAGAAGTGAAGAGAAATGAAGGATCGTTCACTTAGTTTACAAGGAAAAAGGGCTTATATACTTTAGGCCATTTTACACCATAAGGACCTCTAAAGCATGGGATTTTCATCTAAATCCCTCCTTGCTTCTTAGGAACGTCCAAGCCATCTAAACTTAAACCAAGTTCATCAAAGCTCAAGATTTAATGGTAGAAAATATCAACTTTCAACTAGGGTACACATATGAAGGTCTTCATACACATACATGGTGAATTTTATGCACAAAGATTACTTTTCTTATCTGATTATTTATTGGTGCATCTCTTTCATCATTTCTACTCTAAATGATGCCAAGAGTCATATAAGATGCTATAGAAGGTGTACTTTACAAGTTTCACCCATAATTTGGGTAAATTGCACTTTACTCCAAATTAGGGTTTTTAAGCACCATGATCATTCCACAAGCTGCATCTGAATGCCCAAGCTTGAAAAATCCATCATGCCTCATCAGATTCACTCTTATGATGTTTCATCATCAAGGGTACATATTAACCTGTGAACTCTGCAAGTTAAACCTCTTAACTGGATAATTGCACATAGGTCCCTGCATTGCAAAACAATACTACAACATTGTTCCTAGGGGACAGGAATGGAAACATATGTTCCTTAGGAGCTTTTATTACCTGCTAAAAGATAATTACAAGTGTTTAATTACATATTTAGGAAAAACTTCTAGGGTTAGGTTATAACTCAGGTCAGGGATGTTACATTATATTTCCTACAAGTGATATTATTAAGCAGATGTGTATCTTGTCCTGCTCAGAGTAGATGTGCATATGTTCCTACTCACCCCATATTTATGGTAGATGGGTTATCTCCTACCAACATGATTATATTGTTCTACTATTTTCACATGTAAAACACATGGACACCTTTCTCTTATTTATCATTTTATTTATCATATTCCTTTTATTCCCAATTGGGTAGTCCTTTCCTTTTGATTTTGGGAAGCCTTGCTTATTTTATGTCCCATATTCTTAATATTTCTCAATCCATATTTATAATGCACATACCATTATTTTTTTGACGTATCAACCCTAGGTGTAGGTCAAGGAGAAGAGAACCAAGTTTGACTAGGGCCTCATCAAGTATAACTGAAACCTTCTGAGAGACTTTCTTGAGGTGGTTAGAAGACCCTCAGTTGAATCCTTTAGTTTAGTTAGTTTTCCTATGTGTCACCCTGTGTGGTGAAGTTTTGAGACAATATAAAGTTATGTATTAGTTAGATATTTTGTTTCTACTATAATAATTTTTTAGTTGAATTATACTTTTAGATAAAATGGATTACCATACCTTTGCAAAAAAAACATAGTGATGTTTGATATATGGGATGTTTCCTTTATATTTGATTTAGTAGGGAGTGGATCCCCTCTCTGGTCCCACTCCTTAGAGGTATGGTATCAGATCTAGTGGTTGTTGGTTATCTAATTATTTCAATCTTTGCTCCTATAGGATAATTACCTTTCTCATAGGTTGCTTATATCTTGTATCCTTGCCTTGTGTAGGAAAACCTTTATGGTAGGAGATAACTCATTTATTGACAAGCTAGTTGTTTATATACACCCCAGAAACCTAAATATAGAATGTCGAGGATGGATCATAGCTTTACCCCTCCGGTGTCCCAAGTTACCACTCCAGCAGGAGGTCAACCACCAGTAGGTCAGGGTACCTTGGCCTTTGTTGCTTGTGGATAAGTATATTACATGTGTATAGACCTGCTTAGCTTTCCTTTAAGATAAATAAAAGGAAAAAGTTGAAGATCTAGTATCTATCCAAGTGTCCATGGCCTTGATTTATTAAGAATATACAAGCACACATACAAGAAGTTCCCCCACCATGTGTATAGACCTGCTTAGCTTTCCTTTGTCAAATTTCCCAGCCAATCAAATAATTCATTAGTTGATAGCTACTAAAGGTAGCTCATCTGTGAAGGGGAAAACCCTAAATTACCCTTGGATAAAACACCTTCAAACCAAGGTTTAAATAGGTGCCCCGTGGCTCAAAAAGATCAAGAATGATGATAGAATATCCAAGGAACATAATGCAAGTGAAAAATTTCCAAGAAAATCTTTCAATTGGCTAAATTGCAGAAAAGTCCAAAATGTGCATAAATTGCATAACTTGCTCAAACAGTGTCCAAATTGGACCAAATTTGAAACTTAAGCTTGTCTTATGATTTCAAAGCATATCACAAGGTTGTAGGGTTATAAGAATTCAATTATGATAATTAATCTCATTCAAATCAGTAAGTAAGTTTAGGGGCCTTTCATTATAGATCTTCATTCCTAGATTATAGGATAATTCTTCCAAGTCCTTCTTGGAGAAGGTGTTGCCTAACCAAGTCTTAACCAATTATAGAGTAGGTATGTCATTTACATTAATAGCATGTCATCCACAAATAATATGAGAAATGGAAGTATGATCCCATTAACCTTCATGAGGAAAAGAAATTATATGACAACATCACACCTTATGCATGCAGATCCAAGTGATGAGTAGAAGACAGGTGTATCCTCCACCTAATCAACCACAACTAACATTACATGTAGAGGATTCATAACATATTTTATTTTTCACATGAAAAGGTAGTGCACCACCAATATTCATGGATGAGCCTATATAAAAGACACAAGATAGGCACACATGCTTCATTGACCATGAACCAATGAAGGCTATTCTCCCTCTATTGATGAACTAATGAGATTCACCTACCAAAGAAGCAGTGGAGTCATCAATCAATGGAACCATAGGATCAACAATCGAGGGAAGCATTGCCAATATCAATCGATGATATTGCATGCCTCCACATACCAATGGAGACCTTGCAACTTCTACCTCTTACAAATTTAGTTGAGCATGTACTTCAAGGTAGGTGCCCTGAAGCTTGGGATACAAGTAAAGACCCTTGCACTCTAGTGGTTCGAGCATGCCACCAGTCCTTATAAATAGGGGCCCCAATCTATGAACCAAGGAATCTTTTCTTCACCAGGAAGTGTTGCTTGTTTGAAACTAGAGCATTTATATCCATTGGTAGATGAAGGTGAAGGTTCTAGTATCCACCAGTTCAAGTACATCATGTGGCATGTACCACCTACCTTAGAAAGAAGGAAAGTAGTAGAGACCTTACCAGTCCTCCGTTGACAATAGACACCCACCAAAGCCAATGTATGTTGTTACAACCACCACCCATCCTCATCATTGGTCGTATGGACTATTGCCTTGAATTTATTATCTCCTTCTCGCTCACTTTGTTTCCACCTGCATTGTTTTGGGAGTGTGTGTTTGTTTCATGTAAATCAGCCATGATACTTGTTAATATGAATGAATAATCCCCTAAACTTGTGGTATTCATAGCCATCAGATACTCCCAATGATGTAAAACTCATGATTTATTGAATGTATATATCATTGGTAATGAATATCTCCTAACTAGTATTCATGAATGAATTATTTGCATGCTTAGCTTCCATTTTGTGATGATCAACTTCTAATGCCTTGAGAGAGTAGAAATAGATATCTAGAGTTAAGGAGTAGTGTGAATGCTTGAGAGTGTTAGTATCTAGTGCTAATGATCGTATGGTCATATGTTTTGAGTGTTTGTTTGTCATCTCAAAAGAGAGGTGTGCTTACAATCTAAATGTATCCGAGCTCGAGAGAGGAAGATATGGACAAAAATTATGATTGCTCGTAAACTATGCTTAGCATAGATAATGGGTATGAGTTCTTACATGTTTGGGGATGCGCTTGGTTAGTTAAACCCAATCTCAGTTCTATATAAGATATTAATATATCCAAAAAAATTGTTGTTTTTTTGGTTGTGATTGACTTATTCTTATTTACTTTTCTACTCTTATTGTACTTTTATACCTCATTTCAATAGGAACACACACTTCACCTTTATTCTAACTTAGATAAGCTAAGATCCAAGGTCCTAATTAGACCTGTCAAATGGGTGGGGGTTGGGTCGTTGCGATGCGGGTCTAGCGGGTGCGAGTCAAAAAGATACACTTCTAAACGGGTAGCAGAAAAGTACACCCAAACCCGACCCAGCGGGTTGCAGGTTGCCCACGGGCACCCATATAAAATGTGTACGATCAACAATAAGTTACTATTTGCTTTTCTTAACACTAAAAACAACATATGAAACATCTTGTAACTATTGTTTTTATGTCAAATATAGTGCAAAAGAACCAACCAACTACTCTGTTTGATGTCAAACTATTCGATTAGTTGTCAATATATGTTTATGCAAACTTAATTAAAAAGTAGCAGATAGTTGTTGTATGTTGACATAAATTAGGAAAACCGACATACTTTCATAGATACATATCACAAAAAAATGATACATAATTTTATCATGTAACATTAGACATTCTTAATATTACAAGTACTTATTATTGCCTATTGCAAACACAAAATAAAGAGAATATAACTGTTGTTGGTAAAGTAACTTGTACCAAACAATCAACATCTTTTAGTAGGTGCATGTGTATATTATGTATTTAAATATATTTGCTTCAATTAACTCGGTCACCCACGGGTGTCCACGAATCACCCGTGAAACCTGCTAAATAAACGGGTGGGTATGGGTTTGGGTGATTTTCAACGGGTGGCAAATTTTTCCACCCAAACCCAACTTAAACGGGTTGACCCATGGGCGCATGCGGATTTTGACCCAATTTGACAGGTCTAGTCCTAATGACTTGTCACCGCATGCACTAGTATCCAACCATGCTTACTACTTTGGACTTTGTATCATTGTTGTAGGCGTATCAAGGTATCAAATTATGAATATAAAGTCTACTGCTTATTATCTGTCTCCATTATTCTCATACTTTGGACTCGCGATCGAGGGCAATCAACCTTGTAAATTTCTCCCAATAAAACTAGGAATTGTATTATTAATGAATTTACACGTGTGATAATTATCCCACATCAAATTTTGGTACTGTTGTTGGAGAAAACAAAATCATCTAATAAGATTGATTTAGTTTTTTAATAATATGGATAACTTCTTGAACATAATTTTAATATGGATAAATAGGTTAGTTAAGATTGATTTTTTTAATTTTTTAATAATATGGATAACTTCTTGAGCATAATTAATATTGAGAATATTTTGGACTCAATCTATTCTACCCTAATAATGAATTTCTCTATTTTCTAGGCATACATAATAAAATGTATGAATATTAAATACAACTTAGAATGAATTTGACTCTCAATGCATAGATAGAGTAGCTCCTTAGAGAGTCCAAAGTAGTATTTCATGTGGAATATTAGGCAGGTCTGGAAACAACTGTGTGGGACTATAATACACATAGTTTGAAAGTTACCACCAGAAGTTGTGTTATGTAGAACACTAAGACAATGAGGCATACTACAATCAATAGTAATATGGGGACTGCAGTGGAGATCCTCACTATGTAGTTCTACCTCCACCTAATCTAAAAGAGGGGCTGGACTTATTAGAGAAGATGCACGTTGGCAATGCAAGGATGCTAGCTGAATAAGAATCCATCACAATAACATGTCCAAACTCATGGCTCGGCTAACATTAGATCTCTCCCAACCATGTGGTGTGTTTGAGGGTCAACCTAATGTGGTGGATATACCAATGATAATGATCACTGAAGAAGATTACATTGATGTCATCCCAGTGACGATGATATATAGTACATTGTCAATAAATTTGATGAACTACAACTAGAGTATGACATGTGTTCCATCCTTCTATATAGTTTGCAAAAAGTCTCGACAATAGAATGACATTTACACAATAGTAGAACTTTAGGATATATCTCTTCTCTCACTTGTGAGCCCAAACTTATACATATAAAATGCTTAACAACCTTGGTTGAGCCTATTATGGATAATAAACAACTATTTGTTGATGTATATTCGATTGTTGTTGATGAAGAGGGATCATATTAGAAGGAGATCTATACTCCACCATATCTAGTTTTTTTATTGCATACCAGGATAATCCACACGGGGAATTGTCATCTCTACAAGAAATCTTCATCTTTCCTATGCTTGACTATGATAGTAGTTTTCCTACTCTAGCTCATTCTGAACCCACTAATGACTTGGTTACTCACCACATGGAGTAACTAGAGCAACATATTGATTCAATGGTGAACCCCATTACCCCCACTGACTTCAGTGTTGAATGGATGATTCTCCATGAGGATGCACAACTGCAAACAAATATTCATGAGGTTGATTCTACACATGAGGAAAAAAATTATATGCCACCACGACACCTCATTCATGAAGATCCAAGTGATGAGGAGAAATTGGGGCCATATCATCCACCTTATCAACTACAACCAACATTACATGTGGTGGATTCACCACATATTAACTTTTGTCACATAAAAAGGTAGTCCACCACTAGTCTTCATGGATGAACCTATCCAAAAGACACTAGATACACACGAGTGCTTCATCGACCACAAATCAATGAAGACTATGCTTCCTCTACCGATGAACAGACGAACTTCATCAACCGACAAAGTAGTGGAGCCATCAATCAATGTAACCATAGGATCATACACCAATTTCATCATCTGTAGCAAGAACTGTTGAAGAAAAAAATAGTGAGAAAAAAGGAAACGCAAGGAATCTGGCTCAAATAAAGCAAAAAAAAAAATCCATCATATGGTACTCAAAAAAGTCTATTTGCTAGTTAACTATCAAAGAAATCAATCTTGGAAGTTGAAGACGAACAAAATTTTACTTCTATATAGTAAAAAGATTGTACTCACTTTCATAAATGACATATCAATGCAAACACCTCCATGAGGAGCCATGATATGTCCTTCAATTGAAGTAGCATCACTACATCGTACAATAGGAACCTAACTAGTAAAAGAATCAGATAACCCAATACAACCCATACTTAATCCATGAAATATACAAAGTGATAGCAAAACACACTTTCTTTATATGCAAAAAACTTAAGAATGATGAAGAAATTGTGATAATAAGATGAAGACAATTATAATTTTGAAAAGAAAATTTGTATTAAAGAGAGAATGATACAAAACCTTCTTTGACTTTGATTTCCCGAACTACATGTACCAGTGATAGAACTCATATTCACTATAGAGCATTGTAAAATTGTATCAAACATGTGCATATAGTTTATGTCTCTTGATTGAGGGCAATATCCCTCGATCCTTATACTTGTTAATCATAGTTACTTAAAATATAGATAACTAATTTATCCTACCAATTGATTTTCTAGATCTAACATTTCTCTAGGTTGTTAATGATGGTTGTAGTTGTAGGGTTTTAGTTGGAGGGGTGCTTCATAATATTTAAAAAACATCGATAAGACATCAATCAAATGATCTATTATATCCGCAAAACATCAACATATTAAAGGCATAGAAGGATTATCCAATATACCTTAGCGTGATCTTGTTATCTAACAACAAGAAATGTTATTCAATGTAGATCTTATACTTCTAAATCTAGATCCAAAGTGGTTGTTGTTGTTCTACAACTTGGTTGTATTTCATGCAAAAACACATTGTGCAACTCATACTCTTAGGAGATAAACTTTGTCCCCATGCCTCCACTTAAGTGTCTCAGTCTCTACAACATATATGTGGATGAGGGAACCCTTGGTGCACCATGTAAGCCACCAAGAAGATTTGGACAAATTGGTCAATGTGCTAGTGTCGCTCCCCCTTTCGCCTCATATCCTCAGTGTTGTCCTTGGGATGGATTTCTCTATATCAAGGGATTAAATCATGGGAAACTTGTGTGTTCTATCCCATATACATCACCTCTTTACATAAGGTAGGCATGTGTTAGGATTTCTTGAAACCCAAATCCTTTACCCATTCCAAATCTCCAATTAAACACAAAATAGGGGAAAAAATCATAGTGCATTCCAATCAATTGATTGGGATTCCATTGGATCAAGTCAACTGCCCCGATTCATGCAAAATACTCAATAATCAATCAGTTCAAAACTCAGTCAATTGATTGATGTGTTCAATCAACCGGTTGATTTTTGAGTTGATTGATTAACACTTCTACACTCTTTCTTAATATATTTGTCAATCAATTGATGACCTTCATCCGATCCATTGACCTTTAGTCCATCACTTTTCCTATCTCTAGGTTTCTAATCAATGTTTTGATTGACAATCAACTGATTCATGGATATTCTCAACCATGAGTGGAATGACTTACTTATCAATCAATCAGTTGGATCATAGTATATCCTATACATAACTAAAAACCATTATAATATGTTGGTGATTGGAAACTTTTCCTTGAGCATCCTTATGCATATGATTCAATAGGTTTCACAATATAGTGGTATCAATATCCAAGACCTCATAAGGAATGGGCAATATCTAGAAAATCATCATTTCTACCCAAGTGATTGGAATAAGTTGAATAACAACTTCAACCTATAACTGATCAATGTTACCATGACTATATAATCACTTTGTGAAAAATATCTAGTTTGAACATGAGGCATGAAGTAGCCATAATCTTAATATTTAACCTATGTTTCTTGAACTAGAGTAGACGATTGGTATTGTTTGAGCTCAAAATCAAATATTGACTCACATGAGCATGACCATACATTTCATAGTCTTCACTTATCAAGTTTATAGAATATCAATCCAAAATGGGGGACCAATTCCATTTACATCACTCACAATAATCCACAAGTGTCATACTCCATCCAATATGGAAATCCATATTCAGAGGCATGATGGGTAATGTTAAAGTACAGAGAACAACATGTGATCATTATAGTGACTTCAAGTCTAAGGATCACAGTCACCATTCTCACAGACACGACTCTAGCTGACATTAGATGGCTTCCACATGTAATTCTTGTGATGGGTTTATCTAGTCAATTTGGTCTCTAACAAGTATATATGTGTTTGATTGTATATCCAATGCAATGACTAAAGAGAGATAGTCACACTCACCACACATACTAGTCTTAAATATACATATCATATCATGTTTAGATGCTCGACCCAAAATGTATGTCATATATTTAGAACATTCTTAGGACATATTACATTTAATTAGTGTCTCATTAATGTTAAAAACATAATAACTGTAATTTCATTTTATTAATAGTCAAGCATTATACATCAGTAGAACGCACATTCATAGCATCTATCTAACCTTCTTCCAAATTAACAGTTTTGGTGTCTATCTAACTTGTTGTAGTTGTCTTATCTATTTGTTGAGCTTGAGCTTCCCTTCTGGGTGGTAGACTGGATTTGAAACTCAAACACCCTTTGGGTGCTCGATGTGGGTACTTAACTACTATTGGGGATGAGATCAGTATAGAAGCACTCCTAGCCCCAGGGCAACAACCATTTCTATGTACAAAGACTAGGTAAGATTCACATCGGTCAGGGAGGGCTTCATACCTGAATTTGACCTCCCATTCATCACCGTTCGGGAGTTCCACCATGATCGGGGGTGGTTCCTTGTCAGTGTTGATGTACACACAAAGTTGTGCACACCTAAGAATCGATCCATCAGGTCATTGATCAATAGCTTGAGGCTCACTAATTGTGTGAGTATTTTAATATATTCATTAATAAATAAATAAGATACTACAAAATACTCTTGAACATTATAATCATGAAACTAACGTTAAACTTTGTATAAAATTTGAATCATAATTATCTCTTCTTTCTTTAACTTCGTTATTATCTTTTTACTTTTTCTATGGAGACCTATACTCTAGTACTAGGGTCTCATGACCTACACTAAGGTGCCTGGGTCACATAACCTACACTCTAGGCCTAATTTATGTATCTGAATTAGCCTGCACTAAGGATATGAGTCTCATGACTTGCACAAAGGGGCATGAGTTATTTCTCTCTTATATTGATTTCTTTCATCATACTTATAAATGATATTATGTACATGCTCTAAATTAAGGTATCTTTTATTTATGATGTTTGTCTGATTGTGGCTACCATTATATGATAAGTCATCCTCTGTGACACCAAAGTGTTCTCTATGGTGCAATGCACCCTCTGTCGGCACAACGTGTCCTCTGTTGATACTAAAGTGTCCTCTATGGTAAAACACACCCTCTGTTGGCACAAAATGCCCTTTGTAACACCCATAGTGTCTGGCATAGTGCATCCTATGAATCATCCCAGGACTCTATGATGAGGACTTATCTTATAATGTATATATTCAATATTTTGATGTCATTTTCTATGTCTATTTTTAATTTCTTATCTTTGAATCTTAATCTCTTATCTCTACCTCAATATCTCTTATCTTTAATTTCTTATCCATAAATATTAATCTATAATATCTTTTTATGTTTCTATGTTCTTTAATTCTAAACTGAATCTAAATCTGAATCGGAATCTTGATTCTCTTATTGTCTAGATAAATCTTAATCTGAAACTCTAATTTGATAGAATGACTTAATTAAACTATGATATAAAATATAAAATATATGAGTCTAAAGGCTTAAGAAAATAACATGAACTTAATATACAAATACTAACTATATTAAAGTAACTAAATATCAAAATATCTAAAAATATGATTTCTGACAAGATGACTCAGTCTCTATAAAAATATAATTCAACCTAATCTTAACACAAATCTTAATATATTTGTATGAGCTTAAATTAAATCTTAAGCATGCATCTTAATACATTCAAAACTTATATTTTGATATTTTACTTAACTATTAGATCTTAATCATACTCATAAATCTAAATAACTTCTTACTTTTCATATCTCTACAAGAAATCTTAATAGCATATTTCTATTGAAATCCTAAGTACATCGTTATCTCACATAACCATGGAAGTATGACAGCCTTACTTGCATTTCTATCTGGTACTCTTGAGAATTAATGTGAAACAAGTATATTCTTTTATTCTTCTTATGAACTTAATTCATGATCTTTAATCATTCTATGATATAATCATGATATACTTCTACTTGATATATTGAGCATATGAAATTACATAATTACAAAAGTATAGAAAATCTTTTTGCATATATTAACTTTAAAATCTTAGAACATTGGATCATGAAAGTCTTAATTTAGGGAACATGTAAATGTACTAAGCTATAAATATGAACACTCATGGGCATGGACCACTTATCTATAGCATGCCTACTCTTATAAAGAAAACATTGCTTTGGGTCCTTCTTACATTCTTCTAAAAAACCAAAGGGTCTATCAGTTTTCATGTCTCTTCTTAGAATCCAATCTATTGGGGAATCAGGGTGACAGATAAGGCAGTAAAAACAAAATTTTTAGTGCCCAATTCCCTTTCAACAAGACCTCGTCAACAACAATGTATCTATGAAAGATGGTAATAAGAGTTATACTTGGTCATGGAGTAAATCTAGAGACAACTCTTGTTGCAGTAGCATGCTTCTTCTCCAAACAACACTTGATTAGTTGTCAGCAATGTCCTCCTAGTCTGAAACCACAGACTGCGTGTAAGGAGTGGGATCCCAGAGGGCAACCACTCCCTACTAAAATAAAAAGGCAACATCCCAAATCAAACACCAACATAAAATTTTCTCAAAAGGGATGAATACCAATTTATTCAACATGAATGTATCATAACACCAAAGTAGCATTGGAAAATAAAGATGTATATAACCATTACAAAGCTTGTATCATAACTAGACTTTCACCATGCAGGGTGATATAAAGGAAAAACTAACTACATATAGAACTAGTTAAGGATCACCTAACAACTTCAAGCAAGTCTCCCACGAGGTCAGCTACACTGGTTGTGGTCCAGGTGCACCTTGATTTTCCTCTCCTTGTCCAACACCTGGGGTAGGAAGTGTACCCCACAAAAAGAAAGGAAAAGAGAACATCAGCAAAAAGTTGGTATGTGTGTACTAAAGTAAAGATGAGAAATTATGGAGTAAAAGGTTATCAAGTAGAGAAGGCTTCCCATAGAAAAGTAAAGGACTACCCAATCGGGCATAAAAGAAAGAACAACAACAAAAGTGATACTTGGCATAACCAAACAAATAAAATCGTGCCATATTAGCACATATAAAGGATTAGGGTACACACCCAATAATCATCAACTTACATGCATGTGAGATAAACATAAGACTAGAAAAATATAAATACAAAGGCGGCCAAGCCTCAAAAACTTGAAACCCGATAGAGTGACATACTGCCAACTCGCAATATATATATAAGTTGGGCCAAGTCTCACAAACTTGAAACCCCAGTATGGGGAACCACCACCTCCATCCCAATAATAACAAGGGTGTATTTCCCAAAAACCAATGCAATTACAGTACTCTAGTGCTACTGAATCACATATCATGTTTAATAGAGAGGCAAGTAAAACGGTATAGTCTGATTAAACAAAAGTTGCCATCATACTAATGGACAACATAAACATCCACCAAGTGGGCAAGAGATATGACATATAATCATATAGGGCTTCATTATGAACAAAGCACTAGATAAGACAAAGAGAATGTCTAAATATGATCATAAGATCAATAACAATAGAAGGTACTTCACATAAAGCATATTTTCCAAAAGAATAAGATAATGTGTAGGCTAATGTCCATAGGACCAAGAGAATGATAAATATAGGCTATTGCTCAAAAAGAATAATAGAGGATGCAAGCATACCTTACTCAAGAATCTAAATAGCCCAAAGTTAGTCCTAGATCCAAGCCTAGGTCTCCAAAGAACCTATGATGCATATATGTAGAATTAGGGTTAGGTTTAATATTAGTGAATTAGGATATCATAACAACTCCATATTTTAGATTATCTTTTTCTGAGTTCAATATATATTTTATTTTATTTTTCCAACTTATAAATTATTAGTTATAAATTTTGCAAGTTATTATTTACTTAGATTAATCCATTTAAAACATCCATTATAAAACATTGGATTTAGGTGATAAAACTAGTATCATTATATATCTCTTATTTTTCTGAATCCAACGACTGTTTATTTGTAATTTTTGAAGAAGTAGAGAATTAGTAATGGATTTTAGAAACACTGACCAATAAGAAACCTATGAAAAACCACGTGTATACTCGAAATCAAGATACTTAATACTAAGGTGGACCAATAGGAGTTGGCCACCCTAGATTGTAGTCCCACCATCATAGGTTCTCACGTAAAACAATATAGACAACAAAATAACGATAGTACTCCTAAAAAAAAGAAAAACTAAGGAGATTCATGGGGTCAGTCAGTAATTTCTCTCAGGGCCATCTTCTTGAATGGGTTCTCGGCGTGATGGATCATCAGATCTCGACATTGGCAAACTAGAACTGGGTTATCAGCTTTGACAATCAGTAGAGGAAGGCATCGGTGGCTCAGGGTTCTCTAAAACCTGTCAGACTCAGACACCATAACTAGAAGGAGTTCCACAACAACTACCACTCCATCCGCCATGGCTGATAAAAGGGTGAAGACGGAAGATCGAAACCAAGTACTGCATAAAGGTAAACAAAACAACTCGTGAGATGACTTCACAAGGTCAAACAAAATAACTCGTGAGACGACTTCACAAGGTCACAACGAACACATAGGAAACAACTCCTGGACAAAAAGACCAAAAACTATACCAAGCAAGAATAGCAGGAGCCGGTGAACCTAATATAGGGGTCGAGTTTGAGGGTAGAGCAATAGGGAAATCCACATGGGTAACTAGAGCATAGATAAGGAAGTTGGGCAACTGAGACAATTCACCACACAAGGAATTTGATCCCAAAGGTTGGAGGTGGCCCAAAGAGCAAAGAAGACCCAGTGGTGAAGAGAGGATCTGCCATGACAAAGCATCGAGCAAGGAAACTAATTGGGGGTTAAGGAGCAAGGTAGAAGGTCTGGCGACCGTTTCTGAGAACTCTCGTGAAGATGGGAGGCGACGGGAAGGCTTCTATGAAAAAATTATGGAGAAAGACAAATTAGGCATTTCCTCTTTATAGGGATTTAGGTCTTGTGTAAGGGATCAATAGGTTCAGAATTGAAAGAGGAATTCATAGGCGAAAGAATCTCGTGGAACTGTGCACTGAGGAGAGAGAATGAATGGGGAGAAGGATTCGCAGAAATAACTATTGCGGTCAGTTTCCTACTTGAGGTAGGAGATGATGCCCCAACCATTGGATCAAGAAATCAATGGCCTACATCATTCAAAAAATCATATTAAGAAACCAAGGTACGTTACAATGTATCAAAATCAAATTTAATTTAATAAAGCGACATTGCATTTAATTTCCTTTTTCTCTTTCATCTTTTGGGGGTGCAAACAAACTCCAAATTGGATGAAATTTGACACCCAATATATCATTGATATGAGAAATTTGAATATACAATTATATTTGCCTTTTGAGACTTTTGATGTGTTAAATAAATCAAATCTTATTTTCTCTTTCCTCAAGTATTAATGATCATAAGATTCTCCAAATTTGATGAAACTTCACCCACAAGTCACATTAAGTATGTTAGATATGAATTTGCCATTAATTCCTCATGTTGAAGTTGTTTGTACATTTATTTAATATTTTGAAGGTTCTACACACTTTCTCTCTCCTAATTTCACCTTTTAATCAAACTTTCTCAAAATTGAGTGAAAATTCACCCAAGGGCATATTTTAATGTGTAGATTACGAATCTAAGATTATTTTACTCTTTTGGAGTCATTTAATATTTTATTTGATATTTTGAAGGAAAAACACCTTTTCTTTTCCAAATAAATTAGATGTGATTATTATTATCCTAAACTTATACTTGAACTCAAAGAAATCAAATATGAAGTTATTCTTATCCAATTACTTCCTCTTTTATAAATGTTAGCCTCTTATCCATTATTTCCATTACTCTTTTGAATTAATTCAATATCACATTACCTTTCTTAAAGAGTTATACTTCATCTTTTTATCTCTTCCTTGTTCTAAAAGGCTAACGAAAGATCAAGAATGAACATGTTCTAACATTATCTCACATAAGTCTATTTATTTCATATTTTGTTGAATTATATGTCATTATTCTCAACTATGGATACCTTTTCCTATTATGCACATTATTACCTCATGTGACATATCTTATGTAGCTTTCATTGATTTTTATGATTAAATTGAAAGTAGTTTTCATCTTTGTTTATATGTCTACATGTTAGTTATACATGCATTATCATATTAAGGTTTCGATTATTCATCAATGGGCATATCTTTTATCCTTGTTTGGCTAAGTCTAAAGACTAAGGTCTCTAACCTCTTAACCTTGGAATAGGATTAGGTTATAGGTTTCAGTATGTTACACTGTAGTCGATGGCGTCCTCCTAGAAGTAAGAAACAACCTCCTCGCCTCTAGAGGAATCTGCATGAGCCACCAAGAACTCCATGTTGCACTACCAGAGCCAACGGGAAGGAGTTGTCCATTCAAACGTCAATCTGCTAGGATTGATTCGCTCTCCCACAATTGTCTTTCCCTTGCTATCCCTCCCTTTTATGAGTAGGACTTGTTCGGGCTCTCTATTGATTATCATAAAAAAAGAGGACAACAATTGCTAGATCTTATTGTTGTATCTGGGAAGCCCCCAGTACCCCTCTATTTATAGGAGATGCTAGGGTCAGGGTTTCCAGTCAGTCTGGGAGTCGAAGAGACGAAGCACATGAATTTTTTGGAAACTACAAATGGTGAACCGATCAGTTCAATAACTCGATTCAAAGGTGAATCTATCGGTTCATCTCTTGATCCGGCCAGTTCATGTACTTTCCTTTTCTGAATCAAATTGGCATTCAATAGTCAATTAATGCAAAACATGATGTCAACATAAAATCCTTGATCCAATCAAATTGATCATTGAACTAGATGTTCCAGATGATGAAATGGTTGCTTCATGTCATGAAAGGATCGTTTCACTATTGAAACAATTGTTTCATACATGAAATGGTTGTTTCATATGTGAAATGGTCGTTCCATATGTCTAGTTCATGCAAATATCCATCTAATGTTGTTTCTAATTGACTTGACACTCCAATCGATCAATTCAACACTCGAATCGGTTGGGATAGGGTCTAGTCAATCATTTTTTAACATCAGTTGTTTAATTGAATATCTAACACTTTTAATAATCAAGTTAAACATAATTCATAAATAAACTCCTATTCCAAGTGCATCTTATGTGTGTGACCCTATAGGTCCCAAATTACGTTGGCAGTGAATGTCCATAACCAACTTATGACATCACAAGTAATGAGCGGTATCTAGCAACACATCATTTCTACCCAAGTAGTTTAAAAAGTTGCATAACAACTTCAACTTACAATCCATGATTAGTGTTATTGTGATTGTATATTTCCTTTGTCTTTAATATTTGGATTGAATTCGAGACATGGAACCGTCATCCTCTCAACTTCAATCCATGTTCCTTGAACTAGATCAAATTTTTTGAGATGCATGTGAGCTCACATATCATATATTGAGTCACATGAGTATGGCCATACATTTATCAATCTTACTTATCAATAGGACAGAATATCAATATCTTATAGGAGGGACAAATCCCATCTACATCACTCACACTCTATCCCCATGTATCACAATGCACCTGAGCATCACCTTTATTGGAACCCTTATTCAATGTCATGTTGGATGATGTTAAGTACAACAAATGACATGTGATGAGTGTAGTGACTTTAGGTATAACAACCAAAATCACCACTATTACTATGAGAGATGATTCTGACTACCATTCCGTGGTATCCATGTATCACTCCCAAGGTGGCTCTATCTGATATACTATTCTTTAAAATATACATGTGTGCTTGACTTGATATCATATATCATGAGTAATGAGACTATGGTATCAAACAACACACATTCTAGTCATATGTATTAGTGTTGTCTATTTTGCTTCTACAGTAATATCTGACTAGGGGCATAACAAGATTATACGTACTCTTATCATACATATGATCTCTTTGTTTAGGTCATCAACATGAAGACATATGTCATTGAGTGCAGCACTTTGTAGACATCTACTATGTCTATATCATCATCTCATGATTAAGAAAAACATTATAGACAGAAAACCTTTATTATTATAATCAAATCAGGTATCTAATCCCCCATTACAATCATCATGTGATTGCTCTTTGGGTATACATACCAACAAACTCCCACTTGCACTTGGAGCCAATCACTCATGAAACTTATTCCAAGTGACCTTAACATGTCCATCATATTTCTGATACGTAAGTGCTTTTATAGTGAGTTAGAAACATTTACTTCTAATTGGTATCTTATAAGTTTCACATCTTCTCATTGGACAACTTCTCATATGAGATGGAAGTGCCATAGCATGCTATATGAGATTCCTTGCCTATCCAATAGCTCCATTATTGTCACAATATTTTGACTGTGTCTTCAATAGTTTGAACCTCCCATAAGTTCATCTATATGAACTTCTAGATCCATACAATATCCTTTTTTGTGTTCATAACACCAAGATACTTATATTTTATTGTAGAATTAAACAATTATCTCTAGCTCAGAACTTTTCCAGATTACAGTTCTTGTTTAAGATCAAACACAAATTTCAATTGTGATTATTATTTTTCTTTTTCATTTTGGAAGCTTGCATTCTTGTAACCGTTTACACCCAACTCTTCTTTATTACCAAGGAGAAGATCCTTTTAGTTCTTCCCAAGTACTTAAGGATGTTCTTTATGTCATTCTAGTGACCTTCACTAGGAGCTTTCAAATATCCTCTCATCATGTCCAATACATACAAGACAACTGGATGATTACATATCCTCTCGTCATGTCCAACACATGTGAGACACAGGATGAGCACATAGCATTGCATACATGATAGATTCAATTGTGAATGCATATAGCATCTCACTAATGTTTTCCTATTCTTCACAAGAACTGGGACACTTAGCTCTTGAGAGACTAATTTTACAAATTTTCTCTCATTGAGTCATGCATGTTGAACTACTTCAACATGTTGCCAATATATGTGCTCTCACTTAGCTCAAGAAGCTTTCTATATCTATCTCTATAGATCTCAATTCCCATCACATAGGATGCTTCACCTAAACCCTTCATAGAGAAGGTACTTTCCTTGCTAGGTTTTAATGTATGCAGTATAAGGATATATATTATTCCCCATCATTATGTGGAATATAAATATTCTCCCACTATATATTTTGTATTTACATATTTCATATTAATTCTAATTCAATTCAAACTCTTTGACTATCTTTTCAAATCAAAGTTTCCATCTCTGAGATGCTTGCTTCAATCCACAAATCGACCTTTGTAGCTTATAGACTTTATTTGCATTATAGGGATTTATAAAACCTTTAGGTTGTTTCACGTAAACACCGTCAACAATATTCTTGTTAAGGGATGTAGTTTTAACATCCATTTTGTCAAATCACATAGTTATATTAAGCTGCAATGGCAAGCATTATCCTGATGGATTTAACCATGGCAGTTGGTGAAAAGATTTCATCACATTTAACACTTTGAACACGTTTTAAACCTTTTGCAACCAATCTGCTCTTATAGGTTTGTACACTACCATCCATGTCAGTATTTTCTCAAAGACCCAAATGCACCATATGGGTCTTACCCTTTTAGGTGATCTACCAAGGTCATACCTTATTGGTTTACATGGACTCCATCTTGGATCTAATGGCTTGAAGCCATTTATCATATTTTGGTTCCTCAATAGTTTATAGATATGTTGTTGATTCATCATCTATGACCAACTCACCACCTTCATTATCCATAAGATATCATATTCCTTTAAGATCAAGGTGTGTTCTACTAGATTTATGAGGCTTTCTATTACATAAGGAACTTAAGATTCTATAACAATTTGTGATTCTCATTGTTCCTATTGTACCTCTTTAGGTTCAACGTTTTCTTGTTTG
Organism: Alisma plantago-aquatica; assembly: GCA_963693085.1. NCBI lineage: Eukaryota > Viridiplantae > Streptophyta > Magnoliopsida > Alismatales > Alismataceae > Alisma > Alisma plantago-aquatica. The sequence goes on from OY856412.1 coordinate 1,228,887,736, forward strand.
TCTTGAACATTTCAAGTTCTACTTTTCTCCCACTAATACATTTGGAATTTAATTCCCTTTAGAAATACAGCCATCCTGGCAACAAAAATGTTGTTGTCATATTTGAATATAAAAGTAGTATTCAACAAAATAACATTTATGTGATTTATGGACAAAGCTTTTTAAGAAACAATTTTTCTTATACATGCTTGCAATCCTAACCCTTATAAAAGACATATTGGGACACCTCACCTTCCATATCTCATATGGTGTCTTTTGAACCATTTTAGATGGCATATCATTTTAGTGTAAAGCATGTGCCAAAAAGGAAATTGGAAGATCAACTAGATTTATTGATAATCACACCATAATTAATAGGGTGTGACACCTTTTTTCTGATACATCATTATGTTTCAGGTGGACTTCACTGTGATACACTATCACACTCTCTCAAGAAGGTTCTCAAACTCTTGGTTTTAAAATATTTCAACATTGATCGTATCGAAGTATCTTAATACTTTTACCAAGTTAGTTACGCACTTCATTCATGATCTCCTAGAACACTTCAAGAGATTCATACTTGCATTTCACTGAATACATTCTTCCATATCTACTAATAGCATCACTAAATATAATGAGGTATTGGTAGACCTTTATCCTTTATTCTAAAAGGTCTATATACATCAGTATGTATGAGCCCTAATAGAATAGTCAGTCTCGCACTACATCTAGTGAAGATGCTTTTATCATATTGTGCAATAAATAAAGCTTGCACATCTCTAGTGGTTAGTCTATATATCCATCATTATGGATTCTAGAAATGCATTTCTCATTTATGTGTTGTATATGACAATGTTATAGGTATTAATTGTTTGAGTCATCAAGTCATTCAATATATGTGTCACACATATTTGTCTTATACTATCAAGTATAGATTATGAGACATAGGATATTGTCATATAAGATCTTATATTTTAAAATGAAACATCAATTTATTCATAATATTCTTGTCCATACTAGATACATGTTTTTTCATTAATGGCAGGTACATAATAGAAATTCACTAATTATATTTCATGCCCATTAGATAAATGACAAATTCCAACTGTAGTTGCAACAACTCTTTCTCTGCATAGTTCTAGCTTACTTCTTATTAGGCCTCAAAGTGGAGATATCCATCTCCTTCCTCTTTCTGAGATCCTCTATTTAAACAGGGCATTTCCTTTTCCAGTGTCCAGGAAGGTGACAATAGTGGCACTTTCCTTAATCATTTAAGTAAAAAGGACAAATTCCTTTTGCACTTACCCCTCTCCTTATCTTGAGTACAAAAGACTTGGACTTCAGCTTAGCCTCCAATTCTTCTTGGCCTTGCCTTTGTCCTTGGACTTTGTTCTGTTGATCATCATCATGAGTTTGTCCATTTTATTTGTGCTTCGGCATTAATCAACATTCCAAGCAATTCAAACAATGGTTTTCCCAAGTTACTCAAGTGATAACACTCAATAAACTGGCTATATGATTTAGGAAACAATTGTAGAATCATATCCATGGCCAACTCTTAACCTAAAAGTGTAAGGACCCTGACCTCCATTTAGGACTTATCCTGTTTGCTTTGCTTAACCCTGATGCTTAGTTGCTTGCTAATCACCTTTGAGGGTGATTAGGGTTTGTTGGTGTTTTGTTGAGAGCTGGAGGTGCTACTTACAATTAACCCAAGTCTAGGGTTTGTGGGCAAGTTTGTCACCTTGAGAGGTGTTCCTCTTTCTCTCCTTGCTTCCTCTAGTGTTGAGAGGAAGGTTTGGGCTCGTTGCTTGAGTTCCTTTGGGCTTGGGTGAGCTTGTTGGGCTTTGTAGTGCCTTGTTTTGGCTTCTTTGGACCTTGTGTCGGGAAAGAGTGCCCTGTGTCGGCCTAGGTGTGTCAGCCTATGCTTGTGTCGGCCAGTGGTGTGTCGCCCAGGGTTTGTGTCAGCCTGTGGTGTGTCACCCAGGGTGTGTGTCGGCCATGGTGTGGGTGTGTCGGCCATGGTGTGGAGGTGTGTCGCCCATGGACCCTTTGACCTTCTTTGACCTCGTTTGTGTCACCACTAGTGGACACTTGGAGCTTGATGCTTGCATGTGGCGATGCCCTTGAACATGTGTTTAGGGCATGTTAGTGTGGTGGCATTGCCCATGGACAAGTGTCCCTAGGTGGGCGACACCTTGTCTTTCCTTGGTTTCTCCTCCATCCTCTTCTATATATGTGTTTCCTTTCCCTTGCTAAGGATCCCTTTTAGTTCCTTAGTCTCCCTCTCCCTTGGTGCATGACACCCCTCTTCTTTTGCAAGCTTTGTGGCTGATCCTTCTTGGAGTCTCCTTCTTCCTCTAGTGGTGACCGAACCCTAGAGTGCCTTGCTCTCCTTCTTGTGGTGGTGCTAGGAGCTTGGACCATGCTTAAGGTGGGTTACATAACTCCTAACCCTAACTACACTACCTTCTTTTATGTTCTTGTATGTTTCTTATGATCATATCGGTTATGCATGTTGTTAGTTCGGTTCCTTGCTTATTTGCACCTTGTTGGCCGATCCTTGTTCTAGGGTTTCTTGTTGAGCAACACCCCTCTACCTCCTTTGGTCTTGAGAAGTGAGCTTGAACTCTAGTAATATGAGAAATACTCCTCTCTCATTTGAGTTCAGAGGTGAGCTTGTATTCTAGTTGCTTGAGCAACACCCTTCTATCACCATGGATTCTAGAGGTGAGCTTTCTAGTAGTCGTGGACCTTGGTTGTGGTTGTTCTTGTGTTTCCCGATTGGTGATATGAAGTGTGCAAGACCCCTCTCTTGTTCAAGTTGAGAGGTGAGCCATCTTCTTGATCCATTAGGTTTTTGGTGCCCTTGTGCTTGAGGTTAGTGGTGACCCTATCGGGTTGCACCTTGGCCGATATGACCTTAGGGTTTGTGTTGCCCGATATCCCCTCTTGGCCTTGAGCCTTGGACGACACATGTTGTGGGTGTGTCGGGCATCATACCTCGATGAAGTCCCCTGCTCGATACACTTAGCCTATGAGATGGCTTGGTGTCATTGTGCTTGAGGTGTGAAGTCTGTTAGTTAGTTATGTGATGTTGTGACGGGCGTCACACTCCTGGTTGCTGACCTTTGTGTGTCGAGCGTCACACATGGGGGTGTATCCTGCCCGACACGCCTTGCTTAAGTAGTGGTTTGGTGTTGTTACCTTGGACATTAGGCGTTGTTGTTCTGGTCTTGTGTCGGGCGTTGCACCTCAGTCGTTGCCTTGAGTGTTGGCCGATAGTTCATGACTAGGATGGTTGAATGACTTCCTGAGATGAGTAGCCTTGTGCATGGTACACCTGATGCACGACGCACCGTTGCACGAGATGCCCTTATACCTTGCCACCTGTCACCCATTACACAACACAGCGTTGCGCAACACGCCTTTGGGGCTGAGCTGCACGATAGGTGTTGAGGCTGATAGACCCCGGTTGCACGATATGGTTGGGTGCACGACACCTAGGGTTGCCTATTACATCTTGAGCTGGTAGTCGACACCCTTGTTGGTTGCTTGGCCGATAGTAGGTTGGTGTGCTTGGCCGATAGGTGTTGGTCTGCTTAACCATTATGCGTTTGAGGTCTGGGCGATAGGGGAGAGTACCCTGCCCGATACCACCTTTGGTGAGGGTGGTAAGCACTTCTAGTGAGGGTCTTGTCTCTTATGGAAAACCTATACGCTAATTCTTGTTCTTGCATCACGTTTGGTTTATGATGGTAACCCTTGATATGCTTGAGATAGTAGATCACATCCATGTATCCTAATACGACACTTCATGTGTATATGATCATGTATAATGCTAAGGAAATGATAAGCATGTAAGAAGCCTTTCATGATGATATGACCTATGTCTATGGTCACAGGTTGAGGCATGGATGACAAAGTGTATAATCATCAATATTGCCCTATGTTTGATAATACGATCTTTCTGTACTAACCATGCAGGTGGTGCATAGCCAGGTAAAGGGCTATGAGGTATATATGTTTGAGTAACACTGCTTAATGGTTACTCTTGATGATAAGATTATATATGTGTTTTGGTCTGAGGACCTGAGTTTGGCTAAAGTACCTAAGTGAGTGCCTTGAGAGGTAGTGACACTATGAGATGAGGGATTGAGATCCCATGGCAATGTGATGATCCTTGAGGTGGATCTAGATGATTGGCAAGAGGCCAAGTGATAACATGTAATCTTGGATCCTTGTGATGGATCAGGATGATGTCGATTACAATAAAAGCATAATATTGAGTTTCATGTTGTTTATTCTTGTTATAAGTTGCATGTAATACAACTTGGTTGAAATTTTGCAAATCACTTAAAATATATTAACTAATTATAGTGGAATATATCATGTAGTTTGCCCTTGCCATAGATCCATCATCGTCAGGAGCTGGTGATGGTGAAATGGGTTCTCTTGTGGGTTAACCCGGAGCGCATATTGTTGAATATGCGAGGTTTCTCCTAGCCTAAAATAGAGAGGGAATCGAGTACAGCTACGGTTGCAGACTCGGGATATGTATATGAGCATGGTGAATAGGCCCATGGCTCAGGATATGTGATATGGGAGCATGAATGCGTTCATGGCTCAGAGCACGGTGAACAGGCCCGTGGCTCAGATATACTAGCATCGAGACCTGTATCGAGGCGGGCTAGAGGAAGGGTAGCCTATGGAGCTGACCCTATGGCTAAGGCCACTTAAGCATGAGATGGCGGTCCTGCTTTGGTTCTCATGCACTGGCCACGAGGTGGGAGGTCATGGAGTCCGGCTCTTCCATTGACCTTGTATGGCACCGGCTCCGAGTTTCCCAGCCGTCGGTTGGATTTGAGTGGTACGGCTCACTTCCTCAGGGCATAATAATATGTAATCCAGTCGTATAGTATTTACTGCTTAAGGCAAAACATGGAACATTGGTTGAGGCCCTGCTTGTGTAGTTAATCTTGTTATACCTTGCAATTACTTATATGTTCCTCATGTATGTGGTAAGACCTTATAATCTTATCTTGTTAATCATGTTCCATGAAGAGATAATTGGTGATAGGCCTTCCATACATCTGGTAAGCTTGATGGTATGAATAGCTTAGTTATATAGACTACTCTTGTTGTACCTTTTATCAGTATCTGCTGTTGTTTCTTTATCTTTCTAAGGTTTTATAGTTTCGGCGGGGAGTTATGTTTCTCAGTGGGACTGTGTGTCTCACCCCGCTGGTTTATAACCTTTTTAGGTGTTCGAGCTAGACGTGGTGGTGGTCGCGGAGTTGCGGCCGAGCAGCAAGACGAGAAGTAGAAGGCAAGAGATGGATATGTTGTTGTTTTGGTTGTTTTGTAGTAGAGTCTTAGAGTCATCCATGTACTCTAGAGTCCTTAGAGGTGTTTTGATGTTGTTTCACGATGTATAGCTGTTGATGTTTGGTATATCCTGCTGCTGGCCAGATGTGGGTCGTTATGTATGTATAAACAGGTGATGAACTCATGCGATGGCTAGACAGCTGATCTCCTAAGATGTGGACACATGTCAAGATCTTATATATGTTTATATAACCTATTTTCCTTGCAGGATGAGGACCTAAATGTAATAGTTTCTCAGTTTATCTGCGTTCCGCAATCAGTTTTAATTAACCCATGTTTTTGGCAAATCGTGGTTTATGGTGTTTTCCACACGTTTTCGCATAACACCTCGTTGTCTATGTGATAGTGGGATGTGTTGCCACAAAACGACATCATGGTCTCTCCACATGCCCATTCATATTGAGCACATGTAGCTCTACTAGATCTCCCTCTGTCAGTTTACACTCAAACAACATTGTGGAGACATTATACCTTGATTACTTTACATGATTCTTAAGATGTGTCACCATCTTAAGAATGCCCATGTTTTCATATTGTTCATGCAACTCATAGTTCATACAGCTCAGCATAAGGTCTTTGATGTTTGTGGCATCATTAGCATGCTTCAAGTAAGCATCGATTTCAGCCTTAGAAGAATTTGGAGTTGGTTCCTCTAACTCTGGTCTTTCAAGGACATAGAGGTTTCTCTCATTGGGGTGAATGCTTCTCAAAGTCTTAAACCAGATGTGGAAGTAAATCCTATTTAGTTTGTCCTACTCAAATACTGATCACAATGATAACATATTTTGTGTTTGCCATTAGATTCTACAAAAGACAATTTTTGCAACATTGTCAAAACATTTTTTATTTGATTTGATAATAATGTCAATATTAATTAGGCCTTTAATTAATTATCATTCCCATTATTTTTTCAAATTGATAGTCCCACTACCAATTTGTAAGATTTTAGTGTACAATATTCTAGTGAGCTAAGATCCAAAACAATTGAATTATTACGCGGCCAATGCCAACGTTCATAACCAATTATTAAGGTAGGCAACTTTTGCCAATTACATCATATGCAATTCTTGGATAGATGGTATGCACAACTCTTTGACATAGTCCATCTACATGCTTCTAGATGCTAAATCTCATTAAGATCACCTAGTTAAGTATGTCCCAAAATTCAATACAATAGTAATGCACCCTGCTTGGTAGGCCCACATAACTACCGTCACACTTTCACGAGATGGACAACGCATCATGCTTGGTGTGCCCACGCTTAATTGATTAAGTTTTTCATGTGTGTTGCTAATGGAAAGCATCTTAGGCTTAATATTATATTGAGGAATTTATATATATAAATACATATACATATCCAATTACCTCATACTTATAATACATATCATATACATGCTATATCCCACAAATAAAAACATAAAACTATAAACACAAGTGATGGTTATGGCCACACTATTGTAATTCTTTGGAGCTACAAGGAATGACTACCACCTAAGGTCTGCATCATATGCAACAACCTATTATTGGTGAAGATCCATGCTCGAACCAATCCAGGTTGATCGGTTCAACACTTGAACTGATTGGATCACCTCCTGGTCTCTCGGTTGGGCTCTTGAAATGGTCACATGGTCTTAGGTTCAAATGATTTCTGGACACCTCTAGTCAATCAGTTGGACCACCAATCGGTTGGTTTGTATTGTCCTGTCGTCTAGCCTCCTTGGTCCTCCAGACGATCGGTTCATCCCATGAGTCAGTTGTTTCATCTAGTGCATAATATTTTCTCACAATGAAACATAAATTAACACTATCATATTTCATTTTACATTGTAAAAGGGAAACCTCGAGTTATATTTGAGAGGAAATAGAAATAAGAGCAATAATTTATATTTGCAAAGGAGGAGAGAGGCTTGGTATGTAAACTAATATATAAATAGGAATAAATACCACAACCATACACACACAAATCTAGGGTTATTGGCCATAACTATGCTAACATCCACCATTAAAACAAATTTTAAGGCATACATATGTATATATATGTATGTGTGTATATATATGTATATACATATATGTATATATATATATATATTAGTTGGGATCGTATGTGGTACTTGATTAGATACATACATTAATCATTGTAATATTCACCTCATGTGTAATAAAAATAAATTTGATCATATAGATTTAAATTCAGATACACGATAAATTGATGTGGCTCTGATACCACTATTGGGAAATCGAGGCGACAGATAAGGTAGAGGAAACAAAAAAAATTAATGTGCAATTCCCTTTCAACAAGATCTTATCAACAAACATGTATCTAGGAAAGAGGGTAATAAGAGTTATACATGGTCTTGGAGAAAGTCCAGCAACAACTCTTGTTGCAATAGTGTGCTTCTTCTCCAAGTAGCACTTGATTAGCCATCAGCAACGACCTCTTGGTATGGCACCATGGACTGCGGTTGATGGCGTCCCCTTAGTAGGAGAAAATGGCCTCCTAACCTCTAGAGTAGTCCATGTAGACCACTGAGAACTCCATGTTGCTCTACAAGAGCCAACAAGAAGGAGTTGTTCATTCAAATGTCAATCTGTTAGGATCGATTTTCTCTTCCAGAATTATCACTCCCTTACTATCCCTCCCTTTTACGGGTAGGACTTTCTCAGGCTCTATATTGGTTACCACAAGCAGTGAGGAGAACAATCGTCAGATCTTATTGTTGTGTCTGGGAAGCCCCCAGTACCCCTTTATTTATAGGAGAGGCTAGGGTCAGGGATTTCAGTCAGTATGAGAGTTGAAGAGATGGAGTTCACAAACTTTTTGGAAACTACGAATAGTGAACTGATCGATTCACTATTCAACTAGTCGGTCTAGAGGTGAACTGGTCGGTTTTGGTATGTATGCCCTGAGAGCCAATCATATGATGATTGGATTGGCATACATCATGACTGAATTGATAAATATTAAAGGCAAGCTTCCAATTTGTTCTAGCTCAATCGATTATGAGATAAATGGTGGAGCAGAATGAATGTCTAAAGAATGACAATACTCAATGATGTATGTCTTTAGGTTGAGAACCTGAACAATGAGATCATATAGATGCTAAGAGTATGTACATTCTTGTTATGTCCCTAGTTGGATGTCATTGTGGAAGGTTGATAAACAACAATGACGCATCAAGACAAGAGTGTGTGTTGGTTGATAATAGTGTCTCATTAGTCATGATATATGATATCAAACCATGCACATAGATACATGTTGGAGAACAATGTATCGGACAGACCCACCATGAGAGTGACACATGGAACTATGACATGGTAGTTAGAATCATCTCTCATAGTGATGGTGGTGATTGTGATTCTTAGACCTAAAATCACTGCACTCGTCGAATGTGATTGGGTACACTTTGACATCATCAAACGCAGTCCTAAAACATGGGTTGTTATAACAGTGATGATTGAGTGGTTTTAATGCATGAGATAGACTGTGAGTGATAGATATGGGATTTGTCCCTCCTAAAGAAGTATAATGTGTAGGCCACTTGATAAGCGAGACTAATAAAGGCATGTGCATGCACATGTGAATCAATATATGATATTGATGTCACACATATCTCAGATAGTATGCTCTAGTTCAAGAAACATGAATGAACATTGAAAGGATGACAACTCCATGCCTTGAGTTCATTCAGCATATCAGAGACAAAGGAATTATACATTAACTAGAACACCAATTGTAGACTATAGGATTGAAAGTTGTTCTCCAACTTTCCTTTTCACTTGGGTAGCACTGATGTGCGATTAGGTACCACACTTTTCTTGTGATGTCATAAGCTAGTTATAGGCATTCATTGCCAATGTGAAATGGAACCTATAGGGTCACACACAAAGGATTAACTTGGAAGAAGAGTTTATCCATGAATGATGTTTGGATTGATTACTAAAGTATTTAGGTACTCAATCAAACATTCAATCAATAAACTTGACTCAAAATCATCAAGTTCAAGTGTTGAACTAACTGATTAAGAGTGTCAGATCGATTGAGAATTGAATTGACTGTGTTCTGCACAATATGGACCACCAACTGACCGGTTCACTAGGTGAACCAATCGGCTCATTGTCAATGAGATGACTGGTTCACTCTGGTGAATCGATCGATTCAACTGGACCAAATGAGCAGTGTTGGGTTGTCCTGGTTTGTGAGAAAAAGTTTTCCATTTCACTAGTTCAATTCGATTGGGACAATAATTAATCTTTGCATTAATTATAAATGAATAAAGACAGTCAATTGTAGGCAGACCTAGTAAGTGAAATGATCGGTTCACTAAGTGAATGATCAGTTTACACTCTGAGCCAACCGATTCACTAGTGAACCAATCTACTCACCTTGACAAAGGACTGTTTTAGTTATGAAATGACCGGTTAGCCTGCTGAAGTGCAAATTATTTATCGAAATTCTGGACCCTTCTACTCTCGCACAGACTGGGAACCCTAACCCTGCCCTCTACTATAAATAGAGGGGTACAGGGGGGCTTCTCCATACGCACAACTCAGAACATTAGTTGTTCTACAAAGTTGTTGTCCTCTCTAGTTGTGGTAACCGAGAGAGCCCAAATAAGTTCTACTCATCTTGGGACACTACAGCAAAATTGCCCAGTAGTGGCATTTATTCTAGTGGCTTTTATAAAAAAAGCCACTATCTTTCTAATATACAGGCATTTTTAATTAAAATGTCTCTAAACTACCTATTATAGAGTTTCTAAAAAGGACATAACATTAAAGGCATTTTTATTTTTAATTAGTGGCAATCTTAAATTGCCATACCAAATTAGAAAGTAATTGGTAACGCAATATTTACTTCGTGCGCTCCAAGTTTTCCCCCTCGTGCTCCAAAAGATTGCGACTATTCAGAGTCTGATTGATCTAGCTCTCCACTCTCTCCCTAATTCCTCGTGCGCTCATGAGCTAGACCAGCACGTGGAGCGTCCTAGCCGAACGTCGCCCTAGCTAGGTTCTAGTAGAGACTGGTGGCAGCACGTTGTGTGCCAGATGCCAATGGCGGAGTGCCAACTTCCCGGCCGCACGTGGAGTGCCAACCATCTGTCATCGGGAAGAGCATAGGCAGGCATCATTCGACCTTCCTCCACCGCCTATTTAGACCGAGCCCAGTCAAAGCACCAGCACAGACTCAATCTACCCCTCTGGCGTCGGCGAGCTTGAGTGAGGGACTCTGATCACCTCAGTCCAATTCCTCTTCAGGCAACCATCCAAGCTTTGCAACTTTCTGAAGAGGTATGTTGTCATTGATTGGTTTCATTTCATCTATTTTTTGGTTGCATTTCATCAATTTAAATGTACTTCTTCCCTTTTTTTACTAATCAGACCTGCCACATTTCCTTGTTTGCTTCTTTTGGTTGCATTTCATCAATTTAAATGTATTTCTTATTTTTTGGTTGATTCATTCATCATGGATGATGTATCCATGTTGATTCATTCATAGTGGATGGTGTTTTATGATTCGATGGTGTTTTTTGGCTCCTAACCTCACTCGTGTTCAAATATTTTCTCATTGTGAAAGCTTTCTTCCCTTGGATTGAGCCCTGTTAACTATGTTTCTCTAGTTTGTATTTGGATTATGGTTAAAATCACTCTTTCTTATTAGACAATGATCTCATTTGGATTTCATTGTGAACATGATGTTGGGGATAATTCATAATGTTGTTGTTTGCAAATGGATTTATTGTTAGAATATCCAGTCATGTTGATTTTTTATTTCACCCATCAGTAGATAATATAGAATATGCCCTATACTTCACATTTGTCATTTTGTATAATAAAATTGTATGGTGTGGGTGTGAAATTATCCTATGTTTTGATTTACAAAATATCAAGGACTAGACTTTAAAAATTCATGTTATTTTAGAAAACTAAGTGGATGTTGTGTTTTGAGTAAGGATAAGTGAAATTTTGGACACAAAATAGAAAATGCAATCAACATGATGGGAGTAATATATCTAGGTTCATTCAAAATAATAATAATAATTTATATAGAAATGAACCATCTATAATGATAACTAAATAGATACAACACATAAAAACTAATTATGTCACACTTATTTGAAATTTCCATAGCTATGTAAACAACTCAATTTTCACCAATAGTTTTGGTGTTTTTTTGGACTGATTAAAGTTAACAAACATAATGAGAATTATATACTTAACCAAAACCAAACAATGAAATCAAAGGACATCTACATACATGATCGCCAACTAAACTAAGGATATGTGGTCCATAATTATAATATGGGGAACACTAATGTGTTCAAATTTCAACTTTCAAAAAATGAATGATGAAATATAATCATACCATTTTGGAAAGTTTTGATGAATTAATACCAGAGATAAATAAAAAAACCAATAAAACCTATATTTTGTTGTTTATCTAATTAAACTAATATTGGTGCCTTTTGGACCATGTCATGTAATGACCAACATGGTAATTCAGTCAACCATTCCATGTGCATTTAGGTCTATCTTTTTGATGTCTCAATAGTAGGTTGCTTTTTATTAACAAATTATACTGATGTGTGTTTAGTTTTGTGTTTTGTACACAGTAGGTTCTTTTTCAAATGATGGGAACCCTTTTGACATAAATATTACAAAATATTATACCAATTTATGTCTAGTTTTGTGTCTAACTTTCCAAATATTCTGAATTTCTTTTTGCCCATGCAATTGCACTTTGATGTTTAATGTTCTGAAATGCATTGTGATGATTTTTCAAATGGATTCAAACCATCACTTAGTTTGATGCCACATTTTCCTAAATCGTGGAGTCCTTTATATTTGACCCATGGTCAATATTATTTGACAAATTAAAGCTAGGTAAAACTAACCCAAATACATGGACCTATGACTCATGTATTTTCCAATATTTTAGGTTACTCTTTAGAGCATGGTTTACAATTGATTGGTATGCATTCTTTAATGTTTATGGACATGTTCATAATGTTTTTGGAAAAAATAAATGTGTGCTAATGTAACCTGAATCACCGTCACTCGCTACCTGGCCTTGATTTTTTGTGGGACTACTACTTGTTGACCTGGGGTTAGTATGAATTTTCATATTAGTATGCATTCCTTCACATTCATGGACCTGTGACCTGCACCAGAATGTGGCCCCTATGAATCACATGTGGCCAACGTATTTGTCTCCCTATTTTTACTTCAACATGCATTGTCATTCAAAATGTATCCCTATATAAGCAGAGGAGGATTTTCCTAAGACAATTTAAACCTAAATTCCTTAGAATTGTCCATGTTTAGTTTAAAAACACGTCCAATCCATACATGAATGGATTTCCCACAAATGTCAAGCATGTTTTCCATGTTACTTTTAATCATTCTAGGTTGGGTACAAAATATTTTCCTAAGCCAAATTATACAGGATTTCAATAGAGATTTTAACTTAAGATTTACTTATTTTCCCCCACGCTTAGCTTTAGTTGTGTTTTTCTTATATGGTTTGGATTGATATGATTTTTTCCATGGATATGAATCACCACTTCGTTTCATGCCACATTTTCCTCAATTTGGGTCATATTATTGTTGTTGTAGTTTCATCTCATAATCCTGATACATTCAAGCTTGACCACATTTTGTATGCTTAGTTCATTTTTAGCTAAGTTGTTTGCCAAATTGTAGCCATCAGTAGGATTTAGACCTACCTTTAATAGGGTTTGGTTTCCATTTGAGCCAATGTAGCTAAACATGGCTCTTTTTCATGTGTAAATCAAGTTGCATGACATACTTTGCAGTCATTGATGCATGTGTTAGGAGTCTGCAACTGGTCTGTAAATCATGATGAGGCTTTACTATGGTTGTTAATGTGTGTTGACCTTGGCTTAATCTATTTTCTAAACAAGTATATATCAATGGTAATTCAGTTAACCAATCCCTATGATTGATCATAATTCAGTTTAGTATTGTTTTGCATTCATACACAATCGTGCTAAAAATTTTAGTGTGCATTTCTGGTTTTAGGTTTGGCTTTTGTTGATGTCACAACTTTACTGTGTGGGGCATAACATTTTCAGTACATCCAATGCAATTAGTTCAGGGCAGACCATAATTTGTATGCCTACTTTAGTTTTAGCCAAACTATTTGCCAAATAGTGCTTGTGAGTTAGATTTAGACCTATCCCTAATAGGGTTTGCTTTCCACTTGGGCCAATACAACTAAACATGTCTCTCTTTCATGTGCCAAGCAAGTTGCATGATAGACTTTGCGGTCATTGATATGTGCATTAGGAGTCTGCAATTGGTCTGGTACATTCATTGTATAGAATTTCCTCATTATATGTTTGTTGTAATTTTTCAAAATTGTGGTCGTGAACGTGTGCTCGCTACCATGGTTTGTTATCAAATTGCCAATGATTTGTTGTCCAAGGATGTAGATTTTGATGGCAACTTCTTCGATTTAGATGTTGAAAACTTGGTTATGATAACTAACAATATGGAATTCGATCAATTTGGGTGGAACTAAATTAGAGGAGTGGTTGGAAATAGATCTTCATTACCAACTGCTAATCACACAACAATGAAGGATTAGTGAACATTGGACCAATTGCAAAGATATAGGACATGATCTCCTCTCTTATATTTCTTTTCAATCTATCATGTCTACCACAATAAAGTTGGTTATGACAAGCAAAAAAAGGTTACCTAATGTTATACTACTTTTTCTAAAAATATATAACATCATTATATATACTTACAATTGTTAGTACTTATATTTTTTAGTCTCTGTCCACCCACAACAGTGACTATGAATTGGGTCTCTATGCCAATGTTAATGTTCCCTAATGAAGAACAATTGGACATCATCTGAGATGATCGTTCCTTAAACCAACTAACCATACCTGAACATTGGCGTTTTCTAAATGGAAGATACTACAGGCATGGTGAAGTGACCCTAAATTTTGGCAATTATTCACATGTTATTGAGGTTGAGTATGATTTGGCGGGAAATCTTGTATCAAAATTCAGTTGGTGCGATTGGATTAGAAAGATTCTAGTGGGCCATAGTGACAAGCTTTTTCTCCATCCAGTTGGCCATAATACCATCAATGTTTGTATAACCAACATCAACAACGAGACCCCCGATCATCTATGGCGGTATCAGCGCACGATGGAGCTAACCAGCTCGGACGAATCTGATGATGAGATCCCTGTCAGTTCAGATTTGTCTAAATACAGTGAGGAGCTTCGCGACACATCATTATCATCAAAAAGACTAAGGTAGATCCAATTAACAAATATAATTATCCTGTCTTATTTTGTGTTTACACTTTTTGTCTTAAAGTAATCAATCCTCATAGATACTTTCTTTTTTGAACTTCACGAGAAGATTGCCACAATGAAAAGGCCTTGAAGTTACTGATGCGGGACTATGTTGGTGTAGTATTTAGTTATCTATCTATCTAGACTTGTCTGTATTAATAGTTATTTTAATTATGTGCATATTTAGGGGTACACCAACCCCTTTGTTTAGTTACTATTTAGGGATACACCCCTATGTGTGGATGTAAAAAGAGATTAATGAATGGAACTGTCACTGAGCAATAAATGAAGTGTGTGTTCCCATGAATGTTCCAAATTCACAAAACCATCCTTTCTAATGACACATTTGAAACCCAACAACAAAATAGAAATATGCATATCCTATTATGTTACAAATTAGTGATAAATTTCATGATAAATGTTCTCTTGTCCTTATTATATCTATGCTCTTTTATCCTTATTATAAGTATTTCAAAAAATGTTTGGGCGCTCGTCTAGTCGGATAGGCTCACGTGAACTTCATTTGCATGACTATACTAGTATTTTCTCATATTGTATAGTCTTTTTTGATATGACATACTTACTCATATATGTTATATGTTTTACTATTTTTATAGAATGGATAAGTCTTGGATAGAAGAGGATGACAGGACGAGCAGTAAATACTTATGTGGAGTATCAAAATTTTTGGATTTCGCTTTTGAACATTCATCGATTGGAGACAAGATTGTATGCCCGTGTAGAAAGTGTGCTAATGTATACCAGGTCACCAGAAAGACTGCATTGAGCCATCTATTGTGGCATGGCTTCTTACCAAGCTATATTTCTTGAGTTTTTCATGGTGATGATGCCGATTTTCAAATGGATGCTCCTACTAATCAGGGAGATTTCCTGAATGCTAAAAATTTACAAGATATGTTGCATGATACTTTTCTGAGTTTCAGTGAAGACAGAAATATGGAAGGAGTGGAACCATCTAGTGATCAACATTTCAATGCTGGAAAATTTTATATCTTGTTAAAGGACTCTGAGATAGAATTATATCCACAGTGTAAGAAATATAGCAAACTTTCTTGCATCCTAGAATTCTATCACCTGGTTTGTCTTAATGGCTTGAGTAAGAAAGCATCATCTATGTTTCTTACGTTCTTTAAGAAGATGCTACCAGAAGGATAACAGTTACCTAATTCATTTAATGAGCTAAAAAGGATGATTACGGGGTTGGGCTTAGATTATGTGAAGATTCATGTTTGTCCAAATGGTTGCATGTTGTTTTGAAAGGATTTTGCTGATAAAGATGTATGTGATACATGTGGAGCATCAAGATAGAAAATGATTACAATCCCAAATGATGATGATGAGCTTGCAAAAAAAACCCAAGAGAATACCTATCAAAGTGCTCAGACACTTTCCACTTATACCACTCCTAATGCGGTTGTTCATGTCATCAAAAACCTCTTCCTTAATGAGGTGGCATGTAGAAGAATATGAAAAAGATGACAAGTTAAGACACCCGGTAGATTCACCTGCATGGAAAATATTTGATGTGATGCATCTAGAATTTGTTGCAGATGCTAGAAACATTCAATTGGGACTTGCAACTGACGGATTTAATCCTTTTGGGATAATGATTACTTCTTACAGTACATGGCATGTTGTGATTATTCCATATAATTTACCTCCTTAGTTGTGCATGAAGAAACCATATTTTTTATGTTGTCCCTACTCATTCCTGGACCAACTTTACCTGAAAATATAGATGTGTACTTGCGTCCATTGATTGATGGGTTGAAAGAACTATGGGATATTTGTGTACATGCATATGACGCTAGAACCAAGGAATTCTTTTTGATGTGTGCATCTTTATTATGGACTATTAGTGATTTTCTAGGATATGCACATCTATCTTATTGGAGTACTAAAGGCTACAAAGCATGTCCTTATTGAAATAAAGATACTGTCTCACATTGGTTGCCACATAGACGTAAAGTTTGTTATAGAGGACACCGTAGGTTTTTGCCAACTAGCCACGAATTCTGAAAAGAAGCAAAGGCATTTGACGGTGAGCAAGAATTTAGGTGTGCACCTAAACCTCCTTCTGGAGCTCAAATCTTGTCACAATTGGAGGATGGAAGAACTGTAATTGGTAACAAAAGGCCAAGAGGTAAAGATTCAACACACAATTGGGAAAGGAAAAGCATATTTTTTGAGCTACCATATTGGAAATCTAACATTATAAGGCACAATCTTGATGTCATGCACATTGAGAAGAATATATGTGAGAGTATTGTTGGAACATTGCTAGGTTTGAAGGATAAAAGTCAGGACAACTTGAATGCAAGGAAGGATTTGGAGGGTATGGGAATCAGATTTCCGCTTCTTCTAAAAACTATTGGTAAATATACTATCCTACCTCCAGCTTGCTATACAATGAGAAAAGATGAAAATATATTATTTTGCAACCTCCTAAAATCTATCAAAGTTCCAGATGGGTATGCGTCTAATATATCTAGATGTGTACGGCCGAAGGATTAGAAGATGCTACCAATGAAAATTCACAATTATCACGTGTTGATGCAACAACTTCTGCCATTAGTTGTCACTGTGTCTTTGCCCAGTAAGAATGCAAAGTCATGTATTATTAATCTTTGTTGCTATTTTCAAAGGTTGTGCACTAAAGTCATAGATTCAAATGATTTTGCTGCATTGGAAAATGCAATAGTTGTGACACTTTGTGAGATGGAGAAGATATTCCCTCCATGTTTTTTTTGAAATAATGGTTCATCTATCAGTCCATATCGCTTATGAAGCTAAGATATTCGGCCTTATTCAGTATCGTTGTATGTATCCAATTGAAAGGTAACTTTTCATACGTCATGATGACTTTACCTATTGGAATGTAATTTGTCATAATATTTTCCTCAACTTTGTTATCAGGTATCTAATGACCCTAAAAGGATATGTTCGTAATAAAAGATATCCAAAAGGATATATAGCCGAAGAGTGTCTAACTTTTTGTTCAAGATATTTGGATGGAGTTGAAACAAAATTAAATCGGCCAAATAGAAACGATACTGACGAAGCAAATTTGGAAAACGAGCCAACACATGACAGTGATGATTGGTCTATTTTCTCGATAGTAGATCGTGGTATTGGTAAAATGGTAACATGTGTCTTGGATGAACATACATTGCAACAAGCCCATAAGCATTTACTATTCAATTGTGAAGCAATTGAACCCTACATTAAGTAAGTTAGTGACAATTATCTTTTATTAATAAAATGCTACAACATATTCTTTAGGGTTAGATTAGTCATCTTTTTAAGACTAGATCTGACCTAGCCTCTAGGTTAGCACCTAGATGTCTGAGAACTAGGTCTATACTGGTGCTTGTTTGTAGCAAGTTCTTAGATGTCGTTCTTTCCTTATAGTGCAGCGGTATGGGACGTTGTACTATTTGGAAATGACGTACATCAAGGGAAGTAGAGAACCGAACACGGCGACACTCACGCTCAGGCGGAACGTGGCAGCTTTGCACGTCGGGGAAGAGACCCAGGAGGCGGCTGTGTCACCCGTTGCAGGACTAGCGTAGAACGAAGGGGAGGGCTCAGTTCATGTGGACCAGAGAAAGGGGGAAAAGGCGGACCGGGTCCAGGTGGCGAACCAGACGCATGACCAGTGAACCGGAGGCTCACTTGAGACCAGCTGAAGGAAGCCCCTTTAGTGGCCACGTGGCGACCCATCATTGGCTGCAAAAAGGTAAATCCCTCACAAATGTTCAGATCTTAGATAAATCATAGTAATTAGCCCGATAATTAAAAAATTACAAATAAGGTACCAACATTCTTAGAAAAATGCATAGAACAATATGGAAGCATAATATCAGGCTTTTAATGCTTTAATATTAGTGATATCATGTAAGATGTAGAATGCTTAGTCCATTAGTAATAAATATCAATTGATGATATAAAATTATGGAAAATTGTCAGTAGATTCATAATTATGTTTATAACGCATATGATGTCAGTTATGGTCATGTTGATGCACAAAATTATGTAATTTGCTCCATATGGCTAATTAAGGCTAATAACCCTAACTAAAATGCAATAAATACATACATACTCAATAAATGATGGAATTTACAGAGTAAGCTCATATCAGTATGTGGAACCTCATTTTTAATTATGTGATCAATTTTATACATGAAATCCATGTTATGTGAAGTTGACCCGTAATACATGGTTTAAAAATCCTAATTTAGGTTAATGATGTAACCTAAGGTTAATATGTCCACAAAAAGGATATGGAACCTAATGTTTAGATAATGAACCATAATCTAGAAAATGACATCAGTAAGATAAATATAAGACAAGATGCAAGTAATGATGAGAATATCCTAATGAGATAAGATAAACCCTAATGAACACAAATAGGGTTCATATGAGATGTAAGAAGATGAGAACCTGATGATAGTATATGATCTTGTCTTGATCAGGTTTAACAAAGTTATAGATGACATGAGGAATATGTGATTAGGATGTATCTTTGGAAGGTACGCCATTACCTCTTACTTGGCTTATTATACAATATGCTTGTGTTATGTGTAGTAAAATACTTGGCATATGGTATTGGATGAAATGATTGTTCTTATATGATATCTTGCTTTATTTTCAATATTTATGGATATGAACACCTACAAACATAATATAGATGTTCCATCATAAGATAGCTCATAAACCACTTGATGGTAGAGCACATGCATAATGATCACAAACCACTTGGTGGTAGATCATATGATATTTGTATAATGATCACAAACCACTTGGTGGTAGATCATAAGGCCTAAAAACATCAAAGCCCCTTGGGGGCAGAAGTATGAGTTATATGATGGAAATAATCTTTAAAATATGTGTTATCTTTTGTTAATGAATATCTTTATGCAAGTATATGCTTTTTGTTATATTCTTCTGTTACTGCCAAGTATATTAGTTTTATCTTATTCCCAAGATATGACGAGAGGTATATAAAAGACACGTAGGCATACTCAGTACAATATTCTTGAATATTGTGCTGATGTGTACCACATGTAATCTTTTATTTAGGTTGTGGTTATGCTCTTGAAGGACCAAGATAGTTGAGAGATGTGTGGCGAGTTGATGTACAATTGGACCTGTTGTCTTAAGATCCTTTAGTTTAGTGGTAGTACATGTATATGTATAAGTTTTCTGTTCAATATGTAATATCAAATGTTGTAACAATTTGTGTTGTAATTATATGTTGAATGGTGAACATGTGTGTATGGTTTTATTATTGTTCATGTACATGTGCTACTGTGTTTCCTTTTGACTTCCTATGATTTTCTTCTTCTTAGCCTAGTGTGTGTGTTTATATTGGGATTCTCACTGAGGTGAGTGTTTTAATTTGGACGTCGCACATCAGATTAAGTTTTAGAAAATTCGGGGATGTCACATATTCCAATGACATATTACACATATTTTGTATTCAGGAAGCACTATGATATCATTAGGCAAAAACATCCTCAGAAGTCCTTAAAGGAGGTTTAGAGAATACATAGTAACTCATTTGATGGATGGTTTAAGGAACATGTAAGTTTAGTTGTGCTAATTAAATTTGTTATGCTTCATGCATAAAGTCAAACAAACTTTTCTTTTGTTAGATTAAGATAATCCTAATAACAGAGATGGTGGATGATAAAATCAAGTTTCTTTCTCAAGGCCCACATCAACTGGCCATTAAGTACAAAGGCTATGTTGTCAATGGTCACAGATTTCATACCAAGGCAAAAGATGCAAATCGAACAACACAAAATAGTGGAGTCTTTCTGGTAGCTAAGACTATTTGTTATTATAAAACCACTGACCGCAATCCAATTACTAGAGATGTTACCTACTATGGTGTTTTGAAGGATGTTATTGTGCTCAATTATTATGAACACTTTAAGGTGACATTATTTTAAGTGTGATTGGGTGGACATATACTCAAAGAGGGGAATCAAGCATGATGAACATGGGTTGACTCTTGTTAGTTTGAGACAACTTCAAACTATAGGAGAACTGTTTGTAGTGGCATCTCAAGTTGGATAAGTATTTTATGTAGAAGATGTCACTGCAAAAGGGTGGCATTTTGCTGTAAAGATTGCCCCACGAGATATGTTCAACATGGAAGAACAATCTTGTATTGAGAATGTCGAAGCTTATGTGCAAGGTGAAACTAGAGATGGGCCATCAATGACATCAGAGGATGTAGATACTGATTGTGACATAGTTAGATTGGATATGGGAGGAATCACTGTTGATAGTTCAACAATTGAAAAAGACCAATCCCAAATTCAGCAGGATGATGAAAGTGTATCTCAAAGTGATGATGATGACAGTTTTGAATGAGAAGATTACAAAATAGCAACCAATGTTTCTTTTAGTTTGTCATTATTATTTGACTTATATAAGCCTTTTTTGGCTCGATGTATCTCTTTAATTTCTTGTCTCACATTGTGCTCTAGCTAGGTGTATGCATTTTGCATGTTTGACATTCTTCTTAATCAAATTTGTCCTTGTCTCTGTTGTTATTTATAATTATATTTGGTTAAATATATGTGTCTTTCGTTTTTAAATATTAATTATAAAATTTCTATTATGTTGTTCAATATTTTTTTAAATGTCTTCATTTATATGTGACTTGATATACTCAGGATGAGAGAACAGTACAGTGACAGCTGCCATAACAAGACAGCCACAATGAATGATAAAAATAACAAAAATGACTCTTGTACAATGACTCATTTACCTAGCATTACTCAACATGGTTGTTGGCAATCTTTGAACCTGTCATCCTCAAATCGCTCCAAAAAACTTTTAGCTTCCCTTTCATCTGAAATTCAAAATGATAGAGCAAACAAATTCAATAAAACTGACGCTAGCTATGCAAAAAATACCCAATCAGCCACGTCTCCCCAAGACTTTAATATGGTTGGTGGTTCGAAATCCTCTCAAACATGCACAACTGAAAAGGAGATGGGAACAAGGTTCCAAAATTAGCACAACAAAGAAAGTGGTGATATAGTTACAGGATCAAGAAATTCACAGCTATCATGTGTGCCTAATGTCAATGCTTCCGTGTCTATTCATTCAAGAAGTGTAGAGAATAGATTTGCTAGTAACCAAAATAGCAATGCATTTCCTAATAACATGGACCAAAATGACATCTCTGATCACCATGTTGAATCATTGAATGTTACAACAACACCTTCTTATGGGCTAGGTAATCATTTTATTCATATCATTACATTTATAGTGATGCATTTAATGATATATAATTTTTCATATATATTTTATCCTTTATGAATGAATGCTTAGGTCAAAAACATCGAGCACGTGGCCGAACACAATGTTTGAAAGTATGGAAAAGAAAGCACGACGATCCAATTCCCATTGAGAAAAATCAATTTGGACAACCAATAGGTGAAAACCAATGTCACTTATCAAGTTTTCTGACAACCATTGTAAGAGATCCCAATCTTTGTCCACTAAACTACGAGGATTGGAGACAATTTCCAGCAAATAAAAAAGATTCTATATGGAATTTTGTGAAGGTATATTATTAAATTTTATTTTTAAATGGTTAAATGAAGCTTCTAATTGATATCCTTTATGTCGGTAGAGTAAATTCACAATGGATTCAGATCTAAAGGAGTGGACAATGAAGAGACTAGGAAAGAAATAGAAGGACCACAAGTGGTAGTTAAGGATACTATACTTCCTAGAAGATAGTCCATACAAAAAACAGCTTGAACAAGTTGTTCCCCGCTTGGATAAGTCTCATTGGAAATTTCTTGTGGATTACTGGAGGAGTAATAAAGGAAAGGTAATTTTTTCTATTCATTGATACTTAAGGTACCTCACAGATAATTACTATGCACAATACTGCAATGTTTTCCATAGAGGAAGTCTATAACTAACAAGACAAGTAGAAAATTTCAAAAGGTTAGCCACACAACAGGAACCAAGTCATTTGCATGTCTGAAATATGATGTAAGTTAGTAATTTTTGTGATCCATTTAGACAATTTGATGACATCTGTTTATTTGATATTTACAATAATCTTGTTTGAATGATAAAGATGGAGAAGTAAATAGGTGGAGGAGTGGATCCCATAATGTTTTTTGAGAAAACTCATCGTAAAAAAGATGGGAGCATAGTTGATGTTGAATCCACTAAAATTTTGGTACAACACATCCTATCCTATAGTATTATGTTACATATACTAATTACAAAGAGGTATATATTTGGTATAAAATTCATCTTGTATGATTTGTTGTATGTAGGAAAAAATTTCTGAGGTAGGAGAAGAGCTACGAAGAAAACAACCTGATGTTACTTCAGATGAAATTTATAGGCATGTTATGGGAGAAGAGAGACCAGGATATGTTCGTGGTTATGGGCTTGGACCATCACCTTCTGATATCTGGGGCAAGAATCATAAATCCCGAGAAGCCAAAGAAGCACAAAGGAAGCATTTCCAGGATAAGCTTGAAGAGCAACAGTTGGAATTTGATGCAAAACTACAAGACTAAAAGGATGAATTCAACCATAAGTTAGAGAAGTTACTTGCCTTAACTAGAGCAGGAAACAGTCAAGCACAACATGTTGGCACTGGCCAAGTATGAATGAATTTTTTACATGATGTGTAATATCAGTTATTTTCCATGTTGACTATTTTGGTCTTATGTCAAAAATAAAATAATTATGCAGACAAACTTTTCAAGGCAAACTCCACTCCAAATAAGACATTCATCATTTAAGAAGGGACAAGTATGTTTGTATTTGTGTAAATTGCTCTTAATTTTACGTTTATATAAATTTGTTATGTACATTATATTTTGTTTCTAGGATGTGTATCTGCTGAGTTTCACAGATCCAGATGCTAGAATTGCATTCGGTCGAGTATCTGAGGTTGACTCCATGAAAAGTGTGGGAGGTGCAATATTAGGCACATCATTTGTTGGTGTTTTTGTAGATGTTGCTTTATTGGGCAACGATCCTCTAGTGAGACCTTATGATCAATATCAATCTATTGATGATGTTGTTGGCAACGTCATAGCTTAGCCAAAAACACATATATTGCCAAGGTGAGCATAAAGTATTGCTTATAATATTACATAATTGAAACCAAAAGTGGTATCTAAAGTCGTTTCCATTTGCTGCAGGACATGAAGTTTAAACAATACTGCATTCTTGGATACTGTCTAGAGAGATGATATATATAGTTGTTTTTCTTTAATCCAATTTTTTATTAGTACATGACGATCCAAATAATGTTGTTTCATGTACATTGTCGTAGACAATGTTGACAAATGACAATCCTATTTTGTTTTGACCTGCTTTTGATTTTGTTATGGAGAATCTTAGTATTATGGACAATACATTCACTATGAATGGTTTGTGGTTTTTAGATATGAGCAATGTTTGAGCATCTTGTTTGTGAGATTTACATCTGAGTAATGTTTGAGCTTCCGGGTTAGGTTCTCAAAACCTATATCTATAGTGAAAGTGTGTTATTTCTCTATTAGATGTTTCAGTGTGATACTTGCAGGGCATTCTATGCTAACAATAATCTGCAGAAGCTAGATGGTCTAGTTCATGAGCTATGGGGAATGCTTGTTCAATCTTACACTCTATCTTGTGGGGTTTTTAGTCCCACAATATAATTGATTTTCTACATTTAGATAAGCATGAGATAGCCATCCTTTACAACTAATTGGAATTGAAAATAAGAGAGAATGTCATGTAAGAGAGAATGTGAGTGTCCCACATCCCTTTGTGATGGATCATCTATGCATTTGTGGTTTTTTTTGCTTCAAAATCTAGTTCCACATCAAAATTACTCTTAAGGTAGTTATAGTTGTGTGATGGGGTCCGTTCTTGAGAGAGATGCCTTCACACTTTGCTTCTTAGTTACTTATGTAAGTTGCATATGATGGGTATCTACTCCATGAGAAGAGACCATGGGAGAGACGAAAGGAAGGATGTCACTCCATAAATGTAGTCATTGTAATGAACCACATGATGAAGAATGTGTACATCCATTGGCTGATAAGGAGCGATAGAGGTAAGTGGTTACAAGGCATCACTGATGTCTATTCTTTATATAGATTTGGGTTTTCCTTCTTACTAATGTGTGCTAGGTTCTACTATTATATTATAGGTTTTCCTTCTTACTAATGATCTTTATAGATAATCATATGGCTTCATCTTACTATGGCTCTTGTACCTCTTCCTGAAATCTACTGCCTTTAGTTAGTAAGGTGTGCTTGAAGAGGGTAGGGTTTCTTGGCGGAGAGAGAGCACACCTTTCTCATTGTTTTTGTTGGGATGGTCTCGATTCGGAAAGGAAAAGAAACTAGTTGTTTGTTAAATCAATAATTTTATAGTTGCTCTTGTATTTTGTGAATGGCAACATGCCTTCTTGAATTTGTATCAACATTGATTTATTTTGTTCAATCCACGGTCATACCATCCGTTCCATTACTTGTTATTTTTATTATGTCTTCTTTTTATCTGGATTATGGTGTTTCACTCCCTCTTCTTCTCCATTTATTTGCCCACCTACTACATGTTGTCTTATCCCTCTTCAGTCATGATCAGCAATGTTCAAGGATTAGAGACTATCAAGGTGTCTTTGAAATGCCATGAGTGGGCCTTTCGCTCTAAAAACACTCTAGATAATGATTGAAAAAGTCTTTACAAACTTCCTGGTGTACTTTGCACTATATGAACAAGTTGACTTATTAATATATTCTATGACTACAATGTACTTAACATTTTATTATATGGTTAACTTGTTTGTTGCTGAACCATCTATATAAAAACCCATTTAGCCTACATTGTGTTCACCTACTATTTCAGCTGGCACTACTACAGAAACAGCCTTTAGCGTCGGTAGTTTAACCCCCTTTGGCGTCGGTTTTTGACCGACGCCTATGTGGGCGCCGCTAAAGGTCGAATGCTTCGGCGTCGGTTTTTTAACCGACGCCTATTTAACATATAGGCGTCGGTCTTTTAGTAGATCACCGACGCCAAAAGAGTTCGCGCCACAGAAAACGGCGTCATCTAGGACACATTCGGCGTCGGTTATCTACTAAAAGACCGACGCAGAAAGTGTCCTAGATGACGCCATTTTCTGTGGCGCGAACCCTTTTGGCGTCGGTTATCTACTAAAAGACCGACGCCTATAGGTTAAATAGGCGTCGGTTTGACACGAACAGCCGACGCCATTTCCTGTACGGCTGTGGCCACATTAGGCGTCGGTGTTTTGCAAAACACCGACGCTGTAGGTCTTTTCTGACGGTTTTCTGTAAATAACCGACGCCTATATCTATTTTTTTTTATCAGTTTGCAGGCCTGCTGTGGCTGGTCAGCAGGATGAGAACCTGCAGTTCAGTTTTCTAAACTGCAAGTTTACGACATCCATTGATATCAACCTACAAACAGGCCACAAACCTGCAAAATTCACAAAAAATAATTCACACAAGTAGATACATTCAGACATCAATTCAATTCTCACATTCACACATATAGAAACATTCAAATACATGTATTAACATTCAGAAATATTTATTTACAAAGTATCATTCATTATCGCTATCAACATCCCAATTATATCTTACAGTTGCCACTGCTTGTATGGCTTTTGCCCATTCTTCTCTTATTTCATTTAATGCTTCCATCGTATATGGAGCATGTATATTTTTTAAGCGTTTACCTGTAGTGTTGTCAGTTTTAAACACCTGCAAAGAGAATGATGTATATATAAGTAATAATATAAAAATAAGATTGATATATTTCATACTAACTAATGAGACTATATATAATACCTCATGTATGGTATCGATGTCCAATGCGGCATATCGGATAATCATCTGCATAAATCGCATCACATAGTATGCGCATGCCCAGCCATTGTCTTGTGTAGCGCACTATAAATTGAAACATACAAAATAATACAACTAAGCACAATTCACATCAATAATATATACATTGGAGTCGGGAACTTACTTGTACGTTCTGCCAATTTATTGGCTGGTTCTTTTTCCTTGGGACCGTTCCTCCAGCCTTTTTGAATGCATCTAAACCCCTACATGTTAATATAACACAGTAAATTGCATAAGTAAATAGTAATATAATAAGAGATGTTAACATATACAAAAATGAAATATTTCTCACCAGAATAATGGCATTCTCATTACGTGTCCAATTTTAGTGTTTAATGTACTTCCCGCGGGATCTAGATAATAAATAGTGAACGTCTCGGGGACAATAACTAGTAACTCCCAATGTTTACCGCTAGAGGTAAAAAGTTAACAATTAATAACTCAAAATGCACAATAAAAATGGAATTTTCTTAAGTCCAAATTATAAATAAAGTAAACTTACTTGACATTGAATGGAGATATTATTATCGTCTTCTTTTGCTGACCAAAAATTGTAAAATCATCTATACAGTATTGTTGAACAGTATCAGGGTCTTTAGCTACCATACTAATCAATGATGGAATCAAAA
Organism: Alisma plantago-aquatica; assembly: GCA_963693085.1. Taxonomy (NCBI): domain Eukaryota; kingdom Viridiplantae; phylum Streptophyta; class Magnoliopsida; order Alismatales; family Alismataceae; genus Alisma; species Alisma plantago-aquatica. The sequence goes on from OY856412.1 coordinate 1,228,915,019, forward strand.
ATCCTACATGATCAAATGCAAATTGTTTGCAATGATCTTCGACTAAGTAGCTGCAAAACATGTATTACGTATGCATTAATATATAAGAAACCAGATCACCTGATCTTACACAAGGTATATGGATGTATAAACAAGATCTCACCTTATCCATGTCTCTATCATTGATGTATTCAGCCAATCATACATAAATAGCTCAATAATATCTTGTATAAATAAAGAGCTATCGTATGATTGACCTGCATAATCTGCATCTAAATAAACAATTATCGGGCAATGTATATTATGTGCCCATAGACAACATGCCATTCCCCTACAAGAAGGACCTAACGGGTATGTTAGGTCAGTTGGAACCCAAGTTGGTAATGCGGGAAGTGGAGGTGGAGGCCTAGGTGCTCCTGGTGTCTTCTTTTTAACCTGTATATATAATTTCAGATCAGTTGACATCATATATACACATTAACAGTCTAAATCAATGTAAATTTATCTTACAATTTCAGTAGTGTAGATGACATCTGCTTTGGGCCACAATATGACCCCGCCTTCTGCATCAGCAAGTGTATCAATATCCGGGTGGGGATATGGCAATGTAGCTTCTCTCCAATCGGGTAACACACGTATCGGGCTCACACGAACGTAGCCATGTGGCATTGGAGTCCCGTGAAACATTGCCCCAGGAAGGGACGGGTAAGCCTGTGCCTCTGCAACAACGTAGTCTTGCATTCTTAAGCGGCATGGCTTCAATGCCTACAAATTTACGTAAAGAATATTATACATATATACATATCATCTTGAAAACATAACAACTTGAAAAGACTAACTACAATGTCATAAACAATACTTACAGCAGACTTGTTAGGCGGTGGGTCTACAGGATTACTTGTAGTCTGTACATTAGGAGAAGAGTGGGTCGCCATAGGCTGATTGGAAGCCTGAGATGCCTGCCACCGCAGCAATTCTTCCTTGACCTTCTTAGCAACTACATCGTTGACCTTCTTAGCAACTATATCCTCGACTCTCTTATTCTGCTATACATGGATAAAAGAAACATTAGCTTCTTATTATTGAATTTCTTTTTGCAGCAACATTCTAAAAAAAGTATAGGTTACCTCTTCTTGTGAAAGTCCCGCTCTGGGTTTGCGTTGGGATGGCCCAAAGAATGCTTTGATGCCCACACCAGCGCCTGCATCCCTAACACGTACAGGATGATCTGGGTTACCCAGAGCAACTGTCAATTCATCCTGTGTGCCCTGAGGGATGAACGTGCCTTGTTTCCTCTGCTCGTGCAGCTCCCGCTAATCACCATCAACAGAAATTGGTAAGTTAACAAATAATCAATATTCAAACGATTGCTCTAAGAGTTGTATTTTACCATTTTCACAGGCGCCTCAGCAGTTACGGGGTTCTTTATTTCACCCTTCTTGTTTTGCCTCCCAGCTATTCAGATATCATGGCGAGGCATGGGTGTGGCAGACTCCTCAGTAGCAGCAGACTCCTGAGTAGCCGCAGACTCCGCCTGTAGTCTTTGGCGAACGCTTGCATAGCCTTTTGGACCCATAGTGTGGTCATGCACATTCAGTGCACGCCTTGCTTTTTGTGCGTCACTGAGGGCCTAGTTAGTATGCACATTAATGATTTGGTTAGTAGCACTAAATGTTAATCTTGAATAGGTGAATACAATGTATATTAATTAAATTGGGAGTGACGCCTAATACCTTGAATTCTTCAGATTTTCTTGAAGCAACAAAATTATCCCAATCTTCTTTGTCCAAGAAGTTCCATTGTTCAAGGGCTGACTTCTTCTTCTTATCACCCTCTTTTATGTATTCTCTGTTCTGATTTGTCCTATAATTCCTAAGCATCTTTCCAGCGCGTTGCATCACACTTTTACGATGCAACTTCTCATCCAATGCAAACAGATTCTGTAAAATAGAAATGTTATTAACTAGTATCCAAAATAGAATTGCAAATAATAGAATTTGTAATCTACAAAATAGAATTGCAAATAATAATAACTCACGCATAAATCCTTCCATATCAAGTCTTTTTTCCCCTGAGGAACTTTATGCCAATTATCATACTTAACACCACAATGGCTCCGAGTGGTACACCCAAGATAGTTTACAAAATTATTGCGGTTCACTCCAATTGCATTTCCTCCATTATCAAACTCCACAACCAATTTGGATCCACTGCCACTTAGCGATATTAACTTCTTCAACAGAGTGATGCCCCTTTTCTTGTTAAGTGTTTGGTGTTGCGCATCAAGTTGCTCCAGTGCTTCAGTGGGTACATGTTCATCATCAACCTAAATTTTGACAAAAATAAACACACTGAATTATCCCAATATAGAAATATAGGATATATGACATAACTAGAAGATAATGAATTTTATAGAAATACAGGATATGTTTTTAGAACTTACATTGGTATCCTCGCCATGCTCGTCATGGACAGCATGCTCATCATGGACTTCATGCTCGTCATGGACATCATGCTCATCATGGTCAGCCATCTGAAAATGTCATTAAAAAGGCAAACATTTAGCATTTGTATTAACTAGAAAAAGGCAAACATTTAGCATTTGTATTAACTAGAAAAAGGCAAACATTTAGCATTTGTATTAACTAGAAAAAGGCAAACATTTAGCATTTGTATAAACATACATGTCTCTAAAATTGTGATCTTTTATCAATTAAAAATCCTTCATTGTGATCTCCGCGCACATATAAGTCATCATTAGCTTCAATATTTTGTGGAGTTGGCAACCCAACTGAGAATGGACTGGAGTCATCATACTTATCATAGTACTCTTCTTCATCTATAGGATCTTCAATGAATTGTCTTTTACCATGAAGAACAACCGACCATTTATCATTCACAGGATCATCGATATAGAATATTTCTTTCGCCTGTGATGCCAATATGAATGGTTCACCCTTCTCGCCAATCTTTTCAAAGTTCACCAAAGTGAAACCCAATTCATCCACTATAACTCCTTTGGTGTTATCAACCCAATTACATTTAATACACAATCATTCGGGCATGCGTGTATCTTCTTGGCCTCCATTTCCATTGGGCACAACATTTTCTTTACCTGGTATGTTGAGATTGGCAGCTCGTTTCCTTCAGGAAGCATTTCTTTCAACAAAGTCAACAATGAAGTGAAGCTTTTGTCGCTCCATCTATTGTTAGATTTCAACTTATACAATCTCAACACAGCGCTAAGCTTCGTAAACTTAGCACAGCCTGTGTATAACGGTATCTCAGCATCATGCACAATGTTCTAAAGATAGGAGGTGGATCGGTGTGCTCTACCCTACAACTATCCAGCATCGCATCAACGATGTCTACTGGAACTGGTTCGTTCACATTTACGTCATTGGAGGCAATTTCTTATTCCACCCAAGCACTGCTATCGACATCTACTGGTTTCGATTTTGAAATCTCTCCATTCCAGTGCCATTCTGTATAGCCTTGTACAATCCCGTTGCACATGACATGACTTTTGATTTCCTCACCAGTGTTGACTTTCAAGTTGTTACCGTAATGCCTACATGGACAGTAGAACCTATATGTAGGTTTTTTCCTATGTTCCTCGGCAAATCTAATAAACTGATCAAGACCAGATATAAACTCTGGGGTGCAACGATTACGAATGGACATCCATGATCTATCCATTCTATGATCAGAGAAAACAAGTATATATTAGGAAACAAGTATATATTAGGAAAGATTAGGGTATACACTTACATCCTACCTAAGTGTATAATGTGATGTCATTCTTATATATAATAAATGTGTACCACCTATCCCATCCTTGAACACCTAATCTCACTAGTAAGTGTATAATGTGTATTGGGTTTTCAAGAAAATTTCGGCAGCATTTCCCTGTTGTTCTCTAAGTATTCTCGAAAACCCAATACACATTATACACTTACATCCTAAGTGAGATTAGGTGTTCAAGAACAGTCCCAAACCGGGGACTATCCAAGATTTACTCCTAATGAGTCAATCTTGGATGGGTTTCTAGGCCAACAAACACATGTGTTGTCATTCTTATATATAATAAATATGTACCACCTATCCCATCCTTGAACACCTAATCTCACTAGTAAGTGTATAATGTGTATTGGGTTTTCAAGAAAATTTCGGCAGCATTTCCCCGTTGTTCTCTAAGTACATATATACTTAGAGAACAAATGGGGAAATGCTACCGAAATTTTCTCGAAAACCCAATACACATTATACACTTACATCCTAAGTGATATTAGGTGTTCAAGAACAGTCCCAAACCGGGGACTATCCAAGATTTACTCCTAATGAGTAAATCTTGGACGGGTTTCTAGGCCAACAAATACATGTGTTGTCATTCTTATATATAATAAATGTCTATAAACTACAGGCAACATGGTTAATCCTAATCAACAGAGCATTATTAAATAATAAATCAAGAAATCAACAGTTTCAAACAAAAGGTCTAGGAATCTTTACTAGACATTATATGTTATAACCATTGGTTTAATAACCCTATTTCCGCATGTACATGTTTATCAACTTTAATACCCTATAATTCATGAAATCATTCTAATTCAATTTAATATGTTGGGATCACATAATTATATAATGACATCATAATATATAGAAGAAACATAATTAACATGATTAACAACATGCTCATCAAACTAGGGTTTTCTTGATATAGTCATGCATTAATAAAAAGGTGAAACTCTGATTTGAAAACTCTGTTGTTATTTGATAAAAAATAAAACTAGGAATAAGTTGAACTTGTTGATGATGGGGTCCCCATACTACCTCACATATGAGGAAAACTTATTGTGGCAGGGGGGGAGTTAAATATGGACCGACTTAGGCACAGACCTCACCCAACATATGGGGAAAAGGGCATGCCCCAGCATTGTATAATGGTTTCTACTAGTTGCAGCTTATTATAGTATAAGGCAAGCGGGAGTGATGAACTCAATAATGGACAAAGAAGAGGGCATACCGGTCTGGAGAGGAGTTGTGGTCTGCAGACGGCGGCACAGAGTGGGCGACGGCAGTGGAGAGGAGCTGTGGTCGAACCGGCGGCGCGGCGGAGAAGCAGCTAGCAACCCTAAACCCTGGCGGCGGCGTGACGGCGGTGGAGAAGCAGCTTCTGTCGGCCTGGCGGCGGCGGCTTGGAGGCATTGGCGGCAGCGTGGAGGCACCGGAGGAGAAGGCGGCGCCGGAGAAGGAGGCGTGGCGGCACTGTCGTGGAGGGGTGCGGCGGAGTGGAGGGTCGGGCGACAGCAGAGGGGTGGTTGCGGCGGGAGCAGTTTAGGCGATGAAACAGAAGAAAGGGGAAGAGTCGGGTGATCGCAGGATATAAAGTTCACCAATAGCGTCGGTTGTTTGTCACAATCGATGCCTAAACCACTTTAGCGTCGGTTGTGACAAACAACCGACGCTTAAGTGGACGATATTTTCACGAAATTGTTTGGCGGGAATCACTTTCGGCGTCAGTTATCAACAGATAACTGACGCTGAAAGGGACACTTTTCGCACAAAGTTTCATCACACATAGGCGTCGGTGGCTATTTAAATAACCGACGCAGTATGTGACACTTTTTCTTTTCACTCGAAAATTGGATTTCGCGGGAGCTTTTAGGCGTCGGTTTGTTATTGTCAACCGACGCTGAATACAAAGTGGTACCCGTGTCTGGCTGGTCTTCGAATATAGACGTCGGTTTGCTTAAACAACCGACGCCTTATATGATAGGCATCGGTTTTCCTTAATAACCGACGCCCAGAAAAGCGACATTGAATGCTATTTCTGTAGTAGTGTGGAAGGTAGTGAAGGATGTTCTCCTATCTCACCACAGAAGTTGACACCCACAAAGCTTTATGAAGTCAGATACATTCTAGTGGGAATCAGCTACATGTTATCAAGGCTGAAAACAGACAAGTCATCTGGTTCAATGGGCTAAGGAAGGTATGTTTGGTTGGAAGTGCGTCAACAAAGATGTGCTTTCTAATGTTGATGTAATTGTTTTTTGACAGATTAAGTTGATCTTTCTTGTTGTTATTTAGTTGCTTCCTTCTGTTGGATTGTTTGTGGTTTAGTTTGTCAAGCTGATGTTTTTAGCATGCCAATGTGTCAATGTACATAATGAACTAAAGTCTCCATATTAAAAATTCTATAGATGGGGCTACTGACCTGTAGATCTGAGATGATCAAAGATGATTGAGATGCATGTCAAGACATAATGAACCAATGTACATAAGCTATCAGACGAACTTCTCAGGAGGTGGTAAATGAACCATAGCATGTATGACATTGTTCTGATAGTAAAATCAAGTGGTTGATACTTCTTTTTGTTAATACTCACTTTGTACAAGTATCTCTCGAGCAATTTTATTTGGTATATTGGTATATTGGTTTTGTTTTTCCATTTTAAATGCATCTGCAATCACATCTCTTTGTTATGCCTTATTTAAATGTAAATAATGGTTACTACCTGGTTTTTCTTCTTCTATAAAGGCTCATCAACACAATATAATGTATGTTATGTTTCTAATATATAGGACAACCTAGGAGGCATCTCTCCACTACTGGATGGAGTCTCTTTGTGAGATCTAAAAAATTGGTAGTTGGATACTATCTTGAGGTTGACTTTGGCCGGGGACTATCTCATTCAACTTGGATAAGAGGCTCATGAAGAATGTGAATAGTCACATAAATCACATCCAAGTACATGTCTATAAGGCTCATTTTAATTGTTATCATGTTTTATATCAAGTGGTTCCCTAGTATTAATAAAATAGAGTTACAAGAGTGATCCCCCAACTAGTAAGAAGAGAGATAAAAGAAGATATATCTTCATTTGGATACTAGTACATAAAGGCATTCCTTGAGGGACAGATACACATTTTTGGAATGTTCTCTATTTTGTCATGTTTGGTGTAGGAGGATATCATGTTTAGATCATATTCAATAGTGGATTTTTTTATCAGCTCACTCGCAAGAATGAGGACATACCTGAAACAAATTAAGTATGGTGTCCAAAAGCTAGCCTCTCAAGTATCCAATTTTCATTCCAAATGTTAGCCTCTGATTTGGCATTAATGTTCCACCCATATGCTCTCCACGTGTATCTTGGGCCAAAAACTCACTGGGCATTCAAGAGATCACATACCCTATAGTACCTAGCTTTTAGTATTGAAGCATCAATCGAGTCAGAACTTTTGAAAAAAAAAGTCAAACTTGTTTTGCAAGGAGAAAAAAATTAAAGATTTTTGGAAGTCTGAATCCTAGGCCCCAATTGCTTTTTGGTTGACAAAGTATTGTAAATTTGGTGAGCATTTGGCATCCCAATTGTAAGATGACCACAAAGAGATGGAGCTTCCTCCTCTTGCCTCCCCATATATTTTTGACTAAAATTCAATGTTGTTTTTTACGGAGGCTTTCTTGGTTTGAAGAGTTTTCTTAGTTTGAAGAGTTTTCTTCCTGATTTGAGTTAGTAGCTGAGATGCTGAGTAGAGATCATTCTTGCTTCTAGTTTTGATGATGGAATGCTTTCTATTTCTCTTGAGTTTACATATGACTCTTATGGTTCATTGAAACTTTTGATTTTGGTTCTATTCATAAGTCAACTGAAATATTTATTGCTTCTTTCCAATACTAGTGTTAGTGTGCTTATGTTTGGAAGCCTATAATGGTAAATCCCTACCCTGAAGGCCTTCTACATTACTATTATAATCTGTACTAATAAATAATATTGATTCTTAGATTTTTTTTCCAAAGACCGGTGTTAATTGGGCAGGGTGAATCAGTCAGAAGCAATTGATTAAAAGTAGGAAACATATTATAACTAGGACAAACTCTTTTTTCCATTCCGCTAAAAATGAAAAATCTTTAGATTCATTCGTCAAACAACCTACACACAACACAGACACCATTGTATGGATAATTATTAGGCTGGTTCTATGATCAGCCTAGTTGTGTTTTATTTACTATACTTTTTAGTACATTATTAACATGATTTTGTTTAGACATGTGGTTTAATCCCACATAGGATACCATGAAGGTATTTCAAGGACCTAGCTAGCATATGTAAGCCTCATGAGAAGACATGCTAGTTAGTTATTTGCAATTTTAGATTCTACTTTTTCTATATACAGTTGAGTTCCATGTTAGCTTCACCTATTAGTTAGTCAACTGAGTTACTTGTTTTCCCTTTTGGCACTCTGTGTGTAGCAGTAAAAGCTTGTTAACATGTCACCTTAAACAAATGGCCAATGAAGTCTGTTTACAAAATCTTATGATAGAAATCAGTCCAGCTTTTGCATAAACAGTTCTTATGGTTATGATATCTTGACACCGGCTTGAGGGGGAGTAGAATGTGCAATCTATATATTTGCTTAGTGTGTACAGCATGAGTTTGTACACATGTTTAGTGTACTAAGTTCATATCTTTTCTAGATTCTTGGTTTTGTGTACTAAATGATGATTTCTTCTCAACTATAGGAAGAAGGTCAATATCTTGTTTCTAGTTTGTTGTTAAACTTAATGAAAAGTTTAGGAAAAATTGCCTTGTTATCTCTATTCCCCCACTTAATCTCATAATTATCTAATGGTTTTTAGCTTCATACTTGCATTTGTTGTTTTGATGCACTGCAAGCTAGACCCTATGGTTGTAGATTACTTTGGGAATGGAAATTGAGGATATATGTGCTCTGATATCATGAAAACTGATGTTAAATTTGGTAATTGGCATTCTAGGATGAAGTTAATTAACTCCATTATGGTGAGTTAGGTCTGCGTCAACTCGGTGTCATTGTGATGCACTGCAAGCTAGACCCTATGGTTGCAAACTTTAGGAAAGTCTTTTGTATCCAGGAAATATACAAGTCGGTGGGAGTGCTCTCAATCCAAATGTTTGGTTTTTGAACTTTTGTAAATTTAGTATACCTCACTAAAACCCATTTTTTATATTTTTCCAGGTATGCTCTCATGGAGATGGGTGATGATAGTCCAGATCTCTCAATGGGCATGTTATTAGAACTTCAATTTAGAAGATGTACTTAGATCCTTAAAGAATTCTTGGAAAAGATTCCCTTGCCTCTCGAGTATGCAAATGTGTCCTTCACACCAGTAGCTCACCGTTCAAATGAGGTATTCAGTGTTTTTTGAGCATTACTCTTTTGTATAATTACTATATCTAAATATATATACGCAGATTTCTACCTAGGTATGTATCGCAATTATCCCCCATTCTAAGCCCCTCATATACACTATCATCTCAAGTCAGTATTTTTCTATGTGAGATTACTCTGTTGGATTCAATCATGCACATAGAAGCTTTTTTTAGCATATTGTGCTCCTCTTTAGGCTTTCTTGCACAATGAAGGTGTCTGTCATATTTTTTCTCTTATATTAAGGATCATCAACTTAATGATGGTGTTTTTGGTGGTGTTGAGGACATTCTATAAATTGCCATAGGCCTTCCTGTATGGCTAACAACATCATACAACTGTCACAATGGCTCCAAGCAATATCAAAAAAGTGTAGTACATGGTGTAAAGATCTACCATGATTGAGTAGGTTTGTCTCCGTAGTTCATCTATTACACATGGTGTTGGGTTTTAATATAGCTCCCCAATAAATGCACCAAAGTGCATCTATTTTCCTGGTTGTTGGTGTCTGACAAGGAAATCTACTTAAGCACTCCTTTTCTTGTTGGATTTGCATTATGTTATTTTATGGGTGAAGAAGGAATGTCATCTTGGACTCCTTTCACTATATCACGATGATGAAAAATTCATTGGAGACATTGGTGTTGTTTCTCAGACTCTATCACTTATCCTAGATCCAGGCCCAGTCTTTGGTCTTTATTTAAGTATCATAAAGACATAAATGATTCATCCTTTTTTGCCCCATACAAGACCTAGATATCGGATTGTTTATGCTGACATTTCTCATTTAGAGCATGAAGGTAAGATTTCCATAGACCTATGTCTTTCCAAGGAGATTCTCAAAATATATCGCCAGCACTCTTGCCATGATGGATAATTTTGCCTTAGGATATGACCCGTACTATGAGCTCTTCTTCTCCAATCATGTTTTAGAGGCCTAAGATATTTTTTGGTCTCCAAACAACACCCCATACTTTTGTTGCATATGTATTAGATGATTTCCATTAAGCGACCTTTGTCACTGTCTTAAACACATTGCAGTTGGTGATGAATTGATACTTGGTGATAAACATTTCCTCCTCTATGAAATTTTGTACCTCAACACCTTGGGTGATAAAGATGTACATTTTCATTCAAAACTAGGTTATAAGTTCCATAATTCTATGTTATAAGTTCCATAATTATGTCATTTGTTCTCACGTAATTGCTAATACAATAACAGTTAAACTTTCTTGTTCGTGGATCAGGCAAAGCCATGTGCATGTTCATAAAATTGAACACTTCTGGAATTGATGAATTGATACTTGCTAATACAATAACAGTTAAGATCTGCATTGGCTGGAAAATGTATAGTAAACAATCTCATTTAATAAAATAAGAAACGTTATACAACATTTTCCATGTGGGCATATATACAATATATAAAAGATTTGCCTTGACTGGAAAACATATTTGTCTTTACAAGTTTTGGTTTACATTTTTGGTATGTGTTCTGACTTGCTCATGTCGTCACTTGAGTATGCTCTTTGAATCTTATCAAGTGGAATCACTATGTGAATGAATGCCCATCCATGTCATTGAATATTGCATAAGCTGGAGTTGTTATGCTACTACTACTGTTGCAGAGTGCTATTTATAGTTGTGGTAGTAGTAGCAGCAAGAAACAAAGGACAGCTGCCAGCAGATATACCAATGGGTAGAAAACTACTACCATGTGGTATGGTAACTAGAAACCACACACCAAGAACATTGCACGTCATCTCTGTGAAGGAAAGTGTGTGTCATGATGCACTGCAATGCAGTAGAAGGTTGGATAGAGAGAATAACAAAATAGACCATAACTATAACCAGTACTGACTAATGATAGTGACATGGAGGGGATGTCTAGAGAATAAAGTAGCCGACTACAAGTTATCCATTATCCAGGTAGGCATCCTATCTAAAGTATAAGGAAACACTCCTATCTATGTTTGATGCATTAATTCTTACAGTTTACATCTTCAATAAAACAAAACTTGTATCTTTTGACAGGTTTTCATGCACAAGGACATGTGTGCATTCACATGCACACTTAAATATGTAGTTATACTGCACTTGGATGATTCTTTGGGTGGATATCTGTTGTTTCAGACTTGGAGTTGCTTATTAGTGGACTTACAGATATTGATTGTAAGTATATGTTGTTTGATATCCGCACTTTGCAATTGTGTGGTTATATTAATTTCTAATTGTCTTATGGTTTATTGTAGTGGAAGATTTGAGGGCACATACAGAATACTTCGGCTACAGCAATAAATCACCTATTATCTAGTGGTTCTGGGAGTGGTTCAAGGATTCCACCATAATGTAAAGCTATTTCCTGAAGGAGCTCTGAATTCGGCATGCTGAAAAGTAGATAGTCATATCAGGGAAGAGACAAATCCAATGATGTAGAAGTTATTGTACTGAATAGAAAAATATTGTATGAAAGTATATCAATGGTGTTGTATTCAATATAAGGGGCAAGGTAAAATGTCCTCTCCATATAATTGTCATTTGATTATAAATAAAAAATATTCATACTTTTGGAAAACTGAGTTCGGCTGCAATTGGCATTCAATTAGAAAACTTGATAATGAACTGAAAATTGAATTACTAAAAGTCATAAAAATGTAGTAATACAGAACTAGTATGTAATTAGTGGCTTTTTTTATATACCATTACACTAAAAAAGAATCGTTTCATACACCAACATAATACAAAACAGTGGCATTTGTATAAAAGCCAAATGATGGATAGTGGCTTTTTCATAAATGCCAAATTATGTTTTAGTGGCCTTTATTTGGCATTTATTGGAAGCCACTAAAGCCAAATATTTAGTGGTATTTACAACTTACGCCACTATCTTTCAAGTGGCATTGGTACTAGAGGCATTTTTTAAGTGTCAAAAAATGTCACTAAACATGTTCAGTGGCATTTCTTTTTTTTATCATTAAGCGTGCTACTCCTTCCATTAAAAAAATCAAAATATGTACAAGTAGGGGTGAGATAAGGGAAAATCTCACAAATGAGAAAACCTATCTATATAGGTTTTTACTATCACTTATTATTCTATTCCACACTGCGTTTGTAGTGAAGGAAATAGTTTCAAAAATGGTATGATTACGGCTGAACCAAATGTAATAAAGAATAGCCTTTGTCAATATCTTTTCAAAGTCTCCTTTGATCTTTAACACGTCTTCATTGCAGTTAGGAACAAGCGGGATTAATCCTTTGTCTCTCTCCCATAGTTCTCTAGAGAACTTACAGTGCCAGAACAAGTGGGAATCGTTCTCTTCATGTTCGCAGTAGAGTGAGCATCGTGAGGCCAGCTGGATTCCTCTATTCTTCAAGAAATCTTCAATTACCAGCTTCATTTTCATCAGGCGCCAGCAGTGAAGTTTATATCTTTGTGGAGCCTTTGACTTCCATGTCCACCTTGCCCATAGATTTTCCTCATTGTGTTCCCTGCACGCGTTCCAGGCAGCTTTCAGAGAAAAGGGAAGGACATCCTTGAAGTAGAATAGGTCTTCTTCATCACTGATCTTAATCTTTGCACAGATATCTTCAAGAACTTCGCATCCTCTGCCCTTTGGAACCCTCCACGATCCATTCTGGATAATGAAACTGAGCTGCTCTTTCTTGGTTAAGCCATTTCTCATGGACCGACCTGGTCCAGCAATTTCGTTAAGAAACATGCCATTTTCCCATGGGTCTGACCAAAGGGAAATACTTTCTCCTTTGCCTATTCTAACTCTGACGAGCGCCAATATTTGATCTCTAAATTTCAGAACTGACCTCCACATCCAACTATGGTATTGTTGGGGTTGGCAGGTCCATAGGGAACCATTCTTGATGTATTTAGAGTGGATCCATCTAATACATACAGTGTCCTTTCGGTTTGATATGTTCCACAGGTTTTTTAACATACCCGCCTTTGCCCAATCTTCCACTTTTCGGATGCCAAGGCCTCCTTCTAGTTTAGGCTTACAAATCTCATCCCACTTTATGGTGTGAAAGTGTTTAGTCTCTTCAGAGTCGTTCCAGAGAAAAGTTCTGCATAATCTCTTAATTTATTCCATGGTGCTTCTAGGTAATGGGAAAACTCCTGTCCAGAACAAATGGTATGAAGATAAGGTGGATATTATCAGCTCTAGCCATCCTGCCATGGATAGAAGTCTCGAATTCCAAGAATCCAATTTTGCTTTGATCTTGTCAATGAGTGGATAGCATAGTTTCTTAGTGAGTTTCCCAGAGAACAAAGGAAGTCCGAGATATCTCACTGGGAAATTAATTTTGTCAATGTCCATAACAGTAGAACTGTGGGCTCTGATCTCCAAAACCACGATATAAACTTAGCGGAAGCGATTCGATTAACAGCGATAGACAAAAATCACGGGAAATTAAAACTTTTCGAGATAAGAGCTTGAATCTATAAAAACTTCTTTCATAAAAGGAGATAAACTGTTTACATCTCAGATAATTACTTCTTGAGTAATTATATACAACATGATACAAAATCTCAAGAAATCAAAACCAAAATCTCAAACCAAAAGACTCCAAGGACCTGAGAGTACAGAGAACACATAGGACTGACTATCTAACTATACAACTCAGCAGTCTGAATTTCCACCTGAGATTTACTGTTGCTCCTGATGTTACTGCCGCTGATATTGGTCACCTGAAGATTGATTCCTTCGCCCTCGAAGACCTCCTAAAAAGTTGAAATCTATGGGGTGAGACAATTTTAAATAATTGTCCCAGCGAGAGTTATAACTCTTCGCCAGAAGCTTTATTATAGCAACCAAGAATAACATAGGCAATAAAAGCTTTAAGGTAATCAGCAGCATATTGTTATCAATTAGAACAACAACATTTAAGGAATATGAATAACATGTATACTAAGTAATGTATCTTCAACCAATGTATCTCGTAGTTCAACCTAAGCAGATATGCTACGCGGTTGATTATGTTTTACAAACATCATTATGCCCTGCGGAGATGAGGTATACCGCTCATACTCCAACCGATCACTATTAAGTCACATCGGTATCATACATAGGTCATCAAAAGAGCCGGATTCTTATGACCTCATCTTCCTCAGTCAGTAAGAGGATCAACATGTAGGACATCTAGTGTCTCTACTACTATAGCTTACCAGGGTATTCTGGTACTTCGCTATTAGAGTCACAGTGGCATTCTGTACTCTCTTCGCCACCGAAAGATTTCTTGTTTATCTCTCATCGATGTGGTATAAAAGATTTCCTCGGGAGATTAGTGTTACATCACCCCGGCATAAAACATAGTGAAGGATTGATAGATTAAGATACATCTACATCAATTCCTACACTAGGATGTAAGGAAATTCACATCCATATTACCCCACATATTCAAAAGTATGTGCTCTAGGAATCCCCTTAGGAAAACCTGTTTCACCATGATTTAACTCCTGACAATGATGGATCTATGATCAGGGCTCTACATGGTATGATTATACTTGATTAGTTAGGTACATTTCAGTATTCTTTTATCATCATACATGTTTTCAAACATTAATCATTAGCATAGCAGCTATGAAGGAAGAATACTAAATGTAACAAGCCTAACTCTCATCAATTATCATTTCTCAATATTCTCATCACAAGTCATCTCTTAAAGCATGACCTTGATGGTATTCATGGCTCTCACAGCCTATCAATCTCATAAGATGCTATTAACAAGGCATCAGGATACATTACTATTCATAAAGCTAACAACATGCTTTCAATGAATATAGTATCATCATCCATACCTGGATATGATCATCCTCATAAAGGAACCTGCATGGTTAAATCAACTGATAACAGTAAATAACTCATTTAAAGAAGTTGTATCTCCCTACTCATACAAGAGCTAGGTTTCCCTGGTTTTCATCAATTAGGGTTTACTATTCACATTACATGTCATCACCCTAGAATTAGGGTTTACTATTCACCTCATAGTGAAATGATCTCATAACATCCTCATGTATGAGAAACATCATCATAAAAGACCTCAGATAAGATTAAGATTCATCAATTATCATAATTAGGGTTTCCATGATCTCACATAAGTGGATCATACCTAAACTTGCACATTCATGTATATTGAAGGTATTTTACTTGAGTTTTCATTATAATTGGTACTTTCTCTCTCCTCTAACTAGTAGATAGTGATTACACCACTCTAGATTAGGTTGGGTTAAGTCCTCATTGATTAACACAAATCAACTCATCACTATCATGTGATTAGGGTTTGATTAAAATAAGGTATTACTCAATTGAACCTTTCAGGGGCATTTTGGTAATTTACCCATTGACCATCATCATGGGTCAATTCATTAGCCACTTAGTCCCTTAACATCTTAGGTTACCATTAGGGTTTAGATTAGATCATCATTGAACCATTTACACCTTCAAGTGATTAAGTATAATCAACCTTGAAGGTCTCCAATTGGTTTAAGGTTTAACCTTCAACCTTCAACCCATTTGATTCTTAAACGACCTTGAACTTGTTTAATCTCAAATGCCCTTGAATCCATTTGAACCTTAAATGAGTGTGGACCCACTTAATCTTAAACGATTGTGGACCCATTTAAGTCCAAACGAGTGTGAACCAGTTTGATCCTAAACGAGTGTGAACCCGTTTGAGCTTAAACGGGTGTGAACCCGTTTGGACTCAAACGAGTGTGAACTCGTTTGGACTCAAATGAGTGTGGACTCATTTGGAATCAAATGAGTGTGAACTCATTTGGGCTTAAACTGGTGTGAACTCATTTGGTCTAAAACGATTGTGGGTCTACATGGGTTCAAACCGCATGAACATAAAAGGTGACACAAAGTTTATACTTGAATAGGATTTCTTATGTTGAAGCTTTCAATTGGCCCAAGCCATGTTAACCATATACAAATTGAGTCAATTAGGATGAGCCTCAATCAACTGGACACCAAATTGACCCTCAATTGAAAGCCAATTAGGGTTAAATCTAACTCAACTAGGGTTTCCAATCGGCTAATCATCAATGTTCAACAATATGATTCAAATCAGAGTTGAACCTATCAACTGGCCTCCAATTGGGCCCAAACTTGGCTCAAACGGTCTTGAGGTCATTTGTATGACCTCCAAACTATCTTTAGACCGTTTGCCCAAAGTTTGACCAAAAACCAAAATGCTTTGATAAGGGTTGAGCCCTAATTAAATTAAAAATCAGCACTTTTCATCAATTTATCAACATCTTGTAATTGAACCCTCAAACCATCAAATTTCTTTAACCCTAGACCTCCAAACGATCTTGGGGTGTCACTAAACGAGTGTGAGATCGTTTGGATGAACCCCCAAACGGGTTGGAACCCGTTTGGGTCCTTCAACCCAAAACTCAACAAGATCTATATTGAAATCAGCAACTTTCACCCGATTAGGGTTAGGTTATTGAAGTGTCTTCAACTCTTAATTGGTTAGGAATTAGATTACAATTCTTTGTAGGAATGAAATTCAATATATTATGAACAGGTATCCCAACGGTCAACGCTTGGTCAACTCACTCAAACGGGTTGGAACCCATTTGCCCAAAAGTTCAAGTTAATTAGTTTGGAAAATCAGTACTTAATTCAATTCTATTGCCTAATTGATTGGACTTCAACCTACGATTCCTTTGGAGTTAACCCCTCAAATTTGGTGGGTCATTAGCCTACATAATTTTGAACAGAAAACCCAAACGGTCCACGCTTGGTCAACGCCCTCAAATGGGTTCGAACCCGTTTTCCCAAACCGACCTAGTGAACCCGTTTGCCTTTCAAACGGTTTGATCAAAAAGGGGGAAAGACATAAGACCGTTTGATAAAGTAACTTTGGTAATCACACCCATCTTCTTCTACCTCCAAATTAAGGTCTGTTCATCGTGGTTTTAGTTTGCAAGAAAACAAGGAAGGATGGGGAAAAGAAGAACAAGCTACTTTTGCAAGTACAAAGATCTGCATAAGAAAGCAAAAGGGTTTAGAGTTATAAAACCCACCTTAAGGTCGTTCCTTGAGCTCCAAGCTTCCAAGCTTCAAGTCTTTAATGGTGTCTTGAGCTCCACAGGTTGGCCAAGGGTTTTTCTCCAAAGAAAGGTTGGGAAAAGATGGCTAGAACGAGAAAGCTAAGTAAGAAAACTAGCAATCCATCCTTTTAACATGATTTCCTCCATGAATTCGAGCTTGAAGATGGTTCCTACTCACCTTAGCACTACTTGGTCGTCTCCCTGAGCTCCAGAGCTTTGCCTTAGCCATTTAAAGAAGAGAAATGAAGAGAATAAGTGATACGTTTGGTTGGTTTGTAAGGATTCTAGCTTATATACTTTAGGCTATTTACACCATAAAGACCTCTAGAACTTTGAAATTTTCATCCAAGTCCTTTCTTATTTAAGGGAACGTCCAATCTCATCTAAACTTATGCAAAGCTCGTGAAATATCAAGATCTAGGGGTAAAGAAAGCCAACTTTCAACTAGGGTACATACATGAAAGGTTTCCTTACTCAAACTTAGTGAATTTTATGTACAAAGGTCATTTTTCTTATCTGATTATTCATTGATGTGTCCCTTTCACCATTTCTACTCTAAATGATGACAAGAGTCATAAAAGATGTTCTAGATGGTGTATTTTACAAGTTGCACCCCTCAAATTGGGTAAACTGCATTTTACTCCAAATTAGGGTTTTTAAGCATAAGGATTATTCCACAAGCTGCATCTAGATGCCCAAGCTTGGGAAATCCATCATGTCTCATCATATTCACTCATATGATGTCTCCTTATCAAAAGAACATCTTAACATGTGCAATTGCAAGTTAACCCCTTAAATGGGTAATTTGCACATAAGCCCCTGCATTACCAAAATAATACTACAACTTTGATTAAAAATGACAAAATTGAAAGTATATGTTCCTGAGGAACCTAATTACATGTCAAAAGATAATCACCAGGGTTTAATTACATATTTAGGCAAAACACCTAGGGTTAGTTTATAACCCAGGTCAGGGATGTTACAAATTATCCACCCCTTACAAGGATTTCGTCCTCGAAATCAACAAAACGTATTAGGAGAAAAGAGTAGGGTATTTCCTTCTCATCTCATCCTCTAGTTCCCAAGTGGCTTCTTCAACACCACGGTGGTTCTAGAGGACTTTCACAAGGCTTATATCTTTCTTCTTTAACTTTTTAGTTCTGCTATCAAGGATTCACACTGGCCCTTTCTCGTAAGATATGTCATCATTTAATTCTACCTCCATAGGTTGTAGAACTGACTCAGTGTCGGGGTGACATTTCCTCAGCATAGAAATGTGAAACACAGGGTGTAATCTCTGCAACTCTGGTGGTAACTCTAGTCTATAGGCTACCTTTACAACTCGTTCAATGATTGGATAAGGTCCCATAAATCTAGGTGCTAACTTTCCTTTCCTTCCAAAGTGAAGGACTCCTTTCCAAGGCGAGACCTTGAGGTACACTCTGTCTCCAACCTGGAACTCTAACGGTCTACGGCGCTTATCGGCATATGACTTCTGTCTATCCTGTACAGTCTTAAGCTGTTGTTGTATAACTTTGATCTTCTATGTAGTTTGTTGCACAAGATCAGGACCTAACAACTGATGTTCACCAGTCTCATACCAACACAAAGGGGATCTACAACGTCTACCATACAAGGCTTCATAAGGTGCCATATCAATACTATGCTGATAGCTATTGTTATATGCAAACTCTATCAAGCTTAGGTGTAGATCCCAACTTCTGGTAAACTGGAGAACACATGCTCTCAACAGGTCTTCCAAGGTCTGTATGGTTCTTTCTGACTGTCCATCAGTTTGTGGATGAAAAGTCGTACTAAACCTTAGCTTGGTGCCTAAGGCTCTGTGTAGTTGCTCCCAAAAGCGACTTGTAAACTGGGAACCTCTATCAGAAACTATGGTGACAGGAACTCCGTGCAAACGCACTATCTCTTGAACATACAACTGTGATAACCTTTCAGTAGAAAAGGTTGTTTTGACAGGTAAGAAATGCGCTGTCTTAGTCAACCTATCAACAACTACCCAAATGGAATCATGTCCTTTGCTTGTCCTGGGTAGGCCAACAACAAAGTCCATGGTCACATGGTCCCACTTCCACTGTGGTATGGGTAAAGGTTGCATTGTTCCTGCAGGCTTTTGGTGTTCGGCTTTAACTTGCTGACACACAAGATACCTCATCACAAACTCTGCAACATCCTTCTTCATTCCAGGCCACCAATACAAATCTTTCAAATTCTGATACATCTTGGTGCTCCCTGGATGCATAGCATACATCGAAGAATGAGCTTCTTCCAGAACTAACTTCCTCAAGTTATCCATATTCGGCACTATCATCCTCCCATGATAACATGCTACATGATCATCTGAGTCATAGAAACCATCTCACTTCTCATTTCCATACTCTGATCTAATCTGCTGAACTACAACATCAACCTGTTGTGCCTCCTTAATCTGCTCTCTTAGGGTAGGTTTAATATGCATCTCAGCCAACAACCCGGCTAACAATGACACCTTCAACTGTACATTGTCTTGCCTTAAAGAGATAAGCATATCTCTCTTAGAGCATACTAAAGAGTTTAGTTGTGCTCTATCCATGTTTGATGTTGTTGATTTCCTACTCAAGGCATCTGCAACCACATTGGCTTTTTCTGGATGGTAATCAATTGTACAATCGTAGTCCTTGATTAACTCCATCCAGCGACGTTGCCTCATGTTAAGCTCATGCTGAGAGAAGATATACTTAAGATTTTTGTGATCTGTGAAAATCTGGAATGTCTCTCCATAGAGATAATGTCTCCAGATCTTCAGGGCATGAACCACAGCAGCTAACTCCAGATCGTGTGTCGGATAATTCTCTTCGTGTTTCTTAAGCTGTCGTGAAGCAAAAGAAATCACTTGCTTATCCTGCATCAACACGCATCCGAGTCCATTCTTGGAGGCATCACAGAAAACTGTGTATCCTTTTCCTTGCTCAGGTAACACAAGCACAGGTGCACTTGTCAACCTCTCCTTCAACAGCTGAAAAGACTGTTGACACTTATCACTCCAGGTAAAAGGAACATCTTTCCGGGTTAACTTGGTTAAGGGTAAGGCTATAGAACTGAAATTCTTAATAAACCTTCGATAATAACCAGCTAATCCCAAGAAACTTAGAATCTCCATTGGTGTCTTCGGTTGTTCCCACTGTAGAACAGATTCTACCTTTGTAGGGTCAACACAAATACCCGAGGCAGATATCACATGTCCAAAAAAAGATACTTCCGGCAACCAGAACTCACACTTGCTAAACTTAGCATATAGCTTATGTTTTCTTAGCAGAGTTAGAGCCTGTCAGAGATGCTGTTCATGCTGTTGAGCATCCTTACTATAAATCAGAATGTCATCTATGAAGACAACAACACACTGATCGAGGAAAGGTCGGAAGACTCTATTCATGAGTTCCATGAATGCAGTCGGTGCATTGGTTAGTCCAAACGACATAACCGTGAACTCATAGTGACCATATCGTGTCCTAAAGGCAGACTTGGATATGTCACTATCCTTAATACGGAGTTGATGATATCCAGATCTCAAGTCTATCTTTGAGAAGACTGTTGCACCACGCAACTGGTCAAAAAGATCATCAATCCTCGGCAACGGGTACTTATTCTTTATTGTTACTTTATTGAGTTGTCTATAATTAATGCACAACCGCATTGACCCATCTTTCTTTTTAACAAACAAAACTGAAGCACCCCACGGTGAAGTGCTCGGTCGGATAAAACCTTTCTCAAGCAACTCTTGAAGTTGTTTCTTGAGTTCTGCCATCTCAGCAGGCGCCATCCTATACGGTGTCTGGGCTATAGGTTTTGTATCTGGGATCAAATTGATTTCAAAATCAATTTCCCGAGGTGGTGGTATACCTGGAAGTTCTTCAGGAAACACGTCCTTGAATTCCCTGACTATAGGAACTTCAGCAGGGTTGGGACCTTTTTTGGTAACATCTACTACATGTGCCAGGAATGCATAACATCCTTGCCTCATCAGCTTGTTAGCAACCATAGCTGATACAAGACATGTGGGTAGAATCTTTCTCTCTCCTTGAAAGATCCATGTGCTGCTATCATCAGCAAACACAGCCTGTTTGGATTCACAATCCAAGACAACTCGATACCTTTCCAAGGTATCCATCCCGAGGATTATATCAAATCCTTGCATATCAAGTGGTATAAGGTCCACTTGAATGCGATGATCGGAAAAGAAGAGGATGCAGGGAGAGCATACCTCCTGCAAAACGGCAGACCCACTCAACAGAGTCTCCTAAAACAAGCTATCTGCCCTATGACTAATTGTCATATTGCAGTTACGAATCACTCTCCGAGTGACAAAGGAGTGTGTAGCACATGGGTCAATCAGAACAGATACAACACAGGATTTGGACATATCAGAATATAAAAGTTCCATCTGACCTGCCACTACCCGTGGATTGACCACTGCATCTGGTGGGTTCATAGCATAGAACCTTGTTGTCGCCTTGTGTTGAGGTGGTGCTGATGATCCAGTTTGAGACGCTTGTCCACGTCCTCGAGCTGCTCCTTGATATTGCCTTCTCTGTGATCCCTGTTGACTCTGTCTCGGAGGCTGTGTCACACTGACAGGCCTACATCGGCAGTCCTTCATCAAATGTCCCACCTTCCCACAGTTGTAACAGCTCTTCTCCAGTTGTTGTGGTCTGGGTGGTCCTGTAACTAACATTGATGCTGAACTGTGAGTCTCTTGTAGTGGTAGGCTTCGTCCCCTGCCTCTACTCGATGTCCACTGTGTCTGAGCACTAGTTCTGGGTGGTGGAGGTGGAGGTGCAGAGAATCTAGGCTTCTTAAAGTCTCTAGATGAAGAACCCTGGAACTACGGATATCTTTTATGGGTTTGTCTCTTATCGACTACGGATTTCTCTATCCTTCGGACTGACTCAACGAAGGTAGCAAACCTCTCTTGATTCTCTAGGGCAGACACGGGAGTAGTCAAGTCGGCGTTTAAACCCTTCTCAAACCTTCTGATTCTTTCTTCTTCTGTGGCAGCCATGTGCGGACAAAACCGCAATAACTCCATGAACTTAGCTTCATACTCGCTAATGTTCATCATGCCTTGCCTCAATCTCTCAAACTGAGAGATCTTCTCATCTAGGAAGGTCTTTGGAAAATATCTATTGATAAATTCCTGACGAAAATCTTCCCACGAGATCTCCACTCTAGGCCTCTTCTGCTCTTCCATGGTCCACCAGTGACCAGCACTTCCCTTGAGAAGATAGACAGCATGTCTAACCTTCTGAGCTTCTGGGATGTTGAGGATTCTAAAAGCTTTCTCCAACTCGGTTAACCACAGATCGGCATCTGCAGGATCAGCTGTTCCAAAGTATTCAGTTGCTCCGACACGACGAAGTCGCTCGAACGTCTTACCGATACCTTGTCCTTCAGGCTGGGCAGGTGCCCTAGGTGCAGGCATGGGCATCCTGTCAGTGATGTGTGTCATAGCAGTCATAAACTGCCCGAACATAGTTTGAACAGTTAGGTTTCCCATGTCAGCTGGGTCAAACCGAGGTGGCTCCCCAGGTGGTTCAGGTACATGTTGCTCTATTTCTAGGTTCCTTGCACCTTCTCGAGGCGCAGCAACACTACTTTCGGCCTCGTACTCCTCCTGTGGTCCATACATCCTTAATTATCTTCTTCTCCTGAGGAGCAGAAGACTCTATTAGATAAGAAAGAAGTACTAAGGAAAGACTTGACACTCTAAGTCCTATGTCTCTATAGACTCAGCGAACCTAGAGCTCTGATACCACTAATTTTGGGCTCTGATCTCCAAAACCACGATATAAACTTAGCGGAAGCGATTCGATTAACAGCGGAAGACAAAAATCACGGGAAATTAAAACTTTTTGAGATAAGAGCTTGAATCTATAAAAACTTCTTTCATAAAAGGAGATAAACTGTTTACATCTCAGATAATTACTTCTTGAGTAATTATATACAACATGATACAAAATCTCAAGAAATCAAAACCAAAATCTCAGACCAAAAGACTCCAAGGACCTGAGAGTACAGAGAACACATAGGACTGACTATCTAACTATACAACTCAGCAGTCTGAATCTCCACCTGAGATTTACTGCTGCTCCTAATGCTGCTGCCGCTGATATTGGTCACCTGAAGATTGATTCCTTCGCCCTCGACGACCTCCTAAAAAGTTGAAATCTACGGGGTGAAACAATTTTAAATAATTGTCCCAGTGAGAGTTATAACTCTTCACCGGAAGCTTTATTATAGCAACCAAGAATAACATAGGCAATAAAAGCTTTAAGGTAATCAGCAGCAGATTGTTATCAATTAGAACAACAACATTTAAGGAATATGAAGAACATGTAAACTAAGTAATGTATCTTCAACCAATGTATCTCGTAGTTCAACCTAAGCAGATATGCTACGCGGTTGATTATGTTTTACAAACATCATTATGCCCTACGGAGATGAGGTATACCGCTCATACTCCAACCGATCACTATTAAGTCGCATCGGTATCATACATAGGTCATCAAAAGAGTCGGATTCTTATGACCTCATCTTCCTCAGACAGTAAGAGGATCAACATGCAGGACATCTAGTGTCTCTACTACTATAGCTTACCAGGGTATTCTAGTACTTCGCTATTAGAGTCACAGTGGCATTCTGTACTCTCTTCGCCACCAAAAGATTTCTTGTTTATCTCTCATCGATGCGGTATAAAAGATTTCCTCGGGAGATTAGTGTTACATCACCCCGGCATAAAACATAGTGAAGGATTGATAGATTAAGATACATCTACATCAATTCCTACACTAGGATGTAAGGAAATTCACATCCATATTACCCCACATATTCAAAAGTATGTGCTCCAGGAATCCCCTTAGAAAACCTGTTTCACCATGATTTAACTCCTGACAATGATGGATCTATTATCAGGGCTCTACATGGTATGATTATACTTGATTAGTTAGGTACATTTCAGTATTCTTTTATCATCATACATGTTTTCAAACATTAATCATTAGCATAGCATCTATGAAGGAAGAATACTAAATGTAACAAGCCTAACTCTCATCAATTATCATTTCTCAATATTCTCATCACAAGTCATCTCTTAAAGCATGACCTTGATGGTATTCATGGCTCTCACAGCCTATCAATCTCATAAGATGCTATTAACAAGGCATCAGGATACATTACTATTCATAAAGCTAACAACATGCTTTCAAAGAATATAGTATCATCATCCATACATGGATATGATCATCCTCATAAAGGAACCTGCATGGTTAAATCAACTGATAACAGTAAATAACTCATTTAAAGAAGTTGTATCTCCCTACTCATACAAGAGCTAGGTTTCCCTGGTTTTCATCAATTAGGGTTTACTATTCACATTACATGTCATCACCCTAGAATTAGGGTTTACTATTCACCTCATGGTGAAATGATCTCATAACATCCTCATGTATGAGAAACATCATCATAAAAGACCTCAGATAAGATTAAGATTCATCAATTATCATAATTAGGGTTTCCGTGATCTCACATAAGTGGATCATACCTAAACTTGCACATTCATGTATATTGAATGTATTTTACTTGTTTTCATTATAATTGGTACTTTCTCTCTCCTCTAACTAGTAGATAGTGATTACACCACTCTAGATTAGGTTGGGTTAAGTCCTCATTGATTAACACAAATCAACTCATCACTATCATGTGATTAGGGTTTGATTAAAATAAGGTATTACTCAATTGAACCTTTCAGGGGCATTTTGGTAATTTACCCATTGACCATCATCATGGGTCAATTCATTAGCCACTTAGTCCCTTAACATCTTAGGTTACCATTAGGGTTTAGATTAGATCATCATTAAACCATTTACACCTTCAAGTGATTAAGTATAATCAACCTTGAAGGTCTCCAATTGGTTTAAGGTTTAACCTTCAACCTTCAACCCATTTGATTCTTAAATGACCTTGAACTTGTTTAATCTCAAATGCCCTTGAATCCATTTGAACCTTAAACGAGTGTGGACCCAGTTAACTTAAACACTTGTGGACCCATTTAAGTCCAAACGAGTGTGGACCCGTTTGAGCCTAAACGAGTGTGAACCCGTTTGAGCTTAAACGGGTGTGAACCCGTTTGAACTCAAACGAGTGTGAACTCATTTGGACTCAAACAAGTGTGGACTCATTTGGACTCAAATGAGTGTGAACTCGTTTGGGATTAAACGGGTGTGAACTCATTTGGTCTAAAACGATTGTGGGTCTACATGGGTTCAAACCGCATGAACATAAAAGGTGACACAAAGTTTATACTTGAATAGGATTTCTTATGTTGAAGCTTTCAATTGGCCCAAGCCATGTTAACCATATACAAATTGAGTCAATTAGGATGATCCTCAATCAACTGGACACCAAATTGACCCTCAATTGAAAGCCAATTAGGGTTAAATCTAACTCAACTCGGGTATCCAATCGGCTAATCATCAATGTTCAACAATATGATTCAAATCAGAGTTGAACCTATCAACTGGCCTCCAATTGGGCCCAAACTTGGCTCAAACGGTCTTGAGGTCGTTTGGATGACCTCCAAACGATCTTGAGACCGTTTTCCCAAAGTTTGACCAAAAACCAAAATGATTTGATAAGGGTTGAGCCCTAATTAAATTAAAAATCAGCACTTTTCATCAATTTATCAACATCTTGTAATTGAACCCTCAAACCATCAAATTTCTTTAACCCTAGACCTCCAAATGATCTTGGGGTGTCACTAAACGAGTGTGAGATCGTTTGGATGAACCCCCAAATGGGTTGGAACCCGTTTGCGTCCTTCAACCCAAAACTCAACAAGATCTATATTGAAATCAGCAACTTTCACCCGATTAGGGTTAGGTTATTGAAGTGTCTTCAACTCTTAATTGGTCAGGAATTAGATTACAATTCTTTGTAGGAATGAAATTCAATATATTATGAACAGGTATCCCAAACGGTCAATGCTTTGTCAACTCACTCAAATGGGTTGGAACCCGTTTGCCCAAAAGTTCAAGTTAATTAGTTTGGAAAATCAGTACTTAATTCAATTCTATTGCCAAATTGATTGGCCTTCAACCTACGATTCCTTTGGAGTTAACCCCTCAAATTTGGTGGGTCATTAGCCTACATAATTTTGAACAGAAAACCCAAACGGTCCATGCTTGGTCAATGCCCTCAAACGTGTTGGAACCCGTTTTCCCAAACTGACCTAGTGAACCCGTTTGCCTTTCAAACGGTTTGATCAAAAAGGGGGAAAGACATAAGACCGTTTGATAAAGTAACTTTGGTAATCAAGCCCATCTACTTCTACCTACAAATTAAGGTCTGTTCATCGTGGTTTTAGTTTGCAAGAAAACAAGGAAGGATGGGGAAAAGAAGAACAAGCTACTTTTGCAAGTACAAAGATATGCATAAGAAAGCAAAAGGGTTTAGAGTTATAAAACCTACCTTAAGGTCGTTCCTTGAGCTCCAAGCTTCCAAGCTTCAAGTCTTTAATGGTGTCTTGAGCTCCACAGGTCGGCCAAGGGTTTTTCTCCAAAGAAAGGTTGGGAAAAGATGGCTAGAATGAGAAAGCTAAGTAAGAAAACTAGCAATCCATCCTTTTAACATGATTTCCTCCATGAATTTGAGCTTGAAGATGGTTCCTACTCACCTTAGCACTACTTGGTCGTCTCCCTAAGCTCCAGAGCTTTGCCTTAGCCGTTTAAAGAAGAGAAATGAAGAGAATAAGTGGTACGTTTGGTTGGTTTGTAAGGATTCTAGCTTATATACTTTAGGCTATTTACACCATAAAGACCTCTAGAACTTTGAAATTCTCATCCAAGTCCTTTATTATTTAAGGGAACGTCCAATCTCATCTAAACTTATTCAAAGCTCATGAAATCTCAAGATATAGGGGTAAATAAAGCCAACTTTCAACTAGGGTACATACATGAAAGGTTTCCTTACTCAAACTTAGTGAATTTTATGTACAAAGGTCATTTTTCTTATCTGATTATTCATTGATGTGTCCCTTTCACCATTTCTACTCTAAATGATGACAAGAGTCATAAAAGATGTTCTAGATGGTGTATTTTACAAGTTGCACCCCTCAAATTGGGTAAACTGTATTTTACTCCAAATTAGGGTTTTTAAGCATAAGGATTATTCCACAAGCTGCATCTAGATGCCCAAGCTTGGGAAATCCATCATGTCTCATCATATTCACTCATATGATGTCTCGTTATCAAAAGAACATCTTAACATGTGCAATTGCAAGTTAACCCCTTAACTGGGTAATTTGCACATAAGCCCCTGCATTACCAAAATAATACTACAACTTTGATTAAAAAGGACAAAATTGAAAGTATATGTTCCTGAGGAACTTAATTACATGTCAAAAGATAATCACCAGGGTTTAATTACATATTTAGGCAAAACACCTAGGGTTAGTTTATAACCCAGATCAGGGATGTTACAAGAACATGGTGCAGATTTGCTGGTGAACAGCTGACTTTTAGCTGGGTTAAGGTTCAAGCCAGATATTCTCGTGAACTGTTGGATGCATTTCTATATCCCTTCAATGTCTTCTCGTGAGCCTCTAGAAAAAATCAATAGGTCGTCCGCAAAAAGAATGTGAGAAACAATATTTTCCCCAGCTTGTAGAGGTGTGATTTGTCCATCCTTCACAGCTTCATCGAGAATGGAGGTGAACCCTTGCATCCCTATCACAAATAGGTAAGGGGCTAATGGGTCCCCCTGCCTGATGTTTGCATTTCTAAAAGGCCACTAATGTGAATGTTTGTTGTAGTGGGAGGAATAATGAGGGAAAGACAACTGTAGAAAAGCAACTGTTGGTGGGAGAGTGTGTCGGTGACTAGTACACTGATAGAAGGGGACAACTCCTTCTAGTCTGTTCTTCAGGACAACTAGACTTCCCAGTAGTCCGTGTGGACTATCTATAGAGGCAGGAGACTTCTGTCACTCAGGAGGATGACAGTCAGCCACAGTCCGGGTCAAGACCAGGAGTTGTCCAGACGTCGTCGAATACAAGTGGTTGAAGACCACACTAGTTGTAAGGTATAGTCACTGATCAAGCCTCAGGACCAGGTATATCTCGCTAAAACCATCATTTCCATGACATAGATGTTGATGCGGTTTGCTGGTTATGGGTTTATGGTCAAGTATATTTTTTGTTTCCGCTGCATACTCTGACCACGTAAAACCCAACAGTGGTATCAGAGCCACGTCAATATTCTATGTTTTGGGATAATCGATATGATCAAATTTTGGTTTTACCGTATTTTATTTATTGCATACGATGTGAATATTTAAATGACTAATGTGAGTATCTGATTAATACCACATGATCCCAAACTAATATATACATATATGATATGGTATATATTCAATCGATATGCATCACCCTAAAACCATTTTGATGGTGGATGTGTAGTATGGTTATGGCCTATAAACCCTATGTGCATGTGTGTGGTTGGTTACGGTTGTTTGCATCTCAGTCTGTGCATTGAGCCCTCTTCTTCTATTCTAAATGTAACTTGAGATTCTCTTCTACCTTTGCTCCCCTCTAATGTAACTCGAGGTTTCTTAAAGATTATGCAAAATAGGATTAGCTTTATTTCTTGTTATGACGAAGACTGAAGATGAGCGATTGATGGACCAAGACGACCAACTGAGGAGCAGTTTGTGACAAGAAGCCCAGACGACCAGACAAGTCGACCATATGCAGGAGCCAGATGACCGGCTAGAGAAGACCAACCGACCAGCCAAGAGGTGAGTCGATCGATTTAAAGGTTGAACCAGTCAACCCAGATTGGCAAGCACACATCATCATTCATATTAGGTTGCATGTGATGTTGACCTTAGATGACCATAGTTCCTTGTGGCTCCAAGAAACTACAATAGGATGGCCATAATCATTGCTTTATCATTATTGTATGTTTTCATTTGTGGGATATAGCATGTATATGATACATACTATATATGTGGTGATTGGATACATATATGCATATATAAGCATATTTCAAACCCCTCAATATAAATATTAAGTCTTAGATTCTTTCCATAAGAAGCACACATGAAAAGCTTGATTGACAAGTGTGGGCATCCCAAGGATGGTGTGTTGTCTATCTCGTGGAAATGTGATGGTATTTGTGTGGGCCCGCCAAGCGGGGTGCACTTCTATTGTGTTGGCTTTTGGGTCAGGCTTAACTAAGTGGTCTTAATGAGATTAAGAATTTAGAGGCATGCATA
Organism: Alisma plantago-aquatica; assembly: GCA_963693085.1. Classification (NCBI taxonomy): domain Eukaryota; kingdom Viridiplantae; phylum Streptophyta; class Magnoliopsida; order Alismatales; family Alismataceae; genus Alisma; species Alisma plantago-aquatica. The sequence continues at coordinate 1,228,944,594 of OY856412.1, forward strand.
TGACTATGGCAAAGATTTGTGCATATCATCTATCCAAGAATTGCATATTATGCAATTGGTAATGTTACCTACCATAATAATTGATTATGGACGCTGGTGTTGTTCGGGTAATAACTCAATTGTTTTGGATCTTAGCTCAATAGAAGGTTGTACACTCCAATCTTCTGAATTGATGGTGAGGGCTATCAATTTGATCAAAATAGTGGGAGTGATAATTGATTAAAGACCTAATTAATATCATCAATTTTTAAATCAAATCAAATCAAAAGAGTTTTGAACTAAAATTGCAAATTTCCTTTTTGTAGAATAAATGGCTACCAACAATAATCACTTTTTGTTGTGATCGGTCCTTGAGAAGGACAAGGTGAATGTGAACAACTTCCACGACTGGTTTAGGATGTTGAGAATTGTTCTCACTCAAGAGCAGAAGCTCTATGCCCTAGATACACCAGAACCAGAAGAACCCGCTCCCAACGCACCAAAGGTTGAAAGGGATGCTTACAAAAAGCATACTTAGGATGTCATTTATGTGAAGTGCTTGATGTTGTGCTCAATGAACTATGAGTTGAAAATACAACATGAGAACAAGGATGTCATTGAGATGGTTTAACATCTCAAGAACATGTATCAAGACCAAGCACGAAAAGAGAGATATGATGTCTCCAAGGCATTGTTCAAGTGTGTCATGACAGAAGGAGATCCAGTAGGCCCTCTCACACATAAAATGATTGGGTATGTGGAGAACCTAACTCGATTGGGATTCCCTCTGATCCAAGAGTTGGCTATTGATGTGATACTAAAATTGTTGCCAGAATCCTACAGTCAGTTTGTGATGAACTACAACATGAACAACTTTGACAGGCCACTGACAGAGTTGTTGGGCATGTTGAGGACAGTCGAGGCACAAATGAAGAAAGACAAACCCAAATCTATTATGATGATCAGCAAAAAGAAGGAAAAGTCTAAAGGCAAGGGCAAGGGAAAGGGCAAAGCAAAGAAAGGTTCTGATGCTAGCCAACATCCCAAGTCATATTCAAATCTCAAAGCCAAGGGAGGGGTGAACAAGGGAGGCAAATGTCACCATTGTCATGAGCCAGGACATTAGAATAGAAATTTTTACTCTCTACATAGATGAACTAAAGAAGAAGAAGGAGGGGATGGAGGTCTCCACCTCAGGTATTGTGAAATAAACTTAAAATGCTTCTTAATCTTAGGTATATGATACCAAGATATAGATCTAACATATATGATGTGCATGATCTGAAAAGAAGTGATGGCTTTTATGAAAGGACCAAAAAGGAACACTCATCAACATTAGAGAAAGTGTTGCTGCCATAGATAGAAGTACCTTTTAGTTCATTTCAGCCCAAAGGGCATGTTATAGAGTTATGAGCTGTTATTTCATTTTTCCAATAAATAGAAACACTTTATTTTTGCATCTTGTAATGATAAGGATGTCTATTAATAAATTTCATGTTTCAATTTCAAAGATATGATCTTTTATGGCAATGCCTTATTTATCTTGTGGTACTTGGTATGCATGAGATAAAATAATAATACCTAAAAGTTATTGATAACTCAAACAATAAATTAGCATTATCACCTAAAAAATGAATGAGAAATTCATCTCTAGGTTCCATGTTGATGGATAAACTAGACTCTCTTGGTTAATGAACCATTAAGAGATATGAATCTCTTATTTATTGAGCATGATGACAAGTCAATCTTCACTAGATGTAGTGGGAGAATGATTGTTCTATTAGTATAATACATATTGATGTATATACATACCTATTGGAATAAATGCTAATACTTCATATGTGGTATTTAATGCAATACCAATATGAATATCTTGAAATGTTCAAGAATATCATAAATGAAGAACAAACTTGGTAAACGTATTAATTCTTTGATATGATCAATGAACGAGATACTTAAACCAAATGTTTGAGGACCTTGTGAATAACCATGATAGTGTATCATAGAGAACTCATGATTAAGGCATAATGATGTCTAAATCAAAGAAGGAATCATACTCAAAATAGTAAGAGCATGATCATCAAACAAATAACTAATCTTCTAGAATTCTTTTAAAGAACATGCTTTACACTAAATAAATGTACAAAAGGAGTTTAAGAATCACAAGTGTTGTGGAATCTCAAATTCCTTATGTAACAGATACACCTCATACATCTAGTAGAAAACACCTTGAGCTTGATGGATAATGATATCCTACAAACTCAAAGGTGATGAATTGGTCATATGATGATAAGCCAATAATCTATCTAGATGATATTGAGGAACCATATTTTGAGTTATGGCTTTTTTTTTAAATTGGCCATTCTATTCATCCAGTGGCCTGGGCTCGATCCTGGGACCTCTCACTAACAAACCAAATGTCTAACCATCTTGGTGTCTTCTGTTAGACTTATAGGGATAAAATCAGCTCTTCAAATGTCTAACCATCTTGGTGTCTTCTGTTAGACTTAACCATCTTGAAGCCATAAGATCCAAAATGACTTCCATGTGAACCAAATAAGGTATGACCTTAGTAGTATCACTTATAGGGATAAAACCCATAAGTGCAATTGGGTCTTAAGAGTTAAGACGGACATGGATGACATTTGAAGAGCTGATTGGTTGAGATGAATTCAAGTGAGTTCAAGGTGTTGAACCTGATGAATTTATTTAACCAATTTTAGTGCCTATAGGCCATAAAGGATCATGCTTGCTATTGGAACTTGAAGACTATGAAATTTGGCATATGGATATTAAAACCACATTCCTAGAAGGAATAACATGAGGTTGTGTATGTGATACAACCTGAAAGGTTTTATAATTCTATTAATGTAAATGTAGTCTATAAGTTATAAGAGATTAATCAATATGATTGATTAAATACAAGCACCTCAGAATTGGAGTCTTTACTTTGATTATATAGTCATAAGGTTTGATTGATATATCAAAATAAAGAAAGGATCTCTGATTATAAAGATTTAGTGGGAGTGTATTCATATTCTACATGATGATGAGGAATAAAATGAAATTGGTGTGGAAATACCTTCTTTAAAGGAATAAAGAGAAATTTCCTATGTGATAGGAATAGAGATCTATAGAGATAGTTCTCGAAATTCTCTTAACCTAATAAAGAGAGAGCATACATTGGTTGTCTATACTGAAGGGTTCAATATGCAAAAATTTAGTGGGAGAAAACTTGTCCATGTTACATGGAGTTAGTCTCTCAGATGTCAAGTATCCCAAATTCTTATGAAGAATAGGAACACATAGATAGATACTTTATGTGTTCATAATTGGATCTATCATGCATGTAATCATCTCATTGTCTTGTATGTATCGAACATGACAAGAAAATATGTATATGCATTCATCATCTTGTATGTATTGGATATGACAATATGATATGCTCATCCAGTTATCTCGTATGTAATGGACATGACGAGTGAATGTATGTCTACTTCTGGTGAGAGTCACTGGAATACCATAAAGAACTTGTTTAAGTACTTGTGAAGTATGAAAGGATTAGTTATATGTTAATAAAAGGAAGAGTTGAGTGTAAATGAGTTACACTGTTGTAAGCTTCCAAAATGACAGAAAATTGATCGCAAAATGCAAAATATAAAAGTTATAGTTAATTGTAAAGTGAACAAGAGTTGTTAAATGGAAATGTTCTGAGTAAAATTAAAATGCCATTTAATTTTAAAAGGAAGGATGAGTAACCTTATGTTATGAACAACATAGGATACTATATGGATCTAGAAGTTTATATAGATGAACTTATATATATTCCAACCATTGATAAAGTAGAAATACTAAGTCAAACTATGGAGCTAATTGTTAGGCAAGGAATATTATATATCATATTACGGAAACTCCATCTCATACAAAATGTCATACAGCAAGGAGATGTGAAACATGCAATATACTGACTAAAGCAAAATGTTGCTAACTCGGCTCACTGGATTAGCACTAGTGCAACAGAAACATGTTGGACATGTTTAGAGATCACTAAGAATATGATTCGAAGGTGATTGCCTCTAAGTGTAAGTGGGAGTCTGATGGTATGTATGCCTTGAGAGCCAATCATATGATGATCGGATTGGCATGCGTCATGATTGATTTGATAAATATCAAAGGCAAGCTTCCAATTTATTCTAGCTCAATCGATTATGAGATAAATGATGGAGCATAATGAATGTCTAAAGAATGTCAATACTCAATGACATATGTCTTTAGGTTGAGGACCTAAACAATGAGATCATACAGATGCTAAGAGTATGTACATTCTTGTTATGTCCCTATACGGATGTCATTATGGAAGGTTAATAGACAACAATGACACATCAAGACTAGAGTGTGTGTTGGTTGATGACAGTGTCTCATTAGTCATGATATATGATATCAAACCAATCACATAGATACATGTTAGAGAACAGTGTATCGGACAGACCCACCATGAGAGTGACACATGGAACCATAACATAGTAGTTAGAATCATCTCTCATAGTGATGGTGGTGATTGTGATTCTTAGACTTTAAATCGTTGCACTCGTCGAATGTGATTGGGTACACTTTGACATCATCAAACGCAGTCCTCAAACATGGGTTTTTACAACGGTGATGATTGGGTGTCTTTGACGTATGAGATATATTGTGAGTGATAGATATGGGATTTGTCCCTCCTAAGGGAGTATGATGTTCAGGCAACTTGATAAGATAGATTGAGAAAGTCATGCACATGCACATGTGAATCAATATATGATATTCATGTCACACATATCTCAGACAGTCTGCTCTAGTTCAAGAAATAAGAATGAACATTGAAAGGATGACAACTCCATGTCTTGAGTTCATTCAACATATCAGAGACAAAGGAATTATACATTCACTGGAACACCAATCACAAAATGTAGGATTGAAAGTTGTTCTCCAACTTTCCTTTTCACTTGGGTAGCACTGATGTGCGACTAGGTACCACTATTTGCTTGTGATGTCATAAGCTAGTTATGGACATTCACTGCCAATGTGAAATGGGACCTATAGGGTCACACACAAAGGATTAACCTGAAAGAGAAGTTTATCCATGAATGATGTTTAGATTGATTACTAAAGTGTTTAGGTACTCAATCAAACATTCAATCAATAGACTTAACTCAGAATAATCAAGTTCAAGTGTTGAACTAACTGATTAGAGTGTCAGATTGATTGAGAACTGAATTGATTGTGTTCTGCACAATCTGGACCACCAACTAACCGATTCACTGGGTAAACTAATTGGCTCATGGTCAGTGAGACGACCTGTTCACTCTGGTGAATCAATCGGTTAAACTGGACCAACCGAGCAATGTTGGGATGTCCCGGTTTCTGAGAAAAAGTTTTCAATTTCACTTGTTTGATTCGATTGGGACAAGAATTACTCTTTACATTAATTAGAAACAAATAAGGAAAGTCAATTGTAGGTATGTCTAGGAAGTGAAATGACTGGTTCACTAAGTGAACGAATAGTTCACACTCCCAACTGATTGGTTCACTAGTGAATCGATTGGCTCACCTTGCCAAATGATCGTTTCAGTTATGAATCAACCAGTTTGCCTGTCGAAGTGCAAATTGTTCATGGAAACTCCAGACCCTTCTACTCCCGCACAGATTGGGAACCCTGACCTTGCCCTCTACTATAAATATAGGGGTACATGAGGCTTCTCAAGACACACAACTCAGAACATCAGTTACTCTGCAAAGTTGTTGTCCTCTCTGGGTTGTGGTAACCGAGAGAGCCCAAGCAAGTTCTACCCGTCTAGGGAGGAACAGTGAGGGAAAGACAAGTGCAGAAAAGTAACTGGTGGTGGGAGAGTGTGTCGGTGACTAGTACACTAACAGAAGGGGATAACTCCTTCTAGTCTGTCCTTCAGGACAACTAGAGTTACTGATAGTTTGTGTGGACTATCTATAGAGGTGGGAGACTTCTGCCGCTCAGGAGGACGACAATCAACCACAGTCTAGGTCAAGACCAGGAGCTGCCCAGACACTGTCAAAGATAAGTGGTTGAAGACCGCACTAGCTATGAAGTATAGTCATTGAGCAAGCCTCAGGACCAGGTATATCTTGCTAAAACCATCCTTCGCATTACATAGATGTTCATGCGATCTGCTGGTTATGAGTTTATGGTCAAGTAAAAATTTTATTTACGTTGCCTACTCTGACCACGTAAAACCCAAACCAGATCATGTACTTTCTTATTTTGAATCAAATTGGCATTCGATATTCAATTGGTGCAAAACATGATGTCAATCTCAAATAATTGATCCAATCGAATTGATCATTGAATGGGACATTTCATGTCATGAAATGGTCATTTTGTGTCATGAAATAGATGTTTCACAATTGAAATGGTTGTTTCATACATGAAATTGTCATTTCATATGTCTAATTCAGGCAAATATTCAACCAATGTTGTTTCCAATTGACTTAACACTCCAACATATTGGTTTAACACTTGAACCAGTCAGTTTAGAGTCCAGTCAGTCAATTTTGAACTTCACTTGTTTAATTGAATACCTAAACACTTTTAGTAATGAAGTTAAACATAATTCATGAATAAACTTCTATTCTAAGTGCATCCTATGTGTGTGACCCTATAGATCCTAAATTACGTTGGCAGTGAACGTCCATAACCAACGTATGATATCACAAGAAATAAGCGGCATTGAGAAACACATCATTGATGACCAAGTAGTTTAGAAAGTTGGAGAAAAACTCTTCAACCTACAATTTGTGATCAGTGTTACAGTTATCATATAGTTCCTTTGTCTCTGATATCTAGATTGAACTTGATGCATGGAATCATCATCCTCTCAACGTTCAATCCATGTTCCTTGAACTAGAGCATAATGTATGAGATGCATGTGAGCTCACATGTCATATATTAAGTCACATGAGTATGGCCATACATTTATCGGTCTTGATTATTAATAGGAATGGATATCAATCTCTTATAGGAGGGACAAATCCCATCTACATCATTCGCACTCTATCCGCATGTGTCATAGTGCACCTAAGAATCACCTTTATGGCAAATCTTATTCAAGGTCGTGTTGGATGATGTCAAAGTACAATGAATGACATGTGATGAGTGTAGTGATGTCAGGTATAAGAACCATAATCACCACTATCACTATGAGAGATGATTCTGACTACCATTCCATGGTATCCATGTATCACTCCCAAGGTGGGTCTATCTGATATACTATTCTTTAACAGATACTTGTGTGCTTGACTTGATATCATATATCATGACTAATGAGACTCTGCCATCAATCAACACATACTCTAGTCTTATGTATTATTGTTGTCTATTTTTCTTCTACAATAATATTTGACTAGGGACATAACAAGAATGTATGTACTCTTATCATACATATGATCTCATTGTTAAGTTCATAAATTTGAAGACATATTTCATCAAGTAACATCATTCTTTAGACATATACAATGTTTGTGTCATCATTTCATGATTGAGACAAACATAATAGATGAAATAAACTTTATTGTTATTATCAAATTAGGTATCTAATGCCCCATTACAATCATCATATTATTGGCTCTTTAGACATACATACCAACACAATCTTCTAGGGTCATTAGGGTTCTTCATTAGGGTTTCATAGTGCATGTATTTGACTCTTGCGTGAAATCTAGGATCATACTCATCATCTAGCATATTAGTGATAATTAGGGTGTATTATCTTACCCTTCATAATTGATGAGTTGTTAGGGTTAGGGTTTAAGTGACTTTCATTTTTATGTGTCTTAGTTTATCTACCCTTTTAACTTTGTATTAGCGTTTATTTATGCCGACCCTTGTATGTAACCATAGAGATATTAGGATCCATGTTTGATTTCTTAATGTAACTAGAAGGGTTCTTATATATCTCTGATCAAACTTTGTTGATATACAAATATACACATTGTTTCAATGTTCTTCTTACATAAATTCTCCATACTTGGGAACATGCCTAAATTATCATTATAGTATCTCAACATTATTGTTAGAAGTTACTTATATTCAATCTAGATGATTGGGATTTCCAATTTGTCTATTGGATTAGGTCATTAGATTTTAAACTCTAATGTATAACTAATAGGTACCGGTCCAAAGTTCAGATATATCGGGCAAAATACATATTAGTATGATCATAGCCCATCATTATTCTTACTAACCAATCATTCTAAAAAACGTGACTAGGTTACTGATCTTAGAATCTAGGTTGGCCAGTAACTCTCAAGTCAAACAATGCATTCAACTAATAATAGCCCCATTAATCATAGTGCTAATATGTAATTGGTGTGCAATTACATGAATATTTGATGAATGGTTCAGCATTTGGGCAATACAAGGGTCCTATTAGAATAAGTACATTTTTATGAAACTGGGGTTAAATTTTGGTAATTTTTTTATAAGCGGGTTATTTACTAGAGGATTCTAAAGTTCTAGAGAATATTGACTAATTACGGTGGATGTAATCAAATAAATATAACATGACAAAGCACAAATAGAGAAAGACAATTAATCACGTTGGCTAAGGCATCACCCTAGTTTGCTTCTTTGAGCTGCCAGATGTTGCTTGGCACAAGTGAGATCTCCATGGATGATCTCGAAGCAAAGACGTAAGGCCAACATGACAACCAGGTTGGCTTCGTCTTGGAATACCGAAGTCAATGAGCATTAGTCAAATGAAACAGGGGAAATGAGGTAACATGTCGAATTAAATAGAAGTCAAATGAAATAGTAGGAAACTGAGAATGCATGCAGCAAATGAGGAAAAGATCAAGAGGGGTTTTTTAGCCCTTCAAAGCAATCAAATATACTTGAAAGACCAGGATAAAAGCAAAACACAAGTCTTACAGTCAAAATAGTGAGAAAACCATGGATGTCGACATCATATTGCTCATGAGTAGATAAAGATAGGTCCTTGATCATTACCTAAAATGATGAGTCCTAAGGTTTTGAATAAGTTGTGGCTGTTCTTCTCAAACTCCCTCGTCAAGTTTTCATGACCTAGCACGTCCAAAGATCTTTGATGGTGAGCCCCAACAAGACCTTGCCACCGGCTTATCGGGATAGAAGTCTGGTGAACTGCATCCTCTAACAAGGATGGGTATGAGTTAGCATTAGCTTGGAGTCGGTGTAGCTCTGGGTAATTGAAAAGTGGTGACACAATTGGGAAGAATGACACTGAGTGGTGGCAGTGGGAAACTAAGCAGGCATGTTGGGTTGAGGTTGAAGTGGTCAAATTAAGGGTTGGGAAGATATTGTATGGCTCTGATGGAGCATCTTCAATGCTTTAATGTCCAAGGACTTGCCCACAGATGGTCTACAACTCGGGAAGTCGAGGAAGGTTTGGCAGCAAAAAGGGCATTTCTTATAGGGTGAGATCTAGGGTTTGTGTAGGGGCTTAAAAGGAGCGGGGAAGTCTCCTGATGACGATGGAGACAATCATTTTCAAAATGGATAAGTGAATTGCAAGACATTTGTGATTGATTGAGAGGCTGAGAAAGTCAAAGGTTGAAGAAGAAGAAAGGGGCAGCCATCATCAGTTGACTTAGCTGGAGCTTGCATCCAACAGTCCCAATTAAACCTATTTCAATAGATAATCGAGTAAATAGGAAATAAATAATTTTCTAGCTATTATATAGTGAAAATATTTTACTTTATCAAATCAACTCCAATTAATTCCAAATCTAAACCACTTGCGTTATTTTATGTGTAGAATATTCTAGCAGTGCTTGTTCTGCGTAAAGGTAAACAAAAAGGTAACTATAATTAAAACAAGATAGATCTTCATTATCAAGTAAATAATTATCCAAATATAATTAAGTTTTGAAATTTTGCATGTAGTCCTTGTTGCACGTTCTCTTTTAATAGGAAGTTTTTAGTGCCTTTTGATAATCAAAATCAGATATTGTGACCCATTTAAAAAATAATGATTATGAACAATATGTACTTATGAAATTATAGTGAAGTGCCGAAAATGAGGATGTTACAATACTTTAGCACTCTAAAGTCCCCTAAGTATGTTTGATGGAAGGAAATAGAGAAATAATCAGACATGCATCAAACTGATTAATATAAGAGATTAAACACATTTAATGAGTAATTATCATCAAACATAGAAATAAACACCAAAGTTTTTCTTAAATTAAAAATTAATTATTATGTCCATGTAAAGCCCTATATTGGCCATATTACTCCTAACCCAAAAAACAAAATTGGAATTATTTTTAGGTAATACTACCACTAATATACACTCTCTAAAATTCCATATTAATTAATGTTTATTTGAATGTCTAGTTAAATAATACAAATTACAACCACATATTTACATTAACTTCATTTAATAAATTGGTTTCCCAAAGTTTTACTATTGATACATGTAATATATTATTCTTGTGGACTTTGACGTGGCTTCATGTCTTCCTTTCCTTGCAGAACGCATACCATTGGACTAGGGGACAATGATCATTTCCTCCTCCTCCCATGTTTCCTCCCCTTCTCTCTCACTTATTCTCTTCCATTTCTCTTACCTTCCTTTATATCTTCCTCCCCCTCATTCTCACAACTCCTTATAAAACCCTAGATGTGTTTTCCTCTGCCCCGATGAAAACACCCTCAACATCAAGCCACAACCTCCCACCAACCCTGTGAGAACCCGTTATACTAAACGATATTACTCAAAACATAAAACACAATCAATCACTAATTAATCACATACCCAAAATATGGGTAAATTAAAACTGATTTCAACATCAACACCCGCTCAAAAACATTTGCATAAGAGCCCAACATCTTTCTTGTATCCATACTATGCCAAGAATTTGATGCAAATTGGTCTATCTCCTTAGCCACAACATATATACACAAGAGAATAATATTCATATATGCCACACAAACAAGCATTAACATGCTAACAAAAGTTCTATTTGTTTGAAACACCATATACAAACTTTTCCTGCCCGGACCTGAGAGTACAGTGACGACTCTAGGACACACTAGACATCTAATCAACTTTCTCATTGATTCATTGCTATAGCTCCTCTTTGCTGCCACATGTTTGTTTTCGTCACTTCATATTACCTAAAAAAATGTGTGTGAACCACAAGGGTGAGACCCATGTCGCAGCAAGAGATATAACCTACAACAACGTTTATTGATTACAACATTTTAGGTAATGATACAATTTAAGAAGTTTAATAATATATAACAAATAGACTCAAAAACACTAATGATTAACAAAATACATAAAGGAGTTGATAACAATTATCATCATCAAGCTGACTATCATCATTTTCCTTATTAACCATATAAGAGATTCAATAACATATGCATAAATAGCATAAGCAAGTCTAGTAGCATATTATCTCTATTAATGTGAATCAGTCTAGCATCATAAGCATATCTAACAACATTAGCATGTCTAACAGTTTGAACAGATCAATATCATAAGCATGAGTATTTGCATAATAATGATTAATAGTATATGCATTTCTAATTATAGAGGCATGGCTAGCATGTTAAACATAACTAACAACATGATATAGCCAGCATCCTAATTATAATCAGCAGCAGCTGTATAGATATCAACATAAGCATGACTACTGTATGTACACATTTACAATCCTATACATATCCACAACATAAGTATAATTACTATCTCTTAATTGCACTAAGCATCATCATTATGTAAAGAGAACAAACAAGGGTTATCATCCAATGTGAAGCGTCGTGTATAACCCTAAACAGATATGTTATGCAGTTGTATTACATGTTTTATTATGCACTGAGGAAATTGAGGATACCACTCAAAATCCAACTGACCACTACTAAGTCGAAATCAGTGCCATACAAGATCTAGAAAGAGTCAGACTCCTAAGATCTTCTCCACCCCCGGTCAGTACGGGTCCGCCACAGTGACACATAAGGTCAAGCTGCTAACAACCTAGTCCGTCCTTGGTACATGTCATGATACTAGTAAAAGGAGGTGGGTATGCATACCCTACCATCTAAGGTACAACCGTAGTTGTCCTCCAATATCATCACATATATAATCACCGAGACACGACCACAGTCGTTCTCAAACTGAGGGCTAGGTATGACCGCAGTCATCCTCCCTAAACACTTGAATTCAGGATGACAAGCACCCTGCATACTCATTAGCATGCGCTCTGAGTTTTCCTTAGGAATACTCGTTTCACCATCTGGCAAGTTGTGACACTCAAATGGGTCTATGGCACAGGGCACTACATGATTAGAGTTTCACTTGATTAATTATGCCAATTGGGTGAATTAAGGCTGCATCAAACAAGTGGACATACAAACCCTAATTCACTTCTAACAATCATATAAATATCACAACTTCATAAGATATAAAATGTGTGAAACATAATTTCTCATCTCATCATCACATGGTACTATTCACTTGCCATTCATGAGACCACACTACTCATCATACTATCACAAGATATAAACTTGTTCCACTGTATCACAGAGTATCAACCCTTATTAACACAAGAGGATTACACCTCATTCATGGCCCAACCATGCCCAAAGGTCATTAAGACCATCATACTATTCCCTACAAGATCATCATTATCTTTCCATGCCTTATAACAAGGCTCAACAACATCACTTACATATAATACACCAGATTAGCACAATTTTGCATTAATGAGCTAGGAGATATTCATAAACAATCATAGCAGGGCTATATTAACATTAAGAACATTCCTTTATTACATCAACATGCAAGGAATCTAAATATGATTAACACTCATCATATTCATAATGCACATGTTTAGCGTAAGAAAGTATCAACCATGTGGCTATGATAACCACCAATGAACACATTAAGGTTATGATCATGCTAAGGAGGCTATTCTACCATCGTTCCATCATATATGAATGTTAAACATGAATACTAATATTTATCTATTTGCATTAGAGTTAGGTTCAACATGATAAATTATATCACTGTTACTAATCAGCACTCATACCCAAACCCTAACTTATGACATCCCCATTGGATCATGGATGCATAAGCTGAAGCATCACCATCACATTCCATACTATTCTCAAGTATGAACCCACACATAAATCAAGGTATAACCATTGGGTTATAGCATACTAGGGTTTCAACAATAATAGAGTACTCCATGATTGTATTAGTCATTCAAGGACTATTCCTATCCAATTACCATCATTTAGTTATATTAAAGCTAGGTATAACAAGTTGTACCTCATTAGGGTTACATATCAACACAATATGGTTATAATCCCTTATATTCATATGAGTGAATAGGTAAGACTAACTTATTAAGGGTAACCCTCCATTTGTTCCATCATCATTCAACCCATATCGCCATACCACAATGTCACCCAGAACCATTGGATGTTTAAAAGGTAAGACCATTGATTGTTCACATAAGTAAACACCTTGGATAAACCACCTATGAAGTCCTTGATTTGTTCTCTAGAAAGAGTCACCATCCAACCCTAGACATCCCTTGATAATCAACACAAAAAGTTCCATTGAGAGTAGGGTAAAACCCATAATCGGATATTCAGTTAAAACAAGCCATCCATTGTCAACAAGTAAGCTCCTTAAGTTGATCATATAAAGGAAACCATCTAAATCATGTTATTAGGCCTAACATATTATATTAGACATAATTCCACCTTAATGGATGAATAAACAGTAGATCTCGACCATTGGGCAAGTTCATATGTTAAAACCATCAATTATAATATAGGTCCGACCATTGCATCAAATGACCCAAGAAACCATTGGTCTAAGGCTTAATTGATGATACAACTACAATGATTAACTCAACATAGGTTTCAGAGACCTGATCCACCATCATTAGTGACCATTAAATCACCATAGGTTGTTAGATCAACACTATATTCATCAATCAACATCAAATATTAAGTTAATGTCGTCATTGATTGATAACATCAGTAGGGTATTTAATGGTTGACCATTAAACTTCTAATTGATCCAAAACCTGACCCAAGGGGGTGAACATAGGTTGTCACCATCATTTGACACCCTTGATCATGACCATCAGTTGTTATGAAGACAACACCATAGGTTTGTTGCAATGGTACCATCATCGAGTCATGGTTTATAGAAGAAATCAGCTTAAAACCCTAAAATTGACCATTGGTTGATAGGTGCTTAGCACCATAGGTTGTCAAGAAAACCTGATCCAAGTCATATTATACCTTAGTAATAATGTAAACATGATCACAGATTCATCTAGAACTGAAATTAGAACAGGGAACATTATAAAATTGAAATCCAAGTCAAGCATAGATTTTTAGTGCATAAATCATCATTTTCAAGCAAGAACATGAGCTAGTAAGCTTATGGTAAGCAATAAACGTGAAGCAAGTTATGAAACTTGCCTATAATGAGAAGATGAAACCCCTCACAGAAGAAATCTCGAGCAGGTAGGGTAGAAATTCCAAAAATAAGGTATGAATTCGTCCATCTAGCACCTTTCTTCATCAAATGAGCAAACCCTAAGCATAAGGAGCAAGAAAGGTAGGGTTTTAGAGCTTTAGAGCAATTTCTACCATGAAACAACATGGTTTCGACCTGAAGAGATATAGGAGGAAGAAGAGAAAAGAAATAAATGGAGAAAATAAGGTAAAACTTACACTTTTAGGTCAAGATCACTAGGAGGAAGCTTTTTAGACCCAAAAAGGAATTCAATTGCAACCCTATAATTTTTTCCAAGAAGATCCCCACTTTCTTCTTCCTTGGGTAGAAAAATTCACAGATGAACAGAAGGAGATCGAGGTTGGGAGAAGGAGGGAAGTGATGGAGAGGAAATGGCTCATTTTGGTGATTGGGGATAAGTATATGAACTTTAAGATAAAGCAAAAAGAAAAAGTTGAAATTCTAGTATCTATATAAGTGTCCATGGCCTTAATTTATTAAGAATATACAAGAACACATACAAGCAGCTCTCCAACTATCTATATAGACCTTCTTAGCTTTCCTTTTTCGAATTTCTCAGCCAATCACATAATTCCTTAGTTGATAGCTACTAAAGGTAGCTCATTCATGAAGGGGTAAACCCTAAACTACCCTTTATGAAAACACCTTCAAACCATGGATCAAATAGGAGTCCCATGGCTCAAAACAATCAAGAATGATAATATAACATATAAGAAACATAATTTATGTGACAAATTGCAAAGAAAATCCCTCAATTGGGTAAACTGTAGAAAAGTCCAAAATGTACAGAAAATTGCATAACTTGTTCAAATAGTGTCCAAATCGAACCAAAATTGAAACTTAAGCTTGTATTATTATTTAAAAACATATAAAAAGTTTATATTAGGGTTATAGGCATTCAATTATGGTAATTAATCTTATTCAACTCATTAAGCAAGTTTAGGGGCCTTGCAACTATAAACCCCTAACATGGATTTCGCCCCTGAAATCCAAGGTAAACAAAGATGGGTACTTCCTTTACACCTCATCCTATTAACTTCACATGATTACTTTCATATCATGGTGATGTCACATCATTCATATGTATCTCATCTTATGTCAGCACAAAAACCCCCACCTAAGAAGACATTCTCAATATGGAATTTAGAGACTTGTTGTGTCATGTGTACAACTCTAGTATTACTGTTCAACTTTAAATTCTAGCTATCATCCTAAATATATATCTATTGTATCAACACATTACTCAAAATTAATACTTTCTAGATTTTTACCAATCATGCCATGTGTCCCATACCATTCCTTGAAGCATAAAAAAGGCAATGTATCTATCCTTTTTTTCACACTAACACTAGAACTCTTATGAGTTCTTTTTTAGCATCAAAAGAAATGCTAACGATGACAGTTGTCATTCCATACAAGGAAACATCATTCCTAGTCAACCTTGTTAGGGGTGATCAACAACACTATCTTCACCTTACTAGGATTTACACAACCTACTTAGAAGACATATCATGATCCCATAAAGAAATTTAATCAACCCCATCTCACTCTTGTTCAACTTGTCTAATAGCTAGTGTTGCTTTGGCAACCCTAAGGTTTTTGAAGAAATATTGATCATATTTTTGACCATATTTAAAATACTTTGACATGTTATCATTTAAAGCTTGATATAACTTGTATGACATGACTGGAACACTTTGTTCATCATATTCATGAATTCTATTTGTACATTGGTTAGTCTAAAGGACATAACTCTAAACTCATCATGGTCATGTGAATTATGTCATCCATTCTAAATCTTATGCATTGATATTTGATCATTGGTTTATCTTAAAGGAACACAATATCACATATCTATTGACCAACAACCATCTATCCTTGATAGTGGTCTTGCCCAACTATCATTGAACCATACAAAACATTATAGAATCACTTTTTTTCCTTCCAAACAACATTTATAGGATCATCATAAACTCTCTCTCTCTCTCTTTCTATCTCTCTCTATGGGAGAGGGATACTTGGATTGTTCATTTAATAAACATCTCCAACCTTCACATATTTCTCATATCATTGATACATCTTGAATACTAGGATTCATTACCTTGGTATCCACCTCATGCGCTATAAGGAACACACATCCTTATCTCATCTACTTTTACCAACATAACAAATATCAAGACATATAAGAGGAGTCTTCCTATTTATTGGAAGGCTCAAAAGCAAAATCATCACAAACTTTATGATTGTGGAACCATAGTCCAAACAATCTTATTCTATAATAAGCTATCCACCCTCTTGTTTAGAACGAATCCACACATACCAAGTGACAATGATCCACTTGAAAGTAGTGTCCTAGAAAGGAAAGACACAAAGGAAAACATACTTCCCACATCATAGCAACATTGTTCAGGGGTCACTAGCAAAAAGGTAACCAATTCTATTTTCATTATGCATATTACAAATTCTTATGTATCATTTTACCTTTTTCATTTTTGGTTACTTGTCATTAGCATAGGAATCATCATGATTAACATATATCATTACTCCTTCCTTGATAACTATTTATCACACTTGGGTATGTTCCCTTATTTTATTATATTTTTCAACCACTTATCAACAGGTAAATACTCATATTCCACATTTTCTTCATTAAATAAGGATCATCTCCCGTAATTTCTTTCACATGCTATGTTGATTTTACATTAACACTTTCTTACACACATAGTTGGTCTGAGATTAACTTAGGTTCCACCTTATTCCTTTGTCATTGTTCTCATTAATCTTATCATTTTGTACTTGTTATAGGAGTTCTTTCCATCTTATGTGGATTTAATACCTTTATTCACTTTATAAGCATAGACTTATTTGTCTTTTATTTTATTATATTCTTGAATCATGTCTTCAAGAACTCCTTTTTTCTAATTTGTATTCAGATTTAGATTTCATGGTGTTGTATCTTTCTCTTATAGTTACCAAACATTCAAGTATTGATAGATAATGATGCAATTCTCATCTTCTTTAAGGTAGGATTGAGATATTTACACCATGATTTCTTATTCGTTATGCTCTTTAGATTGTCTCACAATGACTACTTGATCAGAGTAATCAAAAAGATAACAATCTAAGAATTCCATACTTATCTTTCTTCAAAAATCGAATACCTGGCCAGGGCACCCAAATACTGAGATTAGGCAGTATGCACCATATTTTTATGTCATATTCCTAATTTTGACATCATCCTAGTCCTAAGTCCTGGCGTCCCTGTAGACTCAGTGAACCTAAAGATCTGATACCAACTTGTGAGAACCTGTTACACTAAACGAGATTACTCAAAACATAAAACACAATCAATCACTAATTAATCACATACCCAAAATATGGGTAAATTAAAACCGATTTCAACATCAACACCCACTCAAAAACATTTCCATAAGAGCCCAAAATATTTTTTGTATCCATACTATTCCAAGAATTATATACAAATTGGTCTATCTCCTTAGCCACAACATATATACACAGGAGAACAATATTCATATATGCCACACAAACAAGCATTAACATGCTAACAAAAGTTATATTTGTTTGAAACACCATATACAAACTTTTCCTGCCCGGACCTGAGAGTACAGGGACGACTCTAGGACACACTAGACATCTAATCAATTTTCTCATTGATTCATTACTATAGCTCCTCTTTGCTGCCACATGTTTGTTTTCGTCACTTTAGATTACCTAAAAAAATGTGGTGAACCACAAGGGTGAGACCCATGTCCCAGTAAGAGATATAACCTCCAACAATGCTTATTGATTACAACATTTAAGGTAATGAGACAGTTTAAGCAGTTTAATCATATATAATAAATAGGCTCAACAACATTGATGATTAAGAAATTACATAAAGGATTTGATAACAATTATCATCATCAAGCTGACTATCATCATTTTCCTTATTAACCATATAAGAGATTCAATAGCATATTCATAACTAGCATAAGCAAGTCTAGTATCATATTATCTCTATTAACATGAATAAGTCTAGCATCATAAGCATATCTAACAACATTAGCATGTCTAACAGTTTGAACAGATCAATATCATAAGCAGGACTATCAACATAAGCATGAGTATTTGCATAAGCATGATTAGTAGTATATGCATTTCTAATTATAGAGGCATGGCTAGCATGCTAAACATAACTAACAACATGATATAGCTAGTATCCTAATTATAATCAGCAGTAGCTATATAGATATCAACATAAGCATGACTACTGTATGTACACATTTACAATCTTATGCATATCCACAACATAAGTAGAATTACTATCTCTTAATTTTACTAAGCATCATCTTTATGTAAAGAGAACAAACAAGGGTCATCATCCAATGTGAAGCATCGTGTATAACCCTAAACAGATATGCTATGCAGTTGTATTACATCTTTTATTATGCCCTGGGGAAATTGAGGATACCACTTAAAATCCAACTGACCGCTGCTAAATCAAAATCAGTGCCATAAAAGATCTAGGAAGAGTCGGACTCCTAAGATCTTCTCCCCCCCAATTCAGTATGGGTCTGCCATAGTGACACATAAGGTCAAGCTGCTAACAGCCTACTCCGTCCTTAGTACAGGTCACAACACTAGTGAAAGGAGGTGGGTACGCATACCCTACCATCTGAGGTACAACCGTAGTTGTCCTCCAATATCATCACATATATAATCACCGAGACACGACCACAGTTGTTCTCAAATTGAGAGCTAGGTATGACCACAATCATCCTCCCTAAACACTTGAATTCGGGATGACAAGCACCCCACATACTCATCAGTATGTGCTCCGAGTTTCCCTTAGGAATACTCATTTCACCATCTAGCAAGTTCTGACACTCAGATGGATCTATGGCACATGGCACTACATGATTAGAGTTTCACTTGATTAATTATGCCAATTGGGTGAATTAAGGCTGCATCAAACAAGTGGACATACAAACCCTAATTCACTTCTAACAATCATATAAATATCACAACTTCATAAGATATAAAATGTGTGAAACATAATTTCTCATCTCATCATCGCATGGTACTATTCACTTGCCATTCATGAGACCAAACTACTCATCATACTATCACAAGATATAAATCCTTTCCACTGTATCACAGGGTATCAACCCTTATAAACACAAGAGGATTACACATCATTCAGGGCTCAACCATGCCCAAAGGTCATTAAGACCATCATATTATTCCCTGCAAGATCATCATTATCTTTCCATGCCTTATAAGAAGGCTCAACAACATCACTTACTTATAATACACCATATTAGCATATTATTGCATTA
Source organism: Alisma plantago-aquatica (assembly GCA_963693085.1). NCBI lineage: Eukaryota > Viridiplantae > Streptophyta > Magnoliopsida > Alismatales > Alismataceae > Alisma > Alisma plantago-aquatica. The sequence continues at coordinate 1,228,964,470 of OY856412.1, forward strand.
ATGAGCTAGGAGATATTCATAAACAATCATAGTAGGGCTATATTAACATTAAGAACATTCCCTTATTACATCAACATGCAAGGAATCTAGATATGATTAACACTCATCATATTCATAATGCACATGTTTAGCATAAGAAAGTATCAACCATGTGGCTATGATAACCACCAATGAACACATTAAGGTTATGATCATTTTAAGGAGGTTATTTTACCATCATTCCATCATATAAGAATGTTAAACATCAATACTCTTATTTATCTATTTATATTAGAGTTAGGTTTAACATGATAAATTACATCATTGTTACTAATCAGCACTCATACCCAAACCCTAACTTACGACATCCCCATTGGATCATGGATGCATAAGGTGAAGCATCACCATCACATTCCGTACTATTCTCAAGTATGAACCCATACATAAATCAAGGTATAACCATTTGGTTATAGAATACTAGGGTTTCAACAATAATAGAGTACTCCATGATTGTATTAGTCATTCAAGGACTATTCATACTCAATTACCATCATTTAGTTATATTAAAGCTAGGTATAACAAGCTATACCTCATTAAGGTTACATATCAACACAATATGGTTATAATCCCTTATATTCATATGAGTGAATAGGTAAGACTAACTTATTAAGGGTAACCCTCCATTTGTTCCATCATCATTCAACCCATATCGCCATATCACAATGTCACCCAGAACCATTGGATGTTTAAAAGGTAAGACCATTGATTGTTTATATAAGTAAACACCTTGGATAAACCACCTATGAAGTCCTTGATTTGTTCTCTAGAAAGAGTCACCATCCAACCCTAGACATCCCTTGATAATCAACACAAAAAGTTCCATTGAGAGTAGGGTAAAACCCATAATCGACTATTCAGTTAAAACAAGCCATCCATTGTCAACAAGTAAGCTCCTTAAGTTGATCATATCAAGGAAACCATCTAAATCACATTATTATGCCTAACATATTACATTAGCCATCATTCCACCTTAATGGAGGAACAAATAGTAGATCTCGACCATTGGGTCAAGTTCATATGTTAAAACCATCAATTACAGTATAGGTCCGACCATTGCATCAAATGACCCAAGAAACCATTGGTCTAAGGCTTAATTGATGATACAACTACAATGATTGACTCAAAATAGGTTTTAGAGACCCGATCCACCATCATTAGTGACCATTAAATCATCATAGGCTGTTAGATCAACACTATATTCATTAATCAGCATCAAATATTAAGCTAATGTCGTCATTGATTGATAGCATCAGTAGGGTACTTAATGGTTGATAATTAAACTTATAATTGATCCAAAACCTTACCTAAGGGGTGAACATAGGTTTTCACCATCATTTGACACCCTTGATCATGACCATCAGTTTTTATGAAGACAACACCATAGGTTTGTTGCAATGGTACCATCATCGGGTCATGGTTTATAGAAGAAATCAGCTTAAAACCCTAAAATTGACCATTGGTCGATAGGTGCTTAGCACCATAGGTTGTCAAAAAAACCTGATACAAGTCATATTATACCTTAGGAATAATGTAAACATGATCACAGGTTCATATAGAACTGAAATCAGAATAGGGAACATTATAAAAATTGAAATCCAAGTCAAGCATAGATTTTTAATGCATAAATCGTCATTTTCAAGCAAGAACATGAGCTAGTAAGATTATGGTAAGCAATAAACGTGGATCAAGTTATAAAACTTGCCTCTAATGAGAATATGAAACCCCACACAGAAGAAATCTCGAGAAGGTAGGGTATAAAATATAAGAATAAGCTATGAATTTGTCCATCTAACACCTTTCTTCATCAAATGAGCAAACCCTAAGCATAAGGAGCAAGAAAGGTAGGGTTTTAGAGCTTTAGAGCAATTTCTACCATGGAACAGCATGGTTTCAACCTGGAGAGATATAGGAGGAAGACGAGAAAAGAAATAAATGGAGGAAATAAGGTAAAACTTACACTTTTAGGTCAAGATCACTAGGAGGAAGCTTTTTAGACCCAAAAAGGAATTCAATTGCAAACCTAGAATTTTTTCCAAGAAGATCCCCACTTTCTTCTTCCTTGGGCAGAAAAATTCATAGCTGAACAGAAGGAGAATGAGGTTGGGAGAAGGAGGGAATTGGTGGAGAGGAAATGGCTCGTTTTCATGCTTGGGGATAAGTATATGAACTTTAAGATAAAGCAAAAAGAAAACGTTGAATTCTAGTATCTATCCAAGTGTCCATGGCCTTAATTTATTAAGAATATACAATCACACACACAAGCAGATCTCCAACTATCTGTATTGACCTTCTTAGCTTTTCTTTGTCGAATTTCTTAGCCAATCACATAATTCCTTAGTTGATAGCTACTAAAGGTAGCTCATCCATTAATGGGTAAACCCTAAAATACCCTTGATGAAAACACCTTCAAACCATGGCTCAACAAGGAGCCCCATGGCTCAAAACACTCAAGAATGTTAATATAACATCTAAGGAACATAATGTATGAGACAATTTGCAAAGAAAACCCCTCAATTGTGTAAATTACAGAAAAATCCAAAATGTACAGAAAATTGCAGAAATTGTTCAAACAGTGTCCAAATCGGACCAAATTCGAAACTTAAGCTTGTCTTATGATTTAAGAACATATAAAAAGGTTATACTATGGTTATAGGCATTCAATTATGGTAATTAATCTTATTCAACTCATTAAGAAAGTTTAGGGGCCTTGCAACTATAAACCCCTAACATGGATTTTGCCCCTGAAATCCAAGGTAAACAAAGATGGGTACTTCCTTTGCACCTCATCCTATTACCTTCACATGATTACTTTCATATCATGGTGATGTCACATCATTCATATGTATCTCATCTTGGGTCAGCACAAAAACCCCACCTAAGAAGACATTCTCAATATGGAATGTAGAAACTTGTTGTGTCATCTATACAACTCTAGTATTAATGTTCAACTTTAAATTCTAGCTATCATCCTGAATATATATCTATTGTATCAACACATTACTTAAAATTCATACTTGCTAGATTTTTACCAATCATGTCATGTGTCCCATACCATTCCTTGAAGCATAAACAAAGGCAATGTATCCATCCTTTTTTTCACACTGACACTAGAACTCTTGTCAGTTCTTTTTCATCATCAAAAGAAATGTTGACACTGGCAGCTGTCATTCCATACAATGAAACATCATTCCTAGTCAACCTTGTTATGGGTGAACAACAACACTATCTTCACCTTACTAGGATTTACACAACCTACTTAGAAGACATATCATGATCCCGTAAAGAAATTTAATCAACCCCATCTCACTCTTATTCAACTTGTCTCATAGCTATTGTTGCTTTGGCAACCCTAATGTTTTTGAAGAAATATTGATCATATTTTTTACCATATTTAAAATACTTTGACATGTCATCATTTAAAGCTTGATATAACTTGTATGACATGACTGGAACACTCTGTTCATCCTATTCATGAATTCTATTTGTACACTGGTTAGTATAAAGGACATAACTCTAAACTCATCATGGTCATGTGAATTATGTCATCCAATATAAATCGTATGCATTGATATTTGATCATAGGTTTATCTAAAAGGAACCCAATATCACATATCTATTGACAAACAACCATCTATCCTTGATAGTGGTCTTGCCCAGCTATCATTGAACCATACACAACATTTAAGAATCACTTTTTTTCCTTCCAAACAACATTTATAGGATCATCGTCAACTCTCTCTATCTCTTTCTATCTCTCTCTACAATAGAGGGATACTTGGAATGTTCATTTAATTAACATCTCCAACATTCACATATTTCTCATATCATTGATACATCGTGAATACTAGGATTCATTACCTTGGTATCCACCTCATGCGCTATAAGGAACACACATCCTTATCTCATCTACTTTACCAACATAACAAATATCAAGACATATAAGAGGAGTCTTCCTAATTATTGGAAGGCTCAAAAGCAAAATCATCACAAACTTTATGATTGTGGAACCATAGTCCAAACAATCTTATTCTATAATAAGCTATCCACCCTCTTGTTTAGAATGAATCCACACATACCAAGTGACAATGATCCACTTGAAAGTTGTGTCCTAGAAAGGAAAGAAACAAAGGAAAACATACTTCCCACATCATAGCAACATTGTTCAGGGGTCACTAGTAAAAATGCAACCAATTCTATTTTCATTATGCATATTACAACTTCTTATGTATCATTTTACCTTTTTCATTTTTGGTTCCTTGCCATTAGTATAGGAATCATCATGATTAACATATCTCATTACTCCTTACTTGATAACTACTTATCACACTTGGGTATGTTCTCTTATTTTATTATATTTTTCAACCACTTATCAACAGGTAAATACTCATATTCCACATTTGCTTCATTAAATAGGGATCATCCCCCTTAATTTCATTCACATGCTATGTTGATTTTACATTAACACTTTCTTACACACATAGGTTGGTCTGAGATTAACTCAGGTTCCACCTTATTCCTTTGTCATTGTTCTCATTAATCTTCTCATTTTGTACTTGTTATAGGAGTTCTTTCCATCTTATGTGGATTTCATACCTTGATTCACTTTATAAGAATATACTTATTTGTCTTTTATTTTATTATATTCTTGAATCACATCTTCAAGAACTCCTTTTTTTTCTAATTTGTATTCAGATTTAGATTTCATGGTGTTGTATCTTTCTCTTATAGTTACCAAACATTCAAGTTTTGATAGATAATGATGCAATTCTCATCTTCTTTAAGGTAGGATTGAGATATTCACACCATGATTTCTTATTCGTTATGCTCTTTAGATTGTCTCAAAATGACTACTTGATCAGAGTAATCAAAAAGATAACAATTTAAGAGTTCCATACTTATCTTTTTTCAAAAATTGAATACCTGGCCAGGGCACCCAAATACTGAGATTAGGCAGTATGCACCATATTTTTATGTCATATTCCTAATTTTGACATCATCCTAGTCCTAAGTCCTAGTGTCCCTATAGACTCGGTGAACTTAAAGATCTGATACCAACTTTTGAGAACCTGTTACACTAAACGAGATTACTCAAAACATAAAACACAATTAATCACTAATTAATCACATACCCAAAATATGGGTAAATTAAAACCGATTTCAACATCAACACCTGCTCAAAAACATTTCCATAAGAGCCCAACATATTTCTTGTATCCATACTATGCCAAGAATTTGATACAAATTGGTCTATCTCCTTAGCCACAACATATATACACAGGAGAACAATATTCATATATGTCACACAAACAAGCATTAACATGCTAACAAAAGTTCTATTTGTTTGAAACACCATATACAAACTTTTCCTACCCAGACCTCAGAGTACAGGGATGACTCTAGGACACACTAGACATCTAATCAACTTTCTCATTGATTCATTACTATAGCTCCTCTTTGCTGCCACATGTTTGTTTTCGTCAATTCAGAAAAAAATGTGGCGAACCACAAGGGTGAGACCCATGTCCCAGTAAGAGATATAACCTCCAACAATGCTTATTGATTACAACATTTAAGGTGATGAGATAGTTTAAGTAGTTTAATCATATATATCAAATAGGCTCAACAACACTGATGATTAATAAAATACATAAAGGAGCTAATAACAATTATCATCATCAAGCTGACTATCATCATTTTCCTTATTAACCATATAAGAGATTCAATAACATATGCATAACTAGCATAAGCAAGTCTAGTAGCATATTATCTCTATTAACATGAATAAGTCTAGCATCATAAGCACATCTAACAACATTGGCATGTCTAATAGTTTGAACAGATCAATATCATAAGCAGAGCTATCAACATAAGCACGAGTATTTGCATAAGCATGATTAGAAGTATATGCATTTCTAATTATACAGGCATGGCTAGCATGATAAACATAACTAACAACATGATATAGCTAGCATCCTAATTATAATCAATAGCAGTTGTATAGATATCAACAAAAGCATGACTACTGTATGTACACATTTACAATCTTATGCATATGCACAACATAAGTATAATTACAATCTCTTAATTGCACTAAGCATCATCTTTATGTAAATAGAACAAACAAGGGTTATCATCCAATGTGAAGCGTCGTGTATAACCATAAACATATATGCTATGCAACTGTATTACATCTTTTATTATGCCCTAAGGAAATTGAGGTTACCACTCAAAATCCAACTAACCACTACTAAGTCAAAATTAGTGCCATACAAGATCTAGGAAGAGTCGGACTCCTAAGGTCTTCTCCACCCCCGGTCAGTACGGGTCCTCCACAACAACACATAAGGTCAAGCTGCTAACAGCCTAGTCCATCCTTGGTACAGGTCATGGCACTAGTGAAAGGAGGTGGGTACGCATACCCTACCATATGAGGTACAACCACAGTTGTCCTCCAATATCATCACACATATAATCACTGAGACACGACCACAACCATTCTCAAACTGAGAGCTAGGTATGATCGCATTCATCCTCCCTAAACACTTGAATTGAGGATGACAAGCACCCCACATACTCATTAGTATGCGCTTCGAGTTTCCCTTAGGAATACTCATTTCACCATCTAGCAAGTTCTGACACTCAGATGGATCTATGGCACAAGGCACTACATGATTAGAGTTTTACTTGATTAATTATGCCAATTGGGTGAATTAAGGCTGCATCAAACAAGTGTACATACAAACCATAATTCACTTCTAACAATCATATAAATATCAAAACTTCATAAGATATAAAATGTGTGAAACATAATTTCTCATATCATCATCACATGGTACTATTCACTTGCCATTCATGAGACCACATTAGTCATCATACTGTCTCAAGATATAAATCCTTTCCACTGTATCATAGGGTATCAACCCTTATCAACATAAGAGGATTAAACCTCATGCAGGGCTCAACCATACCCAAAGGTCATTAATACCATCATACTATTCCTTGCAAGATCATCATTATCTTTCCATGCCTTATAACAAGGCTCAACAACATCACTTACATATAATACACCAGATCAGCACAATATTGCATTAATGAGCTAGGAGATATTCATAAATAATCATAGCAGGGCTATATTAACATTAAGAACAATACTTTATTATATCAACATGCAAGGAATCTAGATATGATTAACACTCATCATATTCATAATGTACATGTTTAGCATAAGAAAGTATCAACCATGTGGGTATGATAACCACCAATGAACACATTAAGGTTGTGATCATGTTAAGGAGGTTATTCTACCATCGTCACATCATATAAGAACGTTAAACATGAATACTCATATTTATCTATTTACATTAGAGTTAGGTTCAACATGATAAATTACATCACTGTTACTAATCAACACTCATACCCAAACCCTAACTTACGACATCCCCATTGGATCATGGATGCATAAGGTGAAGCATCACCATCACATTCCATACTATTCTCAAGTATGAACCCACACATAAATCAAGGTATAACCATTGGGTTATGGCATACTAGGGTTTCAACAATAATAGAGTACTCCATGATTGTATTAGTCATTCAAGGACTATTCATACCCAATTACCATCATTTAGTTATATTAAAGGTAGGTAAGCTATACCTCATTAGGGTTACATATCAATGCAATATGGTTATAATCCATTCTATTCATATGAGTGAATAGGTAAGACTAACTTATTAAGGGTAACCCTCCATTTGTTCCATCATCAATCAACCCATATCGCCATACCACAATGTCACCGAGAACCATTGGATGTTTAAAAGGTAAGACAATTGATTGTTTACATAAGTAAACACCTTGGATAAACCACCTATGAAGTCCTTGATTTGTTCTCTAGAAAGAGTCACCATCGAACCCTAGATATCCCTTGATAATCAATACAAAAAGTTCCATTGAGAGTAGGGTAAAACCCATAATCGACCGTTCAGTTAAAACAAGCCGTACATTGTCAACAAGTAAGCTCCTTAAGTTGATCATATAAAGGAAACCATCTAAATCACATTATTAGGCCTGACATATTACATTAGCCGTCATCCCACCTAAATGGAAGAATAATTAGTAGATCTCAACCATTGGGTCAAGTTCATATCTTAAAACCATCAATTACAGTATAGGTCCGACCATTGCATCAAATAACCCAAGAAACCATTGGTCTAAGGCTTAATTGATGATACAACTACAATGATTGAATCAACATAGGTTTTAGAGACCTAAAACACCATCATTAGTGACCATTAAATCACCATAGGTTGTTATATCAACACTATATTCATTAATCAACATCAAATATTAAGCTAATGTCATCATTGATTAATAACATCAGTAGGGTACTTAATGGTTGACCATTAAACTTCTAATTGATCCAAAACCTGACCTAAGGGGGTGAAGGTTGTCACCATCATTTGACACCCTTGATCATGACCATCATTTGTTATGAAGACAACACCATAGGGTTGTTGCAATGGTACCATCATCGGGTCATGGTTTATAGAAGAAATCAGCTTAAAACCCTAAAATTGACCATTGGTTGATAGGTGCTTAGCACCATAGGTTGTCAAAACAACCTGATACAAGTCATATTATACCTTAGGAATAACGTACACATGATCACAGGTTCATCTAGAACTGAAATCAGAATAGGGAACATTATAAAAATCGAAATCCAAGTCAAGCATAGATTTTTAGTGCATAAATCATCATTTTCAAGCAAGAACATGAGCTAGTAAGCAATAAACGTGGAGACAGTTATAAAAATTGCCTTTAATGAGAAGATGAAACCCCAAACAGAAGAAATCTCGAGCATGTAGGGTAGAAAATCCAAGAATAAGCTATGAATTTGTCCATCTAGTACCTTTCTTCATCAAATGAGCAAACCCTAAGCATAAGGAGCAAGAAAGGTAGGGTTTTAGAGCTTTAGAGAAATTTCTACCATGGAACAACATGGTTCTGACCTAGATAGATATAGGAGGAAGAAGATAAAATAAATAAATGGAGGAAATAAGGTAAAACTTACACTTTTAGGTCAAGATCACTAGGAGGAAGATTTTTAGACCCAAAAAGGAATTCAATTGCAACCCTAGCTAGAATTTTTTCCAAGAAGATCCCCACTTTATTCTTACTTGGGCAGAAAAATTCGCAGATGAACAGAAGGAGAAAGAGATTGAGAGAAGGAGGGAAGCGGTGGAGAGGAAATGTCTCATTTTGGTGCTTGGGGATAAGTATATGAACTTTAAGATAAAGCAAAAAGAAAAAGTTGAAATTCTAGTATCTATCCAAGTGTTCATGGCCTTAATTTATTAAGAATATACAAGCACACACACAAGAAGATATCTAACTATATGTATAGACCTTTTTATCTTTGATTTGTCGAATTTCTCAGCCAATCACATAATTCCTTAGTTGATAGCTACTAAAGGTAGTTCATCCATGATGGGGTAAACCCTAAAATACCCTTGATGAAAACACCTTCAAAACATGGCTCAACTAGGATCCCCATGGCTCAAAACACTAAATAATGATAATGTAACATATAAGGAACATCATTTATGTGAGAAATTGCAAAGAAAACCCCTCAATTGGGTAAATTGCAGAAAAGTCCAAAATGTACAGAATATTGCATAACTTGTTCAAACAATGTCCAAATCGGAGCAAATTTGAAACTTAAGCTTATATTATGATTTAAAAATATATAAAAAGGTTATATTAGGGTTATAGGCATTCAATTATGGTAATTAAGCTTATTCAACTCATTAAGCAAGTTTAGGGGCCTTGCAAACCCAAGCCACACTATAGCCATCTCTAACACCCTAGGTGCAACGTTGACCTAGTTCTCTACTTGAGATCCATTATTTTTATGCATACATCTCCTTATTCCCATACCTTGCACCCAAAATCCATCGTAGCCAAATCATTTCCAACAATTCTAGTTATTGGGGAGGGTTTTTGTAGTGACATGAGGCTAGAAAATGACTAGCAACTTTACCACCACTCTTGTCACCTACATCCGCTAACAACTCCCACCCAGATGTTGCCTACCACCACCTCATCTCCTCCTACATTTGTTGGAACCCTACTAACATCAACATCACCCATGCATTATGTACTCAACTCTTCTAGATCCATTGTCTCTCGTCCAAACTCTGGGATGGACAACCAAACATGATCATCATGCCACCTCCCCAATATGGTTTAATATCCTAAAACCTACCATCAACTTCATTCCACAAAACTGGTCTCTAAGTCGACCAACCACCCTCCACAAACCCTACTACCTATGCCACAATCACTTACCTAGTCTGTAACAAACATCAGATCTCAAACACCATTGTTAACCTACTAGGCTTAACCCTTCAACACAACAACCCATTGATAACACCAAGGCCTTGGCACTATTTCTCCACCTTTTCCAACACCTATAAGCGGAGTACATCGCCCAACATGAAACTATAGTATGATGGATATAGAGGAGTTCTCAACACCTTTTGGAACCTTCAATGGTAGGATCTCTGGTCAAGCCCTAAAGGCTACACCTACGTGTCAGGATCCCCACCAAATGTATGATACTCGAGGAAAAGAGAATTGATCGTTAAAGATCAATAATAAGTAGTAAACAAGTACATTAGTAAACTCCATATGAAGTAGTTTAGTACATGATAATTGTATTGTATGAGTTGTAAAATAAAACTCGACCACATGTTTACTTGATCCACTTCAGTTAGGATACCACATTAATATATGAAGATATGTATAGATATGTAGTATTAAGAAGTCTACAAGGTATGTATTATGATATCATTAGTAATAATAGTGATAACATCTCTTGTGTGATTACATTTGGTTACAATTATATGATCAACCTTAAGAGTATCATAATAGTATATACACTCATTTATGTATATAAACATCTAGTAAGTCTTATAAATTATGATCAACCAAGACCAACCAATAATTATGTAATATGAATTAAATTAGATATCAATTCCCTTTTTGGATTATAAATCATGATTAGAATGATAATTATTATGTAAACTTGCCATGAATTAGACACCCTACATATGTCTATATCCTAAATAGTATCTATAACTACAAATGATCTACAAAGTATAACTATCTAGATTATTTTTTAATTAAAATGTTAATGATTGTGTTTAATATGATTAATACGAGTAAGAAAATATAGTATGATGATATATACACTTTGGATCACCCATATACAAGATAAGAGATATTATACATTCACATATGAATGAATGTGATACTTAAACCCTAGATTCTCACTATAAGAGAAATTTAGTAGATATATCGAATGAATTTTATATGTTATAGAAAGAGAGAACAAATTATAAGACCAAAATGGAAGGAATACATATCATTTCCCACACATATATGCAATCTAGACATATTTAGACTTATATGGTGAAAAATGGATCTAATGACTGTGTAAAGGCATCATCATTACTAAACAATCATGGTAAAAAAACACCATGATTACTAATGACTGTGTAAATGCATCATCATTACTAAACAATCATGGTAAAAAAATCATTACTAAGCAGTGGAATTTTAAACTTTGACTTTATTCAATAGTATAAAGAGTACTTTACAAAATTTCCAAAAAAGGGGTACAACTTTATACTTAACAAGGATCTAGGTAGAGGAAGACTAAAACCAAACCAACTTGTCTCCAAACAAAAAAAACTAGCATATATAGCCAAGTCTAAGCTAGATGGTTGAACTCCATATCCTAGCCTTAGGCTGGTTCACCAAGCTTCAACTGTGCACTCTGATCCTATACCTGGGTGGTTGGGGTCACCCAACAAGAGAGAGATAAAAGTATATGTCAATAGAAGTAAAGGATAAATATAAGCTAAAGCATTGAATATTAAAAGATCCACTATACTAAGAGTGTCAAAAGAATGCGGCAAGTATATCAAATAAGAATTAGGAATTCTGCCATAAATTCAACAATAATAATATAACAACATGCATGATTAAATGTGTCTAGATTAATCTAATATAGGGCTGAGGCACCTACCGGACCTCAACCTCTGGGTGAGGGAGCATAACACATTTCCAAACCCTAAATATATATAAAGTGGTAGGGGAGTCAAACCCCAATGCCTAGCAGGAGGACTAAAACCTCAGTGCTCTATGGGTGGTTTGTACTCATGTACACTACATTTGTTAACTAGTCATTTTCATCATCATGCTAAGTAATTAAATGGCAGTTAGGATAAATTTCCAACAATAGAAAGTGGGGTCCATGACCCTAGAATAATTTAAGCAACAACAAGAATAATTGATAATAGGAGATCCAACTTAAATAAAGAGCCAAAGAAAGGCAATAGAAGAATTTCATGAATAAGTAAAATAGGCTAAAGCCTCATTGGGAAAAATGGGTTGGATAAAAAGGCCCAACTAAAGGATAGGGTATGAATTGCAAATTTAGATGTTCACATTCACATATATAAATAGGTGTCACATACCTTATTGTAGCTTCATATACATCACTTTCATTGACTATATTGTATCCCAATCCACTTTTATCCTAGATTCAAATGTATATACATGGATTAGGGTTTAATGTAATATGTAAGGGTTGAAGCCCTACTTTTCTACCTTCAAAACCAAAACTCGATTTGGGACTCAAAACCTAGACCAAACGATTATTCATATTCTCCTAATTAAGAAAACATGTCTTATCTATCAATTTGGAGTTAAGATGGATTAATTACATATTTTAGAACACTTAATATGAATAAGGTGGCATCCAAAGCAAACTTCAATAAAGGAATCAGAATTAGGATTCAAAAACCACAAATTTGGAATCTACATTAAAAATCCTTTCCATCAACTATTTATTCAAATTTTTCTGATCAAGGATTGTTTTATTATGAATCAAATCAATCCAACCAATCAGAATTTGAGAAAACCGTAGTGTGATCGTTATTTAAATGAAAATGTAATTTGGTGTAAATAATAGATGAAAAGACAAAGCAACCTTAGGCGTGTGTTATATTTAATGAAATACTTGGGGGCAAGAAGGTCAAAGTACACCAAGCGCTGATAACTCGAGCCATTGTGCAAATGGACCAAAATGTCCATGCTCTGGAAATTAAAGTGATTGAAATGGTTAGGGCATTATAGTCATTCGTGTATTAACAAATAGCTAACTGAAAAATAGAACAAAGGGTGAGATTACCAAAAAGGTCATGTGGATTTAATAGGTCAATCGAATGGGTGTGGGTGCTCTGGTCATTTCTTGACCAGGCATCTAACAACCCAACCATGGCGATGGTGCAAGTCACTGGAGCTCAAGCTCGAGACTCACCTTGCACCACTAGACCACCAAACAGCCATGGAATGATGCCATTGAGACCTCTGAGTTCAGGCAAAGACAGAAGTGCTATTTCCACATAAAGAGGACCTCCATAGATACCCAACGTGTCAGAGAAAGCCGAGGATAGGGGACGAGCAAACATGGTTGAAACCACTGAAACCATGAGAAAGTCGTCTACTGGAAGTTCCATAACAAGTGAGGAGGATAGACGCAGTGAGTGATGGTGTCGACGGGGTCATAGGAGCACGAAAACTCAAAAACCACAAGCAGTCGGTGAGGTTGGTAGGCGAGCTATAGAACACGAAGATAGAGACCTTCGCAAGGCAAAGAGGAAGTAGGAGGAGGAAGAGCAGGATCTGTAGGTGCTCAACGCTCAAGCTATTGGACCGAAATTGTAACATCCCTGACCTGGGTTATGGTTTAACCCTAGAAGTTTTTCTTAAGTGAGTTACTTACAACCTTGTTTTGATATTTTGAAAAGTAATTAAGACTCTATGTGAAGTTTATTTTGTTAAGTTTGAGCTCATTGGCAAACTATGTGTGTATAATACGATAGTCTGAGTGTAAAGTGTAAATTACCCAAAGATGAAGGGTTATATTGCAAATGTCATATGTTAAATGTACCCTAAGCATTCTAAAACATCATAAGAGTTAGAATGATGCTAAGTGGTGGCTTGTGGAAAGCCTAAATTCTAAGTGAGAACTTGTTTGAATAATGCTAAGTGCTTTGTGCATCAATTGTAGTACAAATTGAGAATTATCTAAAATGTAGGGTTAATGTGCAAATTACCACTTCTAGATTGTCTCTACTCCTTCCTAGTGTCATCTAGAGGAGATATAAAGAAGGAGACACTATGTTTGAATCATCCTATAGTGATAACACTCTTGGTGATGAAAGACTAAGGAAGGTGTATAGAGTTGAAAGCTCTATATGAACTATATCAAGTTGTAGACTTAAAGTAGGAGTCCCTATCGACCATGGAGCCATAAAGGGAGTCTCCTATCAGTTTGTGGAATATTGGCTTTTCCCATGATGGGCAAGGCACTTTAATAAAGCAATATGTATCGGCTTGTAACTTTTCTTAGGAAAAGATTGTGTTGAATATAATAATGAAGTGAGTGGAAGAAGACTTGCCCTAGAATATAACTAAAGGGACGATGCTTATACCTTGCATTATCCTTGAGCTTTTATTTTTTCATGGCAAGATAAAGATGGGATGCATGTAAATACATTTTTCAACCATGCATGTCTATGTGGCACTTAGTAGCTTAATATAATGACACCTTTTACACTCTTTTCCATAAATCCCAAGTATAAGTACCCTTTCCTTCACCTATTAGTAGAATTTTCGAAATATTGTTATCAACCTTCCCTTAGATATCGTGCATGTCACTCTTGTATCATGCATGAGTGAGGAGAGTTAAGTGGTAGAGCTTGGTATTGGCCAAAGACAAAGGATATCGGCCAAATAGGTCATAGCAACCTAGCAAGGTGATATCAGCCATTGGAAGTGGAGATATCATGCAAAAGTTAGGAGTTCAAGTCTTGGATCTTGGAGAGGATAATATTCAACATTGGAATGTGAGGATTTGAATCTTGAATCTTGTAAGTTGCTTTAGAGGTGGGTTATATAACTTGAACCCAACCATGTTATTATTCTTTTCCAATATTGTTGAAGTTATTGATTTACTTTCAATCTCGAATTCCTTTATTCAATTGGCATTCCTTTGAGTTCAAATAAGTTGTTAGGACTGTTGTCCATGGTTTATAATAGCAAGAAAAAGGTCTTGAGGTTGATGATGATGATATCATCATGGTACAACCCGATATGGGTTGAAGTACCTTGAAATCCGATATGGAACCCAAGATGGTGGTTCACCCGATATAAAAGTAGGTGATACCTCATACACGATATGAGGCATGTCCTATGGATGATATGGGAGATACCTACTTGCACTTTATACATGATACAAAGGTAAGATTACATCTCTTGTATGATGTGGTACCCCTAACCGATATGAAGGTGAAAACCCAAGATAAGAAAGAGAAATTTGATATGATTCTAAATCGATACACCTTACTACCTTGTGATGGGTTGAAGAACTCAACTAGATACTTAGTTTGTTATTCAATCATATGATATAACTGTCCCTTGGAAAGGAATGAAAAGGATATAAGTATAATGGGTTGCCCAATATATTAACTCGATATGTTAGCCAATATGCCAACACAATATGGCAATCCAATATAGGAACACAATATAGGAATCCAAGATGAGAAACCAATATAGCAATCCAAGATAAGAAACCAATATGGTATTATACCACTTAAATGATACATGGTGAGGAAAAACATGATATGCTCGATATGGTGCACCTTTGTGCACGATATAAGAACCAAGTACACCCCTATGCCAGATATGAGGTTAAGAGTCTAACCCATACACGATATGAGGATGACTTCAAGATGATAAGAGATAGGTGATAGATAACCCAAGATGGTTACATGATATGGTGTTAGGGGATACACCCTAAACTCGGTATGATGATGTGGTTTTACCACATGACTAATATGGATACATGATATGATGACATGTGTATCTTAAAGCATGATAAGATAACATTATACATTATGAAGTCCGATATGGTAGATATGCTTCAATCCAATAGATGTGACTAAGTGATATTTGTTGTGTGTTAAAAGCAACATTAAGAAGCAATGAGTTTAATTAAATATGATAATGGTGAGCTAATAGACCTTAAGAGGTGAATTAAGTAATCAACATCCTAGTGAGGATGAGAGAGAAATAAAGGTTGGAATGTTAATTATGTAATAAGTACATATTAATACTCTCTCTCTCTAGGGTTCGGCTTCGGCTTCTCTCTACCCTCTCCGGTGGCTGCCGATGGGGGGAGGGGGCGGCTCCCCGGAGTTCTCCTCCCCCTGGCCCCTCAACTACAGTGAGAGGTGGCTAGAAGTCGGTGGCATTCTCTGGAGTGAAGGGAGCAGGTGTTCGAGGGGCAATCACAAGGGATTCTCCTTGGCAGATCGGATTCGAAGGTGACGTGATGCGCTACAAGGTCTCAAAGATTGGGGTCCGGGGTTCGGCAGTCACCCTGTCGACTCCATTCCGCTCAAGAGTGGCGGATAGAGAGGGTCATTCCCTTTCAGATTGGGATCCTATGTGGCTGCTCCGACATCGTCGATGTTGGACGGGGTTGTCGCCCCTCCTCACAGATGTCTTCTTCTCCATTGGTTGGGGCGATGGCTTGATTACATCCTCGATGCGAAGCTGCTCGGTGCATCGGCACGAGCGGGCTCACTCGGTGGGCAGTCTAGGTCATTCCCAACCTGCTCGACTGTGTCTGATGGCGCCTCCCAGATCTGACGATGGTCGCCCTTGCGGTCATGCACTTAGGGGTCGATGGTGGACCACAATGTGGTATGGTGGCTCGCCTTCAGGCTTGGACTGGTTCTCCATTCGGGCCCGGCGAAGCTTCCATCTCCTCCAGGTGCTGCGTCTCGGCGACGTTTCCCTACTCTAGGACTCCAACCATGATGCAGGAGAAGGCCCGAGGGGAGCCGCAGTCGCTTGGCTGTTGCTCCCGGATGTTGCGTTCCAGGTGTTTGATGGTATGCCAGTGGTCTGCTGATCTCTTCTTCAAGCTTACCAGGGTCCGGACGAACTGGCTCTGGTTTCGAGTTGATGATGAAGGTTGCCTAGCCTTTGTCTTCTCTCTTTCACACTTTGTGGGTGTAGTCTAATGCTAGTGGAGGAGGATTCAAAGTCTTTCAACCTGCCTCACCTCCTCTTCAACCGAGTCAGAGTTTGATTGTTCCCTATTATAGCTTTGACGCTAGGATGCATAGATGTTTGGAGTTTTCAGGGTTCTTTAGAATCCTAGGTCTCTTCAAGGGGTACCCAGGTGGATGGTTCATCCAGCTAGGAACCTGGTGCTTATGCAGTTGGTGAAGATCAGATGATTTCAAGCTAAGTCCTGGCAGGTTTCCTGGAGGATGTCTTGTTTAGAGTTGTTTTTACTTTTTGTGGGTGGGCTAAATGCATGTACTTACATCTCTTAACTGGCTTCCTCCTAGAAGGTTTGTTCGGTTTTAGCTTGATGAGTATTTCTGGTCTTCCTTCTTTCTGGTTTCTTTGTCTTGTGTATTTTGTTATTACCCCCTACGTGGGGTATCTGATCCTAGAGTGAGCTTTTATAGCTTCTGGTTTGTATTGGGGTACCTTGTGCCCAAAGTTTTTGGTATATAGTAACACGCTTTTTGGCTGACCAAAAAAAAGTACATATTAATACTCCCATCATGAATGGAGTATGATTTAGGGTTTAATCTTTTATGATGAGATCTTGAAACCCTAATTGAATAGTAAAGGTAAACCATAACCTTAAGAATGGATGATGAGATGATTGCTAAAGGGAAACCCTAATTCTAATTAAGGGGCAGAATATGTTTCTTTGGCATTACATGGTTATGACATGTATGTGATATTGTGATTAGCATGATACACTAACCATGCAGGTAATGAGCATAGCTAAGTAAGAGCTATGATGTTATATGATACAGATTTAATGAGCTATGTGAACTATGTGAATAAATACCTTGGTCTAATGACCTAGAGGTAATGGTTACTTGTTAAGTGGTGACAATACTTAGTGATGAACTAAGGGTTTGAATACCCAAGCATGATGATGATAAGAGATTGATATTCTAAGTGATCTAGGTGATTCAAAGAACATGAAAGTACTGCCCACGTGACAAGAGTATTAAATGAAAGCATATCATTACACATCATTTAAATGGAATTCATTTAAGACAATAGCCACACTATATTAAAGCGTATAAAAGCGATTTGGGGGGTCTAAACAACTCCAAAATCCACCAAATTTGGAAAATTAGTTCACCATTAAGTTTAGAACAATGCTATGCAATTACTTTCTTGTTTTATACATAATATGGCCCTTAATTACCATTTGGCTATTAATGTGTATATTAATACATTAAAATGGGTGAGTAAATATGAAATGAATCTTTTAATGTAATATGTGAGTGAATTTTGAGATATTAGATACATATCAGTATTAAGAGAAATATATTACCATAAATTATATTTTTATAAATTTATTTCCACTTTGGAGGAGAGAGAAAGTAAGGAAGGAAATTCTCTCATTAATTAGCCAAATTCAACATTATTACTCATTTCTTAGCCCAAAAAGATAATAAGACTCCAAATAAAAATTATCCACTAGTTGTCACTCATTAATGGCCAATTTTCCTATTAAGTCCCCGATTATCAAATTAAGTGGGTTATTTATGCAAACACCCTTTCATTAACATAAATGTGGGTAATTATGAATTACACCACCAAGAATTGCTCAAATTCAATATTGAAGCCAAAGAAGATCCAAAAGGATGGGAAATTATGAAAAAGGTCCAAAAGGACTTGAAAGAAAAGAAAAGCTTGAAAATGGGTAAATTGCAAGAAGGACCCTGGAATTCAGTATGTTACAGACTGAAATAGATATCTAAACGGATCACATGTCTGATTAATAAAAAGAAAAACCCTAATATGCCATTAGGTGGTCAAAATTTGGATAAGAATGTTATATATAGCTATACTAGGAATATATGCACTTGTTCCCTCTGGTGTGTCTAACATACCCAATGTGTTCCTAGGATGAAAACTTGACCTCATGGACCAAGTATATTTATTGAGACAACCATTAGCCGTGAAGATCAAGCATGTGCAACATGCATTTTCATTTGGATATTTATATGATCCTAATCCCATGTCTCCCAAAATGAGGCAATCATCTTTTATTTGACTCTTTTTATTATTCTGCATGGAGATTCCTAAATTCACAAATTGTTTTTTCTAATTTCATTGAACATAGGGTCTGTGACCCCACTTACCTTATTACTTGGAAATTAAAATATGACTGAACTATTAGTCTTGCTTCTCAATTTATGCATGCACAATATTATAATATTAATCTATAGTAGTAGTGCATGGGCATAATATTTATATATTAGGGCATGTGCTTTCTGCCCGAGGTGTGCTTTTCTACACTTATTTTCTAGGCAACGATCTAATGGTGATATGGCCCTATTTTAGATATATGGTCTACCTCATATATGCATGCAACTATTTTATTAGTGATATTATGAAATGATTAATGGAAAGACACATTATGATGCTCTATTATACTTCAAGTGCCCCATTCTCTTGTTATGCATTCAATGGACTTACCTACTTATTGATAGCCCCTCTTGAATGGGATTCCCCTTTATTATACTATTCTGATCTGAAATGCCTAAACAATTTATTATGCACATACTCATTGGATACTAAACCTTATACCTTTTGTTTTTTTTATGCGTGTTGTTCCCAAACCACCCAGATGTAGGTGTTATAGATAGTGTTGACTCATGAAGACCTTGAATCGTGACTTTAAAGTTTCAAGGATATCTTTAGATGGTCATGTTTTCCTTTACAACCGGTCTTATGTATGATTAGATGTATCGTTATCTGTGTAATTTCACTCCTATGGTAAGGAACAATGTATCAATTTTAGTGAGAACAAATTTATAGTAGTTAAGTTTTTGCACTGCTACTTGAACACTATGATTGATATATCATTCTTGAGAAGTTCAAAAATCATCTTTTACATAAGTGTGGTTGGATTGGATGGATTTATTCCTAATTTAAGTAAGAAATAGATCTTGTCTGGGGTCCCAGTCTTTACACTTCCAATCAATTGTTGGGTTATCTATTCAACCAGTGGGGTCATTCAGTCGACTGGTTGGTATATCCAATTGATCAATTTGCCAGTCCTTGCCTGATGGAGTTGAATAGTCAAGTTGAACAAGTCTCCTTTTTCCTTGTTGTTTCCTAACTTGTATTCAATCAGCCAATTAGGTTATCTCCCATCTACGTGTTGTCCACTTTACCAAATGATAACCAATTGAACAATTCAACCAGTCAATTGATCATTCTAAACCATTTAGTTGACCGTCTGGATTACCCAGTCAACTAGTTCAGTAGGAAATTAGCCTTTGATCATTCAGAATCATTCTAATCATATGTTTGATTGCAAACTTCTTTTCCCTCAAGAATTTTTACTGACTATGCAGGTTCCACATTTTATTGGTAGTGATGTCAGAGACTTCACAAGCAAAGAGCAATATCTAGAAACACATAATTAATATCCAAGTAATTATGATAAGTTGAGAACAACTTCAACCTATAAATGACTAGTGTTACCATGACAGTATAATCCATTTGTCACATATATCATATAAACTAAAGTCATGAAGTAGCATCCTCTTAATATTCAATCTACATCTCTTGAAGTAGATTTGATGATTGAGATTGTGTGAGATTAATATCATACATTCAATCTATGTTCTATTGAGCATAACCATGATTTTCATAGTCTCACTTATCATGTTTCCATGATATCACCTCAACAAGAGTGTCAAATTCCATCTACATCACTCTTAATAATCCATAAGTGTCATAGTGCAACCAAGCACTATATGTATGGCCACCCTTATTTAGGATCACATACAGAGAATAACATATGATCATTGTGTGACTTTAGGTCTAAGATCACAGTAATTACTGTCACATTGAGATATAACTCTAAATGCCACGACATGGCCTCCATGCCTCATTCTCAAGTGGATATATCCAGTACAACTTGTTCTCTATCAAGGGTCCACATATCTGAACTGATATCCAATATCATGACTAAAAAGTCATAGTCATCATTCAACATACAAACTAGTCTTATGTGTTATTGTTGTCCTATAATATCCACAATAATACCTAACTACAGACATAACAAGAATGAATACTCTTTAGTATACATATGATCTCATGTTCAGGTCCTCAACCCAAATCATATGTCATCAAGTCAAAACATTCTTAGGACAGCGTCACATTTATTTATTATCTCAATACTAAAACAAAAATAATAAGTGGAATTGCCTCTTTATTAATAATCAGATGATATACGATGTATCCCTATTACAATCATAACATGATGACTCTCAAGCATACAAACAACAATCATTATCACCCAAGTAATTGGTAAATGGAGAACATCTTCAATCTTTGTGTGACTAGTGTTATGGTGACCATATGATCCCTTTATTTATGATATCTAGATTGAATTCAAGGCAAGGAATCATCATCCTACGAATGTTGAAACTTTGTTCCTTGATCAAGAGTAGACTATTTGAGATACACTTGAGCTCAATATCAAATATGGAGTTTTCATTATCATGGCCATGTATTTCATAGTCTCACTCATCAAATGTCTGTGAAGGGACAAATTCCATCCATGTAACTGACAATAATCCACGTGTCTCATAGCACACCCAACCACTACTTGTACAAAAATTCTTATTGAAGGTCATGTGGATTAGTATTACAATATAATGAAAAATGTGTATCATTATAGTGACTTCAGGTCTAAGGACCACAAACACCATTGTCAGATTGATATATGATTCTGACTACCATTTTTTACTTTCATGTAACATAAACAAGGTGGTCTGTCCAATTACTCTTTTTATTAACAAGCACCTATGTGTTTGACTTGATATCAAATATCACAACCAATGAGACATATCATAAATCAACACACATACTAGTCTTATGTATTATTGTCATCCTAATTTTCACAATAATATTTGAGTAGGGATTTAGACAAGAATGATCATTATTAGCATATACATGATCTCAAGTTCATGCCCTCGACCAAAGATCACGTCATTGAGTGGTACATTCACATAGAATTACAGTCTTTGATCATTATGTCATACTGAAGTAATCATAACAAACATAAATGTCTTTACTATTAAACTGATCAAGTACAAAGTATCCCCACTACAATCATAATATGACCAGATATCAAGGCACACAACCAAAACTTACTACTCATCAAAGCATTCTATGTTGTTAATTCATGTTATACATGCATTGCCCAATTGTATGTCTATTTTAACCTAAAAACACTTACTTTCTCAATATATGGGAATAAGAAAACATCTATCTCTTTATATGCATTTTTCATTCGAAGAGACATTATTTCATACTCATGCTTCTTAAATATTTTGAAGGTTTTAACAAGCTCATTAGTGAAAACTCCACATATAGGAAGTATTTAGTTCGTTTTGGGGTAGTTTATAGTTGATATTACATTCTGGGATCCCAGACATGTTTCTTCTCTATGCTTCAGATACAACTTAGCATTGTAATATTCAGATGTATGTGATGTAAATATAAAATAAGTGTATTATATATGCATGCACCATACATATGAATAGTCACGTGAACATGTATCAAATAGTTTTGGTGGTCATTTTAGATACATATGATGGTTTGTGGACGTGCCACATGCTATTTATTATAGTCTAAATTAAAAAGAAAAAATATTCATGACTCTTTATATATCCCAATTGACAAGAGTATGATTATTGTAAACATTTTTTTATTTTGCCAAAGGGAATGACGATGCCATACACAAAAAGAAGAGACTATTAAAATGGTCATCAAATGCACTAATAGGCAACTTAGAACCTAACTGGGACAAAACCCTAAAAATGGATCTAATTAGGGTTAATGATGAGAATCTAATACATGTATATAGTGTTGTTCTTAATCAGGTGTTGTTTGAGATCTAGATGCTCACGAATAGGTTATGAAATCTCCGAAATTATGTACAATCTTTAAATAGTTATATGACTATGATTTTCTTGTGTAACTCGACCGATGGCTCATCTTCAGAAAATCCATCATAGGATCAGTCGAGTTTCCAACTCGACTTGACCTCATTTTTTGAGACATGGTTATTCATGATCATGGGACTGGGTGTCACAAACACCAAACTCCCATGTTGTTCCCTATTATATATTAAGGCTAAGGTTCCACACTTTATCAACTCCCTCAAAGTTTCTTTATGGGAAAAGTCAGTGGCCTTACTATTGTACATAGTTAAATATTACATCTGTGTAGACAATGATACAATATATAGTACTGGTGGTTACCACATGATATTGAGACTCAATAACCCTTTCCACGGATTTTCCTATTGTTTATTAACAACCAAGGATCCTCACATGTGCCAAATATGTGGTACCCAATTGGTAAAACTAACAATGTACGACTGAGAGGCCGCTAGTTTGAACCCCCAAACGATGAGATGAATGGATCATCATTTTTTTTAAGGATCCTCACATGTATACTTTGTGCAAAGGGCCTATAAACATACATTAGTGAGACTTCATAGCTAGACGTGACAACCTTGTGCCAAAGATGTGGTAGAACTTACAGTGTACGACTGAGAGTTCAAACCTATAATGTGTGCAAAGGGCCTATAAATATACACTAGTGAACCTTCATACCTAGGCATGACAATCTTGTGGTTGACCAAGGTTATCTAGTTAGGACTGTCGATGGGGAGGGTATAGGGAGGATAAGGTCTTACCCTTACACTTACCCACCAAGTGTGACGAGTAAGGGTATGGGTAATTTCCCACTCCACAAATAACCTTACCCTCCCCTTACCCTTACCCTCTTACCCACATGGTAAATAGGGAGGGTAAGGGTGAAGTAGGAAATTTATGTTTATTCAAATTTGTTCTAATATTAACAATAATGATCTAGCTAATACATTTATATATTTAAGAGAAATATTAAGATCTCCTAGAATGACTTTAAATATCCAAAATGATTCTAAGTAATCTTCTACGATATTATATAAATAGTTTGTGTTGTGTTGAATGTGTATAGTATCCTAACGTTGATGTGTTAACAAATAAATTGTTCCCAAAAGATAAAGATTGCTACATTAAAATGATATTAGTTGACAATGGCACAAAGAGTTATTGTTGGGAACATATATATCTTATACCCTCTGAAATGTTGTTGCATCCAAAAAAATAATGCACAAATAGAGTAGATAACACAAACTCACATATGTGTCAAATGGTACATTACAGTTTAAATCTTATTATTATATACATATTTGTCTTACACCACACAAGTATCTAATGGAATGTAGACTATTTTTATACATGTGTCTTGCACCTCTAAAATGGTGTTGCATACACAACCAAGTTAACTACATAAGAAGTAACTAAGAATATCATGTATTGTATGAGAATAATGACCACATAATATTAAATATTCCATAGAATTAAACAACACAATGACTATTCATTTGATATGTTATACATAAATATTTGTGGATAATGGGTTAGAGGGTATGGATAATATCTTAGCGGGTTAGAGGATGGCGGGTAGGGGGGTAAAGGTTAAAAAATGCTTTACCCTTACCCTTCCCCTTCCCCTACAAGGTATGGGTAAAGGATAAATAGATTTTTCCTTACCCATTGACAATCCTATATCTAGCAATTGGACTTAAGGATCTAACTTAATTCTTCAAGCTTGTATAATGTTCACCATATGACGTCTTTCACTGGGCGGTGCAAAAAAGAGAATACAATGGAATCAATGTAGAAAGTTTAAACGTGAGTAAGAAATAAAAAGACTTGTTTAAATGATATCTAAAAGCTATTGTTCCATTCCTTTATTTAGCATATATTGCGTCTTTAACTTTACTAATCCCCTAGATAAAAAAGTAATGAGATCCTCATAACTCACATTGAAAGAAACTTTAAATACACAACTCTCACATTCTTATTAATTCTAAGCTTGAGTGGGTTGTCCGCACACTGACCAAAGATCTCCATTGAGCTCAAATGAGATAAGAGAGAGAGAGAGAGCCTGGACCAATTGATGTTTTGGGTGTTCTAGATTTTGTACATGGCAATATGTATGTTACCACTTCTTTGCTTAATGTAACAATCATGCAATACTCTTCAAGGATCTAGATACATGAGGAGTTAACATACATCGTATAAAAATAATTTTAGGTGGAAATTATTTGACGTTCCAAACTCATACCCTCATTACCAATTTATGTTTATGTTTTCATGAGTATTAATGGCACAATAATAAAAATGTTCTACTAATTGAAATGTACAATTTTTATTATTCTTTGTATAAGGCATGTTTGGATTTATATATATTTTTAATTTTGGATTGTATTTTGGAATCATTTGTAAAAGTTTTATGTTTATTTGCATGATTGGGAAAATAGAGCTACCACATTTTGGTATTTACCAAAATTCTACCGGATGCCAAAATTCAACTTGAGCTTGCTGGTGGACCAAGAAAAAATAAACCCCTCACTCATCAAATTCTACTAACCAAATATAAAATTCAATTTTTTGGATGTTGAAAATGAAACATTTCACAAATACGGGGTTGACAATACAAGATTTTTGAAAATTATGCTAACCAAACATGCCCATAATGATGAGTTTAAGAGGGTAATTACTTGTTAAGAATCGATAACACCTATCTCATCATCCACAAGATAATATATTATGACATAAGATGTTACATGTGATAAAAAAGTTCATAATTGACAATACATAAAGTCTAATACTTTATGTTTTCAAACGACATCTATTTATGCGACAATGTCTCCCACCAATGTTTTGTTGCGGTTGAAAAACTTCTTATTTGTGTGATGATTTCTCTCTCTCACCAACCTTTTGTTGGGGTTACATGAGCTATATTCGAAGTAAATTTCCCATTTTGATACATTGGGTCAAAGATGAAACCAAATCTCTCATCCTCATACATTAGGTCAAAGATGATACAAAAAGTACAACTAAGGCAAGGCTAGCAAGATTTACCAATGAGATTGGAGGATTTACCATAGCACATCGAGTCAAAGCTAACAGGTGAGAGTTATCCCATTGAGTAAGAAATAAAAATAAAAGTTTTTTTGATAAAATTGCATGCATTAATAGAGAGTGAAAAATAGTGCTTACAAACACATAATGTCTGTAAGAAAGTAGCTAAAAAAGGAAAAAAAACTAGGTGGGCATTCGATGAGATGAGGCCCCGCTACCACAGAAAGTTAAAAGAAAAACATGGTGATGCAGCTAAAAAAGATTGTACTTGGGGGAGGCACCCCTTAAACAAAGCCTTAGATCATGAAAGTTCAGAAAGTAGAAGAAAAGTAGTGGCTAAGAGAGTATCTCCAAGCCCAACAGAGATTGGATCTTCAGAAATGAGTGTCGTCTACAATGATGTCCTCCAAGGAGTAGCATCCACCTCCATTTTGATCTCCAAAAATGTTACCCGGATAGATTTCAGCAAGTATCACCTAATTTGAAGTAGAGGCCTATCTTGCAGTGCAATTTGTACATATAAGGTGTAGTTAATGTCAATAAGTATAATCTGGGTGTGTTTAGAGGTGTTATTGGATTTTCTATTGTTTCTCTCTATCTAAATATTCCAAAAGGTATAGACAATCAAGTCCTCTAGACGATGTATAGAGAGTTGTGGTAAGGGTTTTAATCTAGGTACAATCATTGGTGTGAGGAGGTTTTTAAGGTTTGAATAAAGTGGGAAGAAGAAAAACAGAATGTGCATAATGACTGTGCAGTTTGTGAAGAGATGTAGTGTAGTTTCTTCATCTTCTTTGCAAATGTAACATCGTGTTGGTCCCAAGAAACCTCTACGGGTGAGGTTATGGTTAGTAATGATTTTGTTATTTGAGAGCATCCAAAAATGCACCATATTTGATATATGGCCCCTAAACATGAGGTGGGTGTATGTTGTTTTGGGTGTGTAAAGAGATCCCAATTTCCATGAAATCTTGTTGTTAATGTTATATTCAAGTTCGTGAATTATATCCCTCAGAGTGTTGTTGTCAACTTGGTTTTGAAGATGTCTTTTGAGTGAATTTTGCCTATTGTTGGTGACATGTTTGAGTGCTTTGGCAACGTTGAGATTTTTTAGAGATGAAGGGAGAGCATATGAGAGTTTAGATTTTGGATGGTGTTGTGATGGTACCAAGGGTCTGCCTAGAAACTAATATTCTGATGTGCATGTGGGGGGGTACATATGAGATTCTTGATTGTATCCAAGTTTTTGTTGATGTATTTCCAAAGTGGGGAGGAGACGTCATGTGTTGTTTTATACCAAGGTGGTTTGTTTTTGTAATATTTCTGTAGGATAAAGTTTTTCCAGATCTTCTTTGTATTGTTCATAAGGATATTTATGATTTTTGTTATGAGGCAAATGGCATGAATTCTGATGTTTATGATGCCCCATCCCCCGTATTTGAAAGGTGCAGTGATTATACCCCAATTGACCAAATGGAAATGTTTGTGTAGGTTGTTTGATGTGTGGTTGTTCCAAAGGAAGTTTTTTCTAATTTTGCCAATCGTGTTGTGGGTTTTGGTGGGAAAAGGGATGCAGCTAAGAAAGTGGGTCGTGATAGGTGTTATGACACTATTTATAAGAGTGAGTCGGCCTGCTAGATTTAGGAAATTGTTTATCCATGAGTTTAGTTTTCTTTAAATTTTCTCAATGATAGGGTTCCAAATGGAATGGGTTATAGGGTGTGGGGTTATAGGTACCCCAAGATAGTTTATGGGAAAGTTTTCTATTTTTCACTTGAGGAGGTCTTTGTACCTATTGATATTTTGATGTGTAGTCGCTCCAAAGATAGAAAATTTTGTGAGATTTATTCTAAGACCCGAGATGTATGAGAAAAGGCCAATGATACAAATGGTGTTTATGATGGTGGATTCTTCATGCTTAACAAGAATGATTGTGTCATCTGCAAATTGTATGATATTTTCATGACACTCATGGGGAGAGGCTACAAGACCTTGAGCAGTGCCAAGTTTTTGAAAAACCACTAGAGGGGGTGAATAAGGTTTTTATGAAGATTTAAAAATAATAATTCAAACAATCAACCACAAAAGATTAGACAAGGGGACACATGGTTTAGAGTGGTTCCTCCCTTAGCAAATACTAAGGGAGTCAGTCCACTACCCAACTGTTTCCAATTGGGATTTTGAAAGCATCTGTATTTTATTACCTCGCAAGGATGTTACATAAAATACAACTACCTTCCCAAATCCTTCAGACAGCCTTCACCCCGAAGTCGTCTCACCAACTTTGAAGCAGCCTTCACTTGAACTAACTTCAAGATCCCTCTTGAAGTAGCCTTCCTCCTTGAAGTATCTTCCCATTGAGACCTTCTAGAAGTAGTCCAAAGTCCACCTTCTCCTCCAAGAAGACCCTTCTCCACCTGAGAAGGTAGCAACCTCTCCAATCTGCAACCTCCAACCCTAGGAGTAGCAAGGAGAGTACAAGTAATAAAAAGGAACAAGAAGGAAAAATGGAAATTACAATTACCATTGTAGCACAAGGCTTGATTTCCTATATCAAGCGTTTTGATCTCCTAACCAATGTATGTAAAAGTGTAAGTATGGTGGAAAGGAGATTCTAGCCTATAGGACACAAGCTTGTAGCAATGGGAAAGATTAGCAAGTGTAGAAGTTGCTCAATTGCTCACAAGAAAGGATTGCCAATTGTAAGTATGTATGCTCAAGTATTGCTCAAGTGTATTTTGGGTGTCCTAAGGCATGTCCTATTTATAGGAATGGCCTATGAATGCTTAAGGATGTTCTAGACACTTTCTAGGGAGGTCTAAGTGCTCAACTAGTTGTTAGGTATCCACTAATTGCTTTAGCAATAGCTAGTTTATTAATTCTGAAAAGTGCAGACAGAGACAATCTCGGTCGAGAAGTTTGTCGACCAAGAGTCCGTCGGTCGAAGTTTTTATCAACCGAGGGATGGTCTAGAGCAAGTGTATATAACATTCGATTCCAACTCCCAACCACCTTGTCTGCTAGGTCTAATGTCTATAGAACCTTTTAGAAGGATTAACCCGGGAGACTCTCGGTCGAGAAGATGTTTGACCGAGTGTGTCTCGGTTGACAAATAGTTTGACCGAGAATGTCTCTGTTCTGGTGGTTCTAGATGAATACTAAGTGTGTGTATGTGTGTGCAGTTGTGACACTATTATAGGGGATGACCTATCTAAGTGTTGTAAGTGGCTAGGGAAGATCTAAACACTTAATTTACATGATATCTAAGTACTTGTAGATTATATACTTGTACAAGTTTTACATTTGATTACAATCATGAAATAAAAGCATTTTGAGCATATAGATCTTCCAAAGGTTTGTCATCCACCTTGTTCCTGCAACACTCAAGTAGCACGTTAGATCCACAAGAATGAAATATTTGTCATCATCAAAACATAGGGATTATAATAATGTCCAATTTAGCCAACAATCTCCCCCTTTTTGAAGATGACAAAACATTTCCAGAATATAAAATAAGGAAATATAAATCGTGTGAGTTTCATACCTGAAGTTTACCTTTTGTAGTGATTCTCTTATTTACAAGTATGTGCTAGCTGAGAGATTATGAAACTCATTTTACTTTACGTGATTGATTTTATATTATTTCTCCCCCTTTATCATTTCAAAAATATAGCCAAGATAACCATGACTTTTATTACTCCCCCTTAATTTGATAATTTGATGCTCAATTTTTTAAAGCAAGGGTAGCTAGCATAATTTAATGCAAACCACTTATTTTTATGTCAAATTTAGCCACAATTTGTTTCTCAATCATTTGCAAAAGATGTTAAGCCTTGAAATGATATGAGATCCTTTTAGATCCATGTCATATGTGTATTGATTTCTCATCCATTTTACAAGGGATGTTAAGTCCTAAAAATGACATGAGAATCCTTTAGGCTCATGAATATATTTAATAGTTTCTCAACCATTTACAAGGGATGTTAAGCTATGAAATGATATGAGATTCTTTGATGCTTATAGTAGAATCAACGAACGTATCTCTAACCAAATACACTGGATGTTAAGCCCTAATTTGTTTAGAGAATTCCATTAAGGACAAGATATACATTATGTTCATAAATATTGTAGGTTCCTTTATTTTCATAACCAAGATTACTTTAAGATACTAAGGTCATAACTTGTTTCAAATTTTCTTTGCAAAGTTTTTGTGAACTCCCCCTTAATCTTATAATCAAGATAATTTAAGGATTCTAAGGTCATAATAAGCATTAGATCATAATAAGTTAACCTTTTATGCACTAAAGTCTTGTTTTCAATATACTAAGATTGATTGCAAGAAAATGATTTACAAATAAGCATTTGGTCAAGCTTATTTTAGGTCGACCTTGACTTCGACCAGGGCGCCCCTCAGTCGAACTTTATTTCGACCAAGAGGCATTTTCTACAGATTTACAATTTAAGCACTCTCATTGAGTTACACATTAATGTGAAACATAAAGTCTTTATGTAATATGATCAAATGTATATCAATCTGAAGCACTTTGTGTGATACCTATTTTGAAGAAGTTTTATCAATTGAAAACTTAATATAGGCATCACAATGAAGTCTTTGTTCTTAATTTTCTTAGAGCAAGTTATATTCTAAGCAAATTTTCAAAATGTATGTTCTTCATGAAATAAGGAATTTTGATATCCACAGTGATTGTTCTTCTTGCAAAAAGGCAGTAGAACTACATCTACAACATGTTCAATCATAGAAAGAATGTAGTTTTCAATCATTTATTTATAAGCAGGTTTATTTGCATCAATAGAAATTTCCATAAGTCATGTTGCCACCATGATGCAAAATTATATCCTAGGAGCAATCCTATGTAGAATTTTAAGCAATACATGAATTTAGTGCCTTGATCTTGATTTGGTTATAATCGATTTTAAATGTAACACTGAAATAGCTCTTTATTCTAAACAAGTCTCTTATTTTAAACTTATTTTTAGATTTAGAATCAGTCATCCTTGAGTATAAATTAAGAACAAGTTTTATATCCCATAGAACTCAAGTTTTTTAAAATCAAGACTTTAATTCTGATTACTCGAAATAAACAACTAGACCAGACATTAATATTCTTGTTCTAAGAAACAAACTATTTAGCTTGCCATAGTGTCATCTAGCAAAAATAATTCATTTATTACTTGGGATGATACAAGCCATGCACACGATAATCATTATCTATCATGTGAAGATGCATTTATGCCATAGAGATTTACTATTATGCAAAATGGTGTTTTCAATGATAACATCATCTTTATATGTAATGAGCTGAATCACAATGATCATCTTGAAAACAATATCCATTCATGGTTTGTATATATAGATCAAAGACTATTTTAAGCAAACCAAGTAAAAGATGGAACACAATGATCATGATAAAACAGTAAAGGCATATCCATAACACAATGATCATGATAGAACAATAGAAGCATATCCATAATTTCATGAAATACAGTGATTATGATCATTTAAAAGCAAATTTCAAGACACATGATTTTTATATAGATAGATCAAGAAATACTTAGGACAAACCATGTGGATTATGATAAAAAAACAATTTCCTTGATTAAACCAACATGGTTCATAATTTTTAGTTTTAAGCCATGCCATGTAGGAGAAGAACCAAGATATATGACTTATTTTTGCAATACAGCATGTCTTCTTGCAGTATAGATCAGCATCATTTTTCTTTGCAAGCAACATTTTCACATCAATTTTAGTAAAATCAATTTTTTTCTCTTGTATATTTGATAGATACAATTTAATCATGAAAAGTATTAAGTTTTGATGCTCATATATTCTTCCTTTTGATTGGGATCATTCAAATATTTAAAGCATAAGAATATGTAAAGTTCATTACATACTTAAGTTGATTGCAATTGAAGTGTCTTGTTTTTATTAAACAGTTCTGTCAGAGTTTCACTCGGTCGACAAAGTTCTCGATCGACATTATCTCGGTCGACAACTTTCTCGGCCGAGAATGTTACTGGTTCTTCAGAAAAAAAATACAGATTTAAGGTAGAAATCCGATTGGTCGACCAATTTCTCGACCGATATTGTCTTGGTCGAATATTTTGTCGATCGAGATTGTTTTTGTAGTGTTTTCAGTAGTTATTTCCAAGTAAAACATAGATCACTTCCAATTCAATTATGCAATTTAAAACTCAGTTTAGTTGAGATAAAACATTTAAGTATCAAAGTAACATTTAAGTCAAATCTCAACTAATCATATTTAAATCTCTAAGTTTTAGGAACCCAAACTAAAACAAGTTATTAAAGATGTGTCTCTGTAGGTTTATTTAAAAATGTGTATTTTCAAGTTAGAAATTTTAATTACTTGAATCAATTTGTTATCTCATTATGTTAAGTCGAGATAGACATGAAGATATGCAATTTAGAGTCTTTGGTCATATCTCAACTTAATTTAATTTATTTAGTTTGGGGGTTTTGGAACCCATACCAACTCAACATCCTTTTTCTTGTAAGGACATGAGAAGGAATAATGTCCAAGACGCAAAAAATAATGGCAACATATAGAATCAGTCTCATTTCTCTTTTTATGAGTTTGATCTAGATTTTTCTTGGGTACATATGTATACTTGCCTTTAGGTACATACATAGATTGAGTCTTTGTCACTTGTGTCCTTCCCCCACTAGGTTTTTGATAGGATTTTCCTTTAGGCTTGTAACCTAGTCCTCTCATTCCAATTTGACCATGAGAATCATTTAAGATCTTATCAAGAACATCATTGTTTCTTAAGCTACTAACTTCTTGTTGTAACTTAGCAATCTCATCCATTCTCTTTTTGATATCTAACTTTGATTGATCTAGATTAGATAATAAAGAATCTCTTTCTTTCACAATAGTATCATAATCTAGATGAGTGCATAGGATAGGTTGAGTTTGAAAATAATTTAACTTTGCAAACAGTCCAACCTTTTCTTGAGAAAGAATATCATAATTTGTTTCTAGAGTAAAAATCTTCACATTACAATCACTTAGAGATGATTTCAAAGTACTATTTTTAGAAATAATACCATCCTTTTCAAATCCAAGATCATTTAATTTAGTATACATATCTTCATTTTCAGATGTGAGAGCAAGAAGTTTAGCATGTAACTCATCATTTGCTTTGTTAGATTTCTTTAATTTCTTCTTGCACCGAATATACTTATCATGTGTCTCTTGAAGGCTAGCAATTAACTCTTCTTTAGATAAATCAAAAAGGCTTACCTCTTCTTCTTCTTCACTTGTTGTAGCAATAAGACATTCTTTATGCACATCTTCCTTCTTTAACCTCCATGGACATCTAGGTGTTGTGTGTCTTATTCCTAAGCACCAATTACAGCTTGTTGAAGATTGGTCCAAGCTTCTCCTTTGCTTGCGGTTGTAGACACCACCACCCTCCATTCTTCAAGACTCGATTAGAGCTCCTTGAAGCCTGCTCTGATACCAATTAAAAAACCACTAGAGGGGGTGAATAGGGTTTTTATGAAGATTTAAAAATAAAAATTCAAACAATCAAACACAAAAGATTAGACAAGGGGACACAGGGTTTAGAGTGGTTCCACCCTTAGCAAATACTAAGGGAGTCAGTCCACTACCCAATTGTTTCCAATTGGGATTTTGAAAGCACCTGTATTTTATTACCTCACAAGGATGTTACATAAAATACAACTATCTTCCCAAACCCTTTAGACAACCTTCACCCCGAAGTCGTCTCACCAACTTTGAAGTAGCCTTCACTTGAAGTAACTTTAAGCTCCACCTTGAAGTAGCCTTCCTCCTTGAAGTAGCTTCCTGTTGAGACCTTCTAGAAGTAGTCCAAAGTCCACCTTCTCCTCTGAGAAGACCCTTCTCCACCTGAGAAGGTAGCACCCTCTCCAATCCACAGCCTCCAACCCTAGGAGTATCAAGGAGAGTACAAGTAATAAAAAGGAACAAGAAGGAAAAATGGAAATTATAATTACCATTGTAGCACAAGGCTTGATTTCCTATATCAAACATTTTGATCTCCTAACCAATGTGTGTGAAAGTGTATGTAACACCCGGGCCCACTTCCCAAGGCTCTAGTAGAGTTTTAAGAATGACGACTGGCCCTACAGACCACCACTAGCCTTAACTGCGCGCTTTATCCTCACTCACGCGCAAGCCAGGGTCAACTTCCCGACTGGTCACCCATCCCATTACTACTCCAAGCCGAGCACATTTAACTATGGAGTTCTTTAGTGATGGGCTCCCGGAAAAGGAGGTGCACCTTGGTGATATAGGTAGTCCAATCATTCCTTTTAAGATCATGTTATCTGAGGCCTCAAATCCTGGATTGTTACAATCTCCCCCACTTAGGCTCTTGATGTCCTCGTCAAGGCTCAACTATAAGGCCTCATAATCTCTTCCCCATTTCAGTGCAGACCCACAATGTCCCATGGACACCCAGCTCCCGATCACGGAATACCACCCAGACCCACAATGTCCCATGAACAACCCTTTCCTACATGCCTGGACCGCATGGCTCAAGACTAGAATGCCATGTCCATGTGGGCCCCACCTACTGGAGGGGTTATGGCTCTGATACCATTTTTAACACCCGGGCCCACTGCCCAAGGCTCTAGTAGAGATTCAGGAATGACGACTGGCCCTACAGACCACCACTAGCCTTAACTGTGCGCTTTATCCTCACTCACGTGCAAGCCGAGGTGAACTTCCTGACTGGTCACCCATCCAAGTATTACTCCAAGTCGAGCACGCTTAACTATAGAGTTCTTTAGTGATGGGCTCCCAGAAAAGGAGGTGCACCTTGGTGATATAGGTAGTCCAATCATTTCTTTTAAGATCATGTTATCTGAGGCCTCAAATCCTGGGATGTTATAGTGTAAGTATGGTGGAAAGGAGATTCTAGCCTATAGGACACGAGCTTGTAGTAATGGAAAAGATTAGCAAGTGTAGAAGTTGCTCAATTGCTCACAAGAAAGGATTGCCAATTGCAAGTATGTATGCTCAAGTATTGCACAAGTGTATTTTGGGTGTCTTAAGGCATGTCCTATTTATAGGAATGGCCTATGAATGCTTAAGGACGTTCTAGACACTTTCTAGGGGGTTCTAAGTGCTCAACTAGCAGTTAGGTATCCACTAATTGCTTTAGCAATGACTAGTTTATTAATTCTGAAAAGTGCAGACAGAGACAATCTCGGTCGAGAAGTTTGTCAACCGAGAGTCCGTCGGTCGAAGTTTTTGTCGATCGAGGGACGGTCTGGAGCAAATGTATATAACGTTCGATTCCAACTCCCAACCACCTTGTCTGCTAGGTCTAACGGCTATAGAACCTTTTAGAAGGATTAACCCAGGAGACTCTCAGTCGAGAAGATGTTTGACAGAGAATGTCTCTATTCTGGTGGTTCTAGATGAATACTAAGTGTGTGTATGAGTGTGCAGTTGTAACACTATTATAGGGGATGACCTATCTAAGTGTTGTAAGTAGCAAGGGAAGATCTAAACGCTTGATTTACATGATATCTAAGTACTTGTACATTATATAGTTGTACAAGTTTTTACATTTGATTACAATCATGAAATTAAAGCATTTTGAGCCTATAGATCTTCCAAGGTTTGTCATCCACCTTGTTCCTACAATACTCAAGTAGCACGTTAGATCCACAAGAATGAAATGTTTTTCATCATCAAAACAAAGAGATTATAATAATGTCTAATTTAGCCAACAATTTTATCATGTTGGTAAGGATGGATGTAACAATGATGAAAAGGTATGGAGGGAGAGGGTCACCTAGTCTAAGCCTGTTGGTGTTGTGAAAAAAATCTAAGGGTGGTCCATTGATGATAGTGGAGAAGTAGTTTGTGGAGATACAAGCATGGATCCAGTGGTTCCAGGTGTTTGGAAAGCCATATCCAACCATGACATTGATGAGACAATCCCAATTAATGTAGTCGAAGGCTTTTTCAAAATTTAATTTGATTGCTAGAAGAGGTGTTTTGTTTTTGTGGCAGAGGTGCAGGGTTTCATTAACCACGATAAAAGCATCGTGAATGCTTCAGTTTTTGAGAAAAGTATTTTGGTTATGTGAAATGATGTTATACAGTTGGGGTTTGATGCGGTTTGAAATGACTTTAGCAATGATCATATATGAAGTGCTTATGAGGCTGATGGGTCTGAATTGTGAAATCTGATCAGGATGGGTAACTTTTTTGATAAGGGATATGTTGGTGTCGTTTACGAGTTTAAGAATATTGTGAATGTTTGTGTTGTGATGTATGACTTTTAGAAGTTTTAGGAAGTCTCCCTTGATGTGGTTCCAATTTGCCAGATAGAATTCAATATTGAAACCATCAGGGCCTCATGATTTGTTTTTGTCGAGTGAGTGGACAACCAAGTCTAGTTCATTAGTGGTGAAAGGGATGATGATGGTCTGTGGTGAGGTGATATAACAGCCATATAATTTCTTCCATTGGATGGAATTGAAAAAGATAGGCTTGTGGTTAGTATTGAAAATGTAGTTGAAATGTTGAACAATGTGTGTAGTAATCAAATGCTTATTTGATGTGATGGTTCCATTTATGCTTAACTTAGCTGTGATGTTTTTGCGAGTGTTGTTATTACAAGTTTTGTGGAAATATTTGGTATTTTTATCACCCTCCTTTTCCCATTTTATTTTAACTCGTTGCCTCCAAATTGTGTCAAGACAAAGTTTAATGTAGGGCTGAGCATCGGTCAAGAACCGGACCGGACCAGACCGAATTTGAACAAATATATGGACCGCAGACCGGACCGTTTCGAGGTAGGACCCGACCGTTTTGTGCTAGGACCGGACCGGACCGTTTGGACCGTAATCAACCTTTTTTACATGTTTTACAACTTATTTAATTGTACAAAATTGATAATCTTAGTCACTTCTAACAATTATATAACTTTAGTATCAAACATTTATACTAATAGTTATTATATATGTACTTTATTTGTAATTATTATAGAACACACCTTCAAATATACATGAATTTTATATAAAAATCAATATGCGGTCCGGATCGGACCGGATCGAAGACCGAACTCATCAAAATTCCCGGACTGTGGACCGGACCGAACATAAAATGGACCAGACCAGACCGAACCGAATTGAGCAGTCCGGTCCGGTTTTGCGGTCTGGACCATTATTTGCTCACCCCTAGTTTAATGTGATCTAGATCGGCTTTAACTGTGAGAACAAGGGTTGGGTCAGCTGTAGGATCACTATCTACGAATAAGTGTTGATGTTCAAGATCATCAAGTTTTTGCGAGAGATTCCCGATAGTTTCTTTTTGCCAACTTTTCAGTTTATTTCTGATACTCTTGTTGTTGTTGTGAATGTCATAACCTATATTTCTGGTATGAGTGTCTGCTAAGACCCAATTTCTCTGGCAAAGGTTTAGACATGTTGGATTTGTAATCCATAAGTTTTCAAAATGAAAAGGTTTGTGTCCCATTTTTCTTGTTTGGTATTTATGATGATGGGGAAGTGGTCCGAGATGGGTTGGTGAGCCACATATACAAAGGAGTGGGAATATTCATCTTCCCATTTAATGGAGTAAATGAAGTGGTTAAGTCTTGTCCAGGTGGTTAATGGAGTCCAAGTGTAGCAGACATTTGCATGTGATAGATTAATCATGTTGTAGTTTTGTAACAGAAATAAAAGTATAAATTCTCAAATAAAACTTTTGTATATAAGAAAATGATATAAATTTGGAAACGCAAAAGCTATAGCCCCTGTTTGGGAATGGACTGGGATTTCGTAGTCTGGACTGGATTAGACGGGGTTAGTCAGGATCAAGTCTGATTCTGTTTGACAACCCAGTCTGATTCTGTTTGGAAACCCAGTCTGATTCTGGTCAGCTGGTCTGGTTTGAGTCTGGTTTCAGTCTGATTTTGTTTGACTACCAGTCTGGACTCAGTGTTATTTTGTTTGACAACCTTGTCATGATCTTAGTGATTTTGTCAATGCATGACAATTTTAAAAATACAAAACTATGATGATGACTTGAGAATGATTGTGTTTGTATGTATTGATTTAAAATACATGACAATTTCAAAAATACAAAACTATGATGGCACTCCATTTTTTTGTATATATGATTCAAAATAAAATAACAGAGGTGATATCTCGGATATTGGTCAAAGCTATTATTTTTTAACCCATTATCACCGTCTTGCCAAATAGCAGAGTACATGAAACCTATCGTAAATGGAAATAATTACCGAAATTAGTCAAAAGTTTAACACGCGTCAAAGAAATTTGATTAATAATAGATATACGCCAAATAAATTCATATGTTTATACTAGACATGGAATGAATAAAGGGCTCGGTAGTTGGATACCTCACCGTCGTCACCCTCCCTGAGGAAGATGACCCGCTAGAGAGATGCTATGATACTCCTCCAACCAATTGGTGAGGGGCATCCGAAGACATGCATATTCATCCACACTGGTGACAATATTGTTCTATTGTGCTAGCCATCAGTACTGCAACCCCAATTTGGGAGAGGGATAGTTTGGGGCGGAGAAGTAGTCGAACGAGTCATCTCCACCAAGGTCCTCTGGTTAAGATCATCTGTATCGTTGCTCCCCTCCAACCCATTAGCGTGTGGTCGTGGCGGCTCCGCGCCCCTGGCCTACCCCCTCCGGTGGGGTTCTGCTATTGATGGCCCCGACGCTGGCCCTCCCTGCTTCACCGCGTGTGGGGGATTCTTCGTCCTGGCGGCTCGTGCTTCTCCGATCCTGCGTGGTGGCTGATCGCACTCCTCTGTGGTCCTTGCTCCATGGCCTGGGCGGCTTCGGGCTCTACCTGCCTTGGCCCCCTCGGCTTCTCCGCCGCCGCCTGCGTGGTGGTCTCTCCGTCGACCCCTTGGTGGTTCACCGACGGCTTCTGCTCCGCGCGGTGTTGGGCCCCTTGACCGGCCTAAATCGCGCGTCCTAAAATTGGAGGCGGATTTTAGGTAGTCGAGCTTTTACATTTATAAACTCGAATCCTTCTAGGCCCCCGCAACTTTGTTTACGGGGTCGAAGTAGATATACGGGGTCGAACACAGGGACAAGGGGGGTAGTGTTGAGAACCCAGAATCGACACGCTACACTCCGGCAGGTATAAAGAGATGATAAATTCCCTAGGAGGGAAGCATAAAGATGTCACGAACAAAACAAGAAAACTATCTCCAAGTGGAGTTACTAGAAATATTTAAGGTTTTAAGCATTTAGCAGTTTTTAGGGGTTTTCATGCAACAGAAACAGAAGGATACACTCGGAGCTAAGGCGAGGTATGAAGGATAAAACTGCGGTAAAGCAAGTGGCGGTAGGACCAATCCTGTACCCCTCCTCTCGAAGCGGGCACCTCTAACAAGGCATCGGTTCCACTCTAGGGGTCACCGGACTCAAATTAGAGTGGAAATATTACTAAAGCAACTCCGTTCCGGGCACTCTCGTACTCCAGAATCGGACCAAACACTAGAGCCACAACACAACTCTCGAAGTTGTTGCGACGGGAAAACACGAGTCGATAGCTAAGCGAAACGCGATCCAAAACATGCAAGCTAGAGTTTAGATACCAAACATAGCAGTCATCCAACATATTACACCAAGCATAGAGCAGCAAGTAAGTAAGCTTTTCTATTTCTATAAGCATTAAAGGTCTTAATTACAATGCATGAGTAAAGAATTAAATAACAGAATCAAAGATATGTGTCGCCTTCTTGATATAGAAGGGCGACAGGCTACAGTAACCATCCCGCCCGATATCGGATAGGGGCCTAGCCCGATACAGCCGTGTCGGGCGGCACGCTCTCTCAAGCAGCACACCGCGACAGGCGACTGCATCGCTCAAGGACCTGGCTGATACACTCAAGTCGGGCGGCACACCCTCTCGGGCGACACGCCTGACGGGCAGAGCGTATCGGGTTCAGTATCGTGCCGGGCATGGAGCTGCGTATCCTACTGCCGGGCCCTGGTGTCGGGCACTCGTGTCGCGTATCTACATAGGCCGATATCGGCTCTCAGTGTCGCCCGGTACAGTCCTAGGTGAACCAATCCCCTCCCTCTCGGGATGAGGAAGAGCTCACCTAGTGTCGTCCTGTACGAACACTGGAGCACGATACGCCTTCTCTCGCAGCCTCGGCGAAGATCACTCGACTCTCCGCAACCTGAAGTGGCCAAGCTTGTGCGAACTGTCTAAGCTGTCTTTTCGGCTCCCTGTAGCTGCTATGTATAGGCAGCTGGTCGGGGGAAGATATGGTGCTCGAAGCGCCACGTGTCCTCCTTTCTGCCGTTCAGTCGGTGGTCGGCTGACGCGGGTATCGCCCGGTATCGCCCGACACAAGGAGGTCGGTTGTCGGGCGTCGTAGCGAGAGGCGCCTGCCGGTGGGTGGTCGATATCGCGTGGCAACCGGAGTAACTGCGGCGCGCTTGGCTCCCTGTCGGGTAAAGAGGCGTGTCGTCCATCGCGCAGCCCTGCCGGTCAGCGTGTGTATCGGGCGTCAGGGGGGCCGAGACAGTCTTGGACTTATTTGCGGGTCGGAACGGCCTTATTGGTGTTAAATGGGCCAAAATAGGAGGAAACTCTGCAAAAGATGGAAATATTGGACTGAGAGCATTGCTTTGCCAATTATTACGGAAATGCATATAAAAGTGAGGAAAACAACCGAAAAGGACAGTTTTGATAACAGAATAAAGGCCAAAAACATAACAAAAATTGGTGTTATCACTCCTCCTTCTCCGGGGGTTCACCCCTCTCTGTGGGTGGCGCCGGGCCTTGTGTGGTGTGGCCTCGTCTCCTCGGTTGGTGCTGAGCTACCCCGTCCCATGGACAATACGAAACAAGGCACCAAACCGCGCATGGAGAAGTATGGTGGATAGTTTAGTCAAGGGTGGACTCATGGTCGTGCCTTAAGACGGTGAAGATATGGAGTCGCTCACCGATGAAGAGGGGAGTCGGAGAGGGGACTTGGGAGAAGAGAGGCGAAGAGGGTAGTCAGGAGGAAAGAGGTGAAGAGGGAAGTCGGGAGGAGAGAGGTGAAGAGGGGAGTTAGAGAGGAGATTTTTCGGGAGTGGAGTCGGGGTCACGGGAGAAGAAATCGACCGTAAATCAGACTGAGAATCCAAATCCCGCTCGAAGCAGGACTGACTTGGTCTGGTTTTGGGGATTACGAAATCCAAAACGGTGATTGTTATCTCATTACCAACCAAACACCAAGCCTGCGTTTGGCACATGACTGGGATTCTGAAATCTGGACTGGGTTAGTCAGGGTTAGTCTGGATTCCGGTGCTGGGGCAGTCAGGATGCAGTCTGATTCTGGTCAGCTGGTCTGATTACAGTCTGACTGCAGTCTGAATCTGTTTGGCTGGAAGTCTGATTCTGTTTGGCAGCGTAGTCAGTATCTGCTTATTCTGTCATGTTCTTGCATCACTGTTTGAACAAGTACGCAGAATGTGTATTTGTGATGTCATTTCAACGTAAGTTTATAATATATTAAAAATATATTTTATTTGTATTGTGTAGGTGTTATTTTGTATATTTATGAATACAAGGTTATCTTCAAAGAATAAGGTATGTGTAGTTGTGTTGTCGCTTAAGCAGAAGTTGGCTGAAGTGTATTATATACTAAATAACAAATACATAATATAATTAATGTATTTAAATTAAATAGTAGCAAAGGTGCGTAGCATGTCTGTAGCAGAACGTAATACCACATAAATTAAAAGATAATATATTGTTGGTTCTCGGGCAAATACATATGTAACATAGAAAATGAAACGAGAGGTCTGCCCTGGACCTAGACAACGACATATTTACACAATCTAAGTTGGTGATCAAGCAGGCAACTTCATGCTTCGTCGTTCTTCATGGCCTCGTCGTACTCTTCCCACGACACAGGACAGGGTTCGTCCAACACTTGATTTGTTTCCTGTTTGCTGGCGTCTTTTGGCCAGTCGAACAACAACGGCAGATTGTGAGTAGGAGGAAACAAGGCTCGCAACATTTGGGCCCTCATTTGGCTTGTTCCTTTGGCTTGTTCGTCTCTCTCATTTGGGCCCTCATCGCGTGGAGGCTCGCAACATGGTTTTTTGCATAAAAGGTTATCTTCAACAAATTTATGAATTTTTTCTGGTGACTTCAAAAGTTTTTCAAATTTTTTCGTTGCCTTTTCCTTTGCACGCGATGTCGACATCTATAATTAATAAAAACAAAGGTATGAACAAATAACATAATTCGTAAATTAACTGTGGCAATAAGATAATAATGA
Organism: Alisma plantago-aquatica; assembly: GCA_963693085.1. Lineage (NCBI taxonomy): Eukaryota > Viridiplantae > Streptophyta > Magnoliopsida > Alismatales > Alismataceae > Alisma > Alisma plantago-aquatica. The sequence continues at coordinate 1,229,007,025 of OY856412.1, forward strand.
AGTAGGAAATTTGATCGCATTATGGTAGCAACATATAATAATGCAACACATAAGTAGACAGTGTAAATTGTTTCGACGCAAAAACACAACTACATTTAGGACAAATGTTACAAGTTCATTTGTTTATTTCAATTGTCAGTGCTAAAAAAAATCCCTGGTGGGTAAGTGCGACGCGTCGTCAAGAAGTTGCGTTCAATGCCTTGTTGCGCGGCCAATGTGGGGGAGGCAATAAATCTGCCAATATGAACATATTGTCTCTTACAAACTCTCTCTTGATGTATTGCCATCGCATTTGCAACTCAGGCAATGAAATGTAAGGGCTTTCAGTTATGTATACGAACTGGTGCCATGCCTCCATCCAAGCCTGTGTAGAGTATACTCCATTCACACATCTACCCACGTGATATTGGGTTCTCATCAAACCCCTGAGAACCATATCAAGCTCGTGCGACCAGATAAAAGACGATGTCGGCGGTTGGCCAGCCATATCACAGATTCTGTAAGTAATATATTTTTCAAAAAGTAAGGGTGTATATCACAATTAATTGTATTATTTGGTTAGAGCTAACGTGAAGAAAAAATTCGAATAATAATATACATCATTACTAAAACACTCATCAACATGAAGAAAAATTTCATACCGCTTAAAATGTAATATGACGTTTATAAAAGTGCCTAAATTAAACAAGTGTATGATGTTCATAACATCCATTGATAGTCATTCTAAACAGAGAAGACAATGTAAATGCATTTGCCATTCAATGTCATGGAGTCATTTGAGGTGAAGGGATGTCGAGAAGCATACGACAATCTTCCTCAAGACTGGCAACGTTGCGTTCTAAAACCTCATGCTCATACTTTTTCGTAGCGTATAATTCATCGTAGTTGTAATGAATTTCAACAAAGTCCTTCATGTTCATCGCCTGACCCCACACTGACTTGCACTCAACAGTTAGTAACATAATCTCCGCTTTCAATGAATCAATTGTTGGGGGGAGATCGACTGCCCAATGGAAGTATATGCATCGGTCTTTTCCCTAAAATGTAGTTCGAGGTACAAGTTAATGGCAAAGAATGCAGAGCCTCGACAAGGATAGTATATTATTTATTGATGTACTATCACACCTCACGAGTAGGGCATATGTAATACATTTCGCCCGGCCTTTGACTCAAAATGGCAAAGTCATATAACCCTGCATCCTCTGTGTTAAGCCGTAAGGCTGCATTTAGCTCACAATCACACCTCGGAACCTCAGATGGAATCATCGACATCTAATAAAACAGAATTGACGATTAATAGAAAAATATCGGGTTGATGACATAGTTTTCAAAGATAATATGAAGACCGAGTAGCTAATTGTTGCAACAGAAAATTGGAGTTCATTTAGACATGTCATAATATAGTATATCTATGACGTATTGTATCCATCTTCTTCTGATGAAGAGTCATTATCGCTCGTAATTTGAAGTCGGTGGCGAAGATATCAGCACCTCTCCCGCATACTTGAAATTTCTTCTTGTAACCTATCTGTGTCTGCTCTGGTTGAATAGACAAAGGCACAATGTTCTGACCAGAACTTACGTTCGCTACGTGCATATGCGAGTTGTGATACCATTGCATCCCTAATTGCAGTCAGCGTAGCCACTGTAGGTGGTACTTGCTGCGCGGGCAACCTCATATGGCATCTGGTTTGTACAAGACCCCTACCACATGTAAAATATGGCCTGTGGGGATTGTTGTCTTCAAACCGTCCATTTGCCGCATCTGTGGCATCCATGTACACTCGTACGGTGCACTGCAGACCACATGGGCACGACGGCATGTCTTTGTCCATTTTTAGACAGAAAACCTAATGAGACATAATTTCACATTGTTTATAAGTAGGCAAATAAAACGGTGAACAATAAAGTTTGAGAACAAAAGTTGGTTGTTAGGTTACACAGATAAGGGAGTAAGTGAAACATGTTGTACAACATGTTTCAATGTATGCAAGTTACAAAAGAAATGTATAAATCACTGATTTGCCCACATAGAATTGGCAACAGTTTCGCGCAAGACATCTCCCTCTCTAGCATCGACCTGGCTTGTTTGTTGCAGAGAACTCAATTCGTTCGAGATATCAGTGGTAGTATGAGGGTCATCCAAGTTTTCGTCTATCATAGGATCGCCATCATTTTGGTGTCGGATAAAATTGTGAATGATACAACAAGCCATTACAATCCGAGACTGAGACTGCACGGGAAAAGTTGCTCCTTTACGAAAGTACGAAAACCTCTTCTTCAACACACCAAAGGCTCGCTCGACAACGTTACGTAGTTGAGCATGTCGGTGGTTGAACATTTCCTTTTTGCTTGTGTATGAGCCTCTATTACCCCGATACTCTGCTATATGGTAAGCAACGTTTCGATATGGTGCAAGAAATTTCCTGGTGTTGGCGTACCCTGCATCAACAAGATAGTACTTCCCAGCGGGTACTTTGAACCCGCCTGTGGTTGTAGCTGCCTGAAGTACCCTTTGGTCAGCATCAGATCCCTCCCAACCAGTCATGATATATGTAAACTCCATTGAGAAGTCGACTGCAGCCATGACATTCATGGAAACATTCTCTTTTCTATTTCTATATCGGTTCTGCTTTTCGCGCTTCACCAAAACGGGGATGTGTGTCCCGTCAATTGCCCCAATGGCATCCTAAGACAAGTATATAAGAAAAACGCAAGTAAATACCAAACTCAACGATGACGATAGTGGTTATATTAACAATGGAATGGGCAATGGTCAACTAAGTGATGGTCATACCTTGAAGTAAGGGTAAAATCTTAGACTCTCCCCGATGCGGCGGTTTGGAGTTGTGGATGCAGTTGGCATGACAATATATTCACTGCACAAAGCACACACTGCATCCAACACCTCGTTAAACTTTCTACGTATGGTCTCACCACTGTGAATGTAGTCCTCAGCAAGAACACGGTTGGTATGGCCATGGCCAACCATCTGAAGGAAGTAGCAAACTGCCTCCACTGATGACACACCTCTTGTACTTTTCAACAAACCTCGGCCCTCAAGTTTGTCAACAAATGCTAAAACCGTGTTGGGTAGCATACGATACAGATCGTACGCCCTCCTTTCATGGCCGGTTATTATTTCTAAAACCTTTTGATGGCCGCTCCTAATACTAACCGATCTCGGTATTGGTTGGTGTGTGGTTGAGGCGTCTGAATTTCCCATGATATTGTGGGAAATTTGGTCGGCTATTTGGTAGGATATTGTGTTACCAATGTCATAAGCCGGAGCAGACATAACATGCAGTAGTTGTAGAATGTCATCAGTTGTTTCATATTGATGCATACCAGCCATAACATCTATAATTAAAAGAAATTATCTGCATCAGGGAAATATCGAGATATTGCAGATATGAAATTATGGCTTGTTCCATTAAAACCATTACATAGTACTATAGTTCAGAGCTTGTTCCCAACAGAATAAAATAGTACAACAACAACTGAATAAAATAGTACAACAACAACTTCTGATAAAGTTCATCAAATAAAAGGCAGGATACTGATTTACTTATTAAATTAGTCAACCTCAAAAGTACGGTGTAGATTGTGGCGTGAAGGGTGATTGTGATGCAGAAGCTGCAGAAGCTGTGTTCTTCATTTCCCACAAGTCTTGCAACCAAATGGTAATTTTGTGTGGGGTGTCCATAAGGCTTAGGTAAATATTACGGTTAGATGGATCTTTTATGGCATGCACAAGAGTGGTAAAAACTGGGACAGGGGCGTCAGGGTCGGTTGCATGAAAGTGGTGCAAAATGGTTTGGTATTCGTCTTTATCATTACACCTAGCAGCAATTCCGCTGCCCATCTCATGTACCTTAGAAAACACCTTTGTGAATTCAGACACAACATCATTAGACAGGACACAATTGTCCTGTGAGCTTGATGCTCGCTTCCTACGTCTGATCGTGGTGGGAGTCGTTGCAGCAGCACCTTGGTTGTGCGATCCGCCATTGGTGTCCTCACTTTGTGTCCCAGAATTAACCACGTCTTCAGTGAAACTGGCTGGACCGGTTGGTTCTGGGATGACAAATGAATCATATGCATCTAGGTCAACAACAACATCATCTTCAGATGCAACATCAGAAGGAGGTTGTCTTTCGGTTGAGGACATTGCATGATGGCCCCTAGCTATGTTCCTCCCCCCCATCAGCTCGACGTCGTGGTAGTGGTAGAATGGTCTGTTGATCAGTCTCGCTAGTTCCCTGTTTGCCTAAAATAGGGGACAACTACTGATTAGGTCAAAAGTAACAAGTTTAATTTAATATATAATAGTCAGGGGAGTATATATTATTAGACATACCGCAAGTGCCTCCCTCCACTCCGGGGTGTCAGGCAATATTGGCTTGTGCCTGTTGTCATCCCATCCAACACCACTTTTGTTGGTTACCAGTTTTATCTTTGCATAGTCTCTCCTGAGGTTCTTCCACCGAGTTTTTAACTGATCCAATGTACCCTCGTTCCTCCCCATCCTGATATGCCAATCGCGTAGCGTCTCCCTCCACGCGTCCCTAGTAAATATTCCATCGACGCACCTACCCATGTCATATTGTCTCCTCAATACCGCAACCAGAGCCTCATCCAACTCTTTCGACCATACAATACGGAACCTCGGGTCGGGTGTAGCCATAGTAGCAATGACACTGCGATATATAAATTTAGTGTGGGTGTTTTAAACGAAACCGTCATACGAACCTAGTATGAGACTACGCAGTTGAAAGCAATAACTTGTATTGAAGTAGGCTAAGACAAGATCCATTACCCGGACCAGTCATAAGATCCAAAATGTGTACAACAAATTTTAAATTGTAGTTAAATTTGAAATGGTTGTAGCAAACACATCATCAAATAGGTTCATTACAGGAAAACTACATAAATAGCAAACATTCAGCATGGCATTCACATTCAACGTGTTCGTATTGCTCATGAGATATACCTGGTAAGCCCAAGTGAAGGTTGAAGAGAGTTGCACGGCCAGCGACAAGGTCAGGGATGGTACATACAAGAAATTCAGAGGGAACACAGATTATCCGAAATAGTGATATTATTTGCAATATAATCAGCAGATGTACATGTGGCATAGACGTAAATGTGGCAATAATGAAAGTTATATACATAATTTTGAAAGTTATATACATAATAGCAGCAGTAGATAATTTTTTATTTCAGTAGATAATTTTCATTAGTTTAGGGTTATATTTAGCTTATATACAGAGCTGTTGCAGCTAATATGGCTGCTTGAAGCTTCCTAAAATAAGCAATAATGGGTATTTGAGGTTCCACTAATATACAAAACAAATTTATATAAATTCTGTAATCCACTATTTGAGGTTCCACTTATACTTGTATGCATAGATGTAAATGTGGCAATAATGGGTATTTGAGGTTCCACTAATATACAAAACAGATTTATATAAATTCTGTAATCCACTATACAGCAGCAGTTTTGGAGGTTGTTTTTGAAATTGTAATACATTGTCTCAATTTTAGGTCCATCTCAACAACTTTTAGAAAAATTTAACAGATTGTCCTTCAATTTTAGGTCCACGTCAACAACCTTTTCAATTTATTCAAGTTTACACTCTTCTCTATATATGAATTCATATTTCTCCTATACATCACTGAACATAAAAATTCAATAAAAACAAGCAATAGGGAGCATAATCAATAAACCAAATAGAAAATGTGTTAATCAGTAAACAATACCATAGAACTTGACTGTGTGCTACCATCTTCTACTGAATATTTATAATCATCACATGGTTATTGTGTGTTATCATTATAATCTAAACTAGGATATGGAGTACCACAAGATTGTAAATCATTTCTCAACAATTCAAGAGCATCCTTACTGCAGTTGTATGGTCTTTTAATAGCAATTAACCGAGCTTTTCATTGAGTCAAATCTTTTCTTAATCCAAAGACTTCTTGTCAATGTTTAATCTTGATCATTTGTATAGTTTTCTTCATTTAGAGGAATTCTGAATTTAGCTCAGAAACTTTCAAATGAATAAAATAAAAATTCATTTTATTAATGAAACAATAAAACTAGTAAGATAGAATTAAGAAAAGAAATTCAACTGTAGATATATTTAAAAATTAACTATTTTAGTTTATATCAATTAGAATTTAGAATTAAAATATTGAATTAACCAATTTTACATTATCAACCAATAATTTATTAAATTTATATATTTTCTTTACGTTTTATGCCCCCATAAGCATGTATCACTGTCACATTTCAATAATACAGGGACAGACTTAGAAGTTATTTGAAGTATCAAATTAATGTTTCCAAACATGCCTCAGATCAAGAAGATGAATCATATTTTAGTTTGTATTTTTCTATCAAAACCTTATTCTTTACTTTTAACAAATGGAACTTTTAACCTCCCAACCATTTGTTTACTGTATAGGTGGTAGACGGAAGAATATGCAATGGTTGTATAGAAGGCAGAAGACAAAATCAACAAATTTATATAAATTCTCTAATCCACTACACAGCAGTTTTGGACTTAAGTAAGGGATTAAGGATAGCAGTGCTTATATAGCAGCAGTAGATAATTTTGTATTTCAGTAGAAAATTTTCATTAGTTTAGGGTTATATTCAGCTTATATACAGAGCTGTTGCAGCTAATATGGCTGCTTGAAGCTTCCTAAAATAAGCAAGAAGGGAAAAATATAAACATGATGGATATAGACTAATTTCAAGTGGGAGAAAGAGGGATACAACCACATTTGTCAGCCCATTTAGTTGACCACTTTGACAAGATGACAGTGGAGTGGGAAATGAAAGAGTCAGTAGTAGCAAGTGTGGCATATCCATCATATGGTGGGTAGCTAGAAATACACATTCCACTATACAACAGTTTTTTATTTTAGTAATAATCTAATATGTGGCTATTTAAGTAACAAAGTTGTCTAGGCAAGCAGATGCCAGATGCTTGCTTTGGTATTATGATTCAATCATTAAATGGGGACAAGTAATATAAACAACATGATCAACACCAAACAAATGAACTTCCTCACAAGGTAGATGAGTGCCACCTTTAACTAACATAATGATGTTTAAGTTTATTGTGTTTCTACAAACCTGAAGAATATGAAGCATATTAGGTGATAGACAATTACTTTATCCCAATCCATGGTTGCAAACCAGAACAACAAAAGTTCCAAGTCAAGTATGTTATTTCTGATACCTCTAAACTTGTCTGAGGTACTATTTATTGCTTATAGGGTACTAAGGTACATGGATTACTTCTGTAAAGGCACACAATGTAATAGTAAATTGCAAGTGATATGACATCCTACTCAATGGGATGTATAAATTTAGAGGAATGCTTAATAATATATAGGATTTCATCAATGTAACTATTGAATACTAAAACTAACTTACACATTGTTGCTAAATATAAGATCATTGACAATGTAACAATGTAATGCTTATTCAATAAAGAGGATTTATGAGTCAAATATGATTCATAATTCTACATGTCTACCAAGTGAAGGATGTCCAAATCATGCTTTTAGTATGGTTTAACAATAAATAATAAGATACATACATAGTACTTCAATACCAAGAAATAATGAACTTTTCAAATAACTTGAGGAGCAACAATATCATGTAGTATTTCTAAAAATGTTGAAAGCTAGTCATTTCCCTCATGGGTAGAAGATCATCATTGTAAAGCAAAAATTATGTGTGTAACAATTCTGAAAAGGGAAAAAATGAGTTGAGTAGTTTGATTTTGTTGTATTTTATTTTGAGTAGTTGTTTGGTGGTTCATCAGGTCATAATACTTATTGAGAAAGTTTCAGGCGCTTCTCATTTAGACACATGAACGGATATCTAATAATATTTTACATCTGTCTCTTATTATGGGACATTTCTTCAATAATATGTTATTTAATCTTTCATAACTTTCTTTAGGATTTATCAATTTAGTGTGGGTGTTTAAACGAAACCGTCATACGAATCTAGTATGAGACTACGAAGCTGAAAGCAATAACTTGTATTAAAGTAGGCTAAGACAAGATCCATTAGCCGGACCAGTCATAAGATCCAAAATGTGTACAACAAATTTTAAATTGTAGTTAAATTTGAAATGGTTGTAGCAAACACATCATCAAATATGTTCATTACAACAAAACTACATAAATAGCAAGCATTCAACATGGCATTCACATTAAACGTGTTTGTATTGCTCATGAGATATACCTGGTAAGCCCAAGTGAAGGTTGAAGAGAGTTGCACGGCCAGCGACAGGGTCAGGGACGGTACATACAAGAAATTCAGAGGGAACACAGATTAGCCGAAATAGTGGTATTATTTGCAATATAATCAGCAGAATTTGTGTGTACAATAGTAACATTGTAAAATATTAGTATATGTCTGATGTATCACAACCCTAGCACAACAACCACAATTTGCAGTATGTTAAAAGCATGTTTACTAACAATGCAGACATTGATTAAAATCTCTGGTTGATTTAGAAATTTTAGTCCAATCTTGCCCATACTACCTATCCAAATTAGAAGAAGCTCAATAATCGAGTAAGGGTCACATTTTGATCAACAGTTTTTTTATTTCAGTCATAATCTAATAACCTTTTACTTACATATTCATATGTAATACAACCGACAATATATATAAGCCTGATATATACAGGGATTCCAGTACAACATTGAGCTGTTCTGCTCATACAGTGAAAAAATATCACAAATTAGCTAATCAGGAGCATGGGTCTTGAAATATAGAAGGTAATATACAAAGAAGCTTCGAGAAAAATTAAAGTTTTGTACAATTTACTTATGTCTATACATGTGTTATGAATTTTATAACATCCCCCTTCATGTATATGTTATTTTTACCTATATCAATACACATCTTATGATCTTTATATCATTTCCCCTTTCATATATATGTTATATTTCAGATACATAAATGTAGGTCAATCCAAAAAATTATGGTTAATCCACTGATATACATGTCTTACAGGAAGATAAATATTTTATTGTTTTATACATAGATATATACATTTAAACACAACTAAACCTCAATGTATACAGTTGTATTGTTGCATACATAGATATATACATAATTGGATCAAGATCAAGATCAAGATCAGATTCAAGCAACTAATATGGCTGCAATCTATGTATAGTACAATTGGATAGCTATACAGGAATGCCTCAACATCAAGATCAGATTCAACCAACTACCACAACAAAAATAGTAAAATAAATACCAAGAGTACTATCCAGAAAATAATGACATTGTACAACAAACATAGATATATATACTTCATTTGTATATTAGGACATGTGTATAGCAAATAAATAATTAAATACCTATATATAGACTCAGGACTCCATAAAAAACTCAAGGCGACATTTTAGTTAAGGCGCAGGTCAAGGCTCACCCCCTTGGTGCACCTTGACAAGTATGACATAAAGGCCAACAAGTTTACCCACATAATTGAAGTCTGTAGAAAAATAAAAACATGATGGATAGAGGACCTAAATAACTCTATACCAACTTTTGAAGTCATCCAGAGTTCCAATCCAGCAACTAGCCATAAAGAAATTGATGATCAGCAATGCGAGTGCCATGTAGTAATGAAAAACCTCTTATGACCATCACTGCAGGATCAACAACCAAAAATTGAACACTATTGTTTGCGAAAATTGAAGTTTTGGAATGCAGGCATAGACAGGATGCAACTACATCGTTACTAAAATCAGTGTTACACAATCATCAGCAACTAACATCGTTACTAAAATCAGTGTTACACAATCATCAACAACTAACAAGTAGTTAGAAGACACAACTTAATACAATCTATAGATTATGCCCATAGTACAAAACACATTTCAAAAGAGCAACAAGGATGTGGCTAATACATTTATGTCTCCTACATTCTATCGAGAAAGTACTGGGCATTCCATCCAACAATAAGATCTAGGAATAAACACGTTGAAGTGATGATTATAACATTGAGAAAATGGGCATCACATGATTACCGCGATCAATAACTTGTTTCCTATCAACCACCAAGCACTCGTGGCTGAAGCTAGCATTGGAAAGGGGCGGCGGATAATAGCAAGATCATACCATTTTTTATACTGAAAACCTTGCAATGTTACTGAAAACCTTGCAATGTTACTGACGAGATCGATGAAAAGGGGCGGCGGATACCTACCTTGCAAGCAGCTCGGCGACTTCCCACAACAGCGGCTCGGCAGCGGCGGCAGCGGCGGAACAGAAGAGTGTATGGAGGCTTCGAAGGTGAAATGCGACCAGATCGATGATGAAATGCAGAAGTATATAGCAGGCGGGACACTGGTTGCCCTTCGTAGGGTTTACTGCACGGCGCTTTGATGCGAGTAGACAACTCGGGAGTAGCTCGGCGTTTGCAGACGAGCTTGCAGACGAGCCACCACAGCTTTGCCGCTTGATTGACCTGCTACTCCGCCTACTCCACTGGGCAGGGCTTAGGGCACGCCAGTCACCTGCCATGGCTGCCGCTGGAACGACCGATGAAACGATGGGTCGGCTTTATTGCTGGAGAGAATAGTAATGGCGAGGACAGACAACTCGTCTCGAGGTCTCGGGAGAGGAGGTATCGGGAGGGAAGACAGGATAGGCACAGAGCAGAAGAGCAGAAGATAGGAGGTAGAGGGGAAAGGAGACGAATGTCGGGATGGGTGTCGGGCGAGGGGAGGAGAGGATCGCGTAAACCGGGTTGTGAACCGAAATCCCGCCCCTCGTGGGACTGAGACAACCCTGATTTGAGAGTTCCGTTATCCCATAACGGAGGAATTTCGGGATTTTGAACCAAACACGAACCAACCTTGAACCGGCAGATGTTTGGCAGGATTGGCACTAAAAGACAGCACGAAACCGGGTTTCGGTCCCGTGCCAAACGCAAGCCAAACTAGTCCAACCCGGACCGGATTAAGTAGACATGGCACAAGAAGACAACCTAAATCCGGATCCGGTAACACGATCTTTTTGTTACCTTTTCTTGTCACTTACCGCTTACCACTGCCTTTCTCACCCGACAAAACCCTTTGACGGGTTTTCTGTAGAACGAACCAAGATTGCCGCAAAGTCGCGTGGTTTTAACGGTCAAATCCGAGGGACATCGTCGAGGATTTTCTATAGGTTCCGAACCCTAGAACATCAGCAGCCTTGAACACGGTAGGAGATGGCGAAAGAATCATCTGTAGGTCCATCTGTCAGTTCAGGCAGAAGCGAGGTATCGTTAAAGGAGCAAGGAAACGAATTCTTCAAGGCTGGAAACTATCTCAAAGCTGCTGCACTGTACACCCAAGCCATCAAGTTAGATCCACAAAACGCTGCGCTATACAGGTTTGCATTCTTCCCTACGCATTTACACAATTCACTCTACTCGCTGTCACTTTTCCCCCCTTCACTACGTTTAAAATTAGATTTCCTTATGAGGAATGGCGCTAGTTCATACTCTTACCTCCCAATTAGAAGCATTACTGCACGTATGACCTAATTTTGATCGTATATGGCCGCTGAAGCTGGGAATGTAGGGTACAGTATTCATTCTTATCTTTAGCTCGAATGGCACAAAGTTTACATTGTCATGAAAGGAATTTGTTTCCAAGGCCTACCATATGCACTAGAGGGTTTTCAGGCCATTTAGCAGGAGGTGAACAGCCTTTATTTTCTTGAATGAGAGTTACACCTCAATCCCACTAACTATAAGTAGGGCGCCAAGCAATAAATCAGAACGTCACCATGATCACATCCATAATCATCATCATCAGCATCATCTCTCCCAATTAGCTTTCTCCCAAGATTATTTAGCACCAATTAAATTCAGTCTGACTTAACAACATCACTCAAAACTTGCTGGACTACATTACACATGTATACCATCTAAATGGACCTCCTGTAGTTTGTCCTCAATTTTTGCCATTCCCTAATTATATTATGGACCACATCCTTCGGCAGTAATGAATCATGATCTCTCCCTATTAGCTTTAGATTACGTCCTGTTTACTTCAGTGGTTAGTTAACAACAACTTCTAAACTTGCCAATCTACTATACATATCCAAACTATCTAAAACGACCTCCTGCCACCGTCCTAAGTTTTCGCCATTCCCACATTATCTTTTCCACAGTGTCCATTATAGCATTCTCACTTACACCCATCTTCTTTCATCTTCTGAATGCCTATTTGTAGAAGGTGCACTATTCTGAAAACGATACGTGTGACCGCATACACGGTTCAGCCGCTAAGCCGCACCAAACGTTGTTCCATGACTCAGTAAGTGACCATCCGCTGATTTTAGCAGCCACCTACCGAGTTATACGGCAACGTAGCTGCTCCTTTTTATTTGTGAGTCGGGGGGGGGGGGAAGAAAGTTAATGGTTCCTGGCGTTGGTACAGTTGCCACAGGCCATAGTGAGGAGCAACCGTTGTTGGTTGCTGAACACAGTGGAGGTGGCTATTGCTTCTAGTCGTCATGCTTGGGGAGGCTGCTGTTGCTAATGGCCATGTGATTGGTGACCATAGTGACAAGTTCGGGATTCGGCAATTTTTCGGCAGGCTGGGAAAAATCCGAATTCGGAAAAATCTAGAAAAGTCGTGAAAGAATCGATAAATTTCGGTCAAAGTTTGGTCAACTATTCGGAAATAATCGAGAAAAAGTCGGCTATCTAAGTATATATACATATATATATATATACATATATATATATATATACATATATATAGATACATGTATGGCATTCATACATATCTGATGCATGCAACTATTAAGGTCAGAAGATATACAATCTCAGTGAGCGAAAAAGTAGGAAAAGAAGTAAAAAATAGTTGAGAAATAACAATGAACTGTTCGGATGAGTGGGGGGTTGGAGGTTTAGTGTATATCAGGAGTTTTGTGTACATGGTTTGGTAAAAAAAGAGCAAACGACTTAAAAGAGAGATCGTGGAAAGTCATGAAGAATCGTGAAAAATCATATAAATCGTTAAAAGTTGCGAAAAATCGGCGACTGGCGTATTAATCATGGTGAATTTTTGGGAGCCACATCGTGAAAATCGTCGATTTTTCGTAAAATTCAGAGACATTTGTTACTATGTTGGTGGCTGCTTGTTGGTCATGGTGGAGGCTACTATCGCTGCTCACCTTTGCCCTAGATGGAGTGTTTGAGGGGGTTGGGTCTGCAAACTGGGGTGTTGGCCTGAGGCCAGATTTTAGTATGGGCTACGTATTGTGGCTGGATAACTGGATCCACTAGCTCTAACATTTTGTATATAACACATTAACTTGATGTGTATGAACAACTTTGTATAAATAAATAATTTATATGTAAAAGTTTCTAAAGCCTCACATACTCTCTCACATAATGCCCACACTATTTGGTATCCTCCAGTGTATCAGAAAGCGGGAAGCGGGAGGCGTGTGGACAGCACCCTGTAACCGATTAAGCAGTAGGCGGGCGATTTTTGAAAAAGCGGGTGTCTAAATTTTATATATTTTTATACAAAATTTCATGTATGTGTATATAAAAAATATATTTATAAGGAACTTCTATACATATCTAGTCAGAAAATCAGTAATTAACTAAGTATTCATCAATACTTTACTATTAATCAGTATCTCTAATCACTAAAATCAGCAAGCAGATCAGTAATTGTAAATAACAAACTACGAATTATTGAATTAAAGTAATCACTAAAGTAATACTAACCAGTAGTACCAATCATTAATCACTGAAAGCAGCAAGGAAATCAGTAAAACTAATCATGCATTAGAAGTATAATAGAGCAATATGATATTTACTTAGATGCATTACAGCAATACCCAATTATTACAGCTTACAGACAAAGTATGCATTCTAAATTAGGACTAGCTATATCACAGAACATTTAATGTATCCAAGTTTCATATATTATAGTCAACACTACTTGGACTATGCAATTAATTAATGTTAGATGCTTACATTAGGATTTTTAAACAAAAGCGGGAAAAAAGTGGGCAAAAAGCGGAAAAAAAGCCGGAAAAAGCGAGAAAAAGCGGGTGAGGCGGGCAAAAAGCGGGCGATTTTGTTCAAAACGATTAAGCGGGCGCTTAGGCGGCCACCTGGGCCGTTTTTTAATTCACTGGTATCCTCCCTGCCCTTGCAACTCATCTCGCCTTTTTGAACATTGAGACGGTTGAAGGTTCACCACCATACAATATACTACATCTATGTTATAAAAAAAACTTGCCTTATGATTACTATATAATTCTGTGTTTGCATATTATTCTAATTACATTCCTTCACTTCATCCACCCTGAAGTCTTGTGCTTCACCTTCCGTCTGAGTGTTGATCCCAAAATAATGATTATATTACTGTGAGCATTTAATGAATCCAACTTGACCTCATTTCTAGACTTCTCGGTCGGTTAGATTGCAATACACATGCCCTATGTTACTTCTGCTGTCAATGAAGCCTTCATAAATTGAATGGTTTACTCATAATTCTAGACTACAATTCATTTTCCTAAATCAATAGGTTATAGTAGCAAATGAGATAAAAGAAATATAATGCCGAGCATCTTTTGTTAACCGAGACATAACTAAAACCGTAGTTATACGGGCACCCACCTACGCGACATGGGTAGCCACCTAGACTCCAGTTCCTAGGCCTCCAGGTTGATTAGATTGTCTGGGCGCCTAGGCCGGTGTTGGGCCTAAATTCTGGGCCTTATACTACTTTTTTTTTATTTGTTTCTTATTTTCCCATGACCTTCTTTTACTTTTCTTTTTATATTTGTTCTTCCTCCTTAATCTTTGTTGTTATTTTTCCTCTTGTTCCACAGTTCCACCAAGCAACAATGTTTCTGTAATGTTACTGCATGCTCCACTCTTTCTTTTTTGCTCTACCAAGCAGCAAAATTGCTGCAATGTTTCCGAGTTATTTCTTTTTCACTATTACCAATTTATTGCTGCTTTATTATTACCGATTTCTTGCATGCTCCACGATGTTTTACTTCACCAAGCAGTAGCATTACTATTGTGTTATTGGATTTCTGATTTAACTTTTCTTCTTCTTCTGGTTTCCTCTAGTCCTCCCACAGTTGTTACTACTTACTAGTAGATGCATGTGCTTTGCATGTGACACTTATTTTTTAATCCATAACATATTACGGTAAATATGATTAATGATGTCAAGTTCTTAATATGATAATCACAAAATTGTCTAATTGAAGGGATATTGTATGAAAATCTAGGACAAGAAAGTTATCATAGTTAATTTATGAATATATGTTAAAGGATCACTATTTTATTAAAAAGTTTCACATTCAACATGTTCATTATAATTCTATGTAATTTACATTTCAATCAACAACATACTATTTATATTTTTGATTTTATATATTTTCCTCTTCTCCATCAATATTTGAAATGAATATTATTCTATTCATGGATTTTCTCTATTGTATTAGTATTTTGTTTTAGGTATTCTATCACATTGAGATATACAATCCCTAGTGGATGGACTTCTATATGACCATAACTATGCATAGTAGTCTGACATGGAATAGAGAAAACACAATACATAAGATTTACTATTTTTAATAACTACAATAAGACATACACACACACTTGCATGGCCAAATGATTGTGTAGCACACAAAGTTACATGTACCGACCATATAATTTCATAGAACTATCCCAATAGTGTTCTTACTTTACTTTCAG
Source organism: Alisma plantago-aquatica (assembly GCA_963693085.1). NCBI lineage: Eukaryota > Viridiplantae > Streptophyta > Magnoliopsida > Alismatales > Alismataceae > Alisma > Alisma plantago-aquatica. The sequence goes on from OY856412.1 coordinate 1,229,022,816, forward strand.
ATGAAACCAATCTTGTGTGCATCAGAATGGATGGGTTATTCCTTATATTGTAACATATGTGTACATTGAAACACAATTCCATTTCCAAATTAAAACATATTGTAAGACATCACAATATAAGCAAAGCATTTCTAATGTGCTTAATTGCTTAAACTAATGGTAGAAGAAAACTAGTTTCTTCCTAAACATAAAGGCTATCTTAAAAATGTTCTGAAATTTAACCAGGCTATATATCATCCATGCATAGTAAAATAAACTATCATATTTGGATATCTTATATTCGTATTTATGATTTTTTACAATATTATGCTTTTATGCGACAAAGTCCAACAATAATAGCCCATTCATGTTTTTTTTTCTTTGCGATATGCACAACATTAAATAATGGATATTATGGAGATATCGAGATGGTTCAATTTATGAAAATACGATGTAGTTAATATTAGACAATTGCATTTTGCATGCACACAAAATATTAAAGTTCAATATGAACTTTCACTTGATTATTGGTCAAATAAGAATTGAAACTTTTAGGTTGTTTAAGAAACTACCACATTCATGTTTCTATGAGCATGTTGTTAGAAAGATACTTCTCTCTCAAGTCTTTATATTATATGTATAAATTTACTTCATTACTTATACATGACATTGTTTGGTGAATTCCAGGTTGATATCATTATATTATGTCAAAAAATAGAATATTGGTTAAACTTATAAGAGTTTTCAATGCTAATTCAAGTATTTCAAAATAAATTAGGGTTATCAAAATAATAATTTATAGGGGTGTTAATATTTTCATCAAAAATAATTTGTAGATAACTGTTCATTGGTACCTAACAATAAATTGATAAAATTTTCTGTTTTTGATAACTCAAAGAAAAGTTCAGAATGCAACTATCACTACACTATTAATTCAGAATATGGTTTTTTAATTTTAAGTGACACGAAATGAATGTGTAAATTGCTAGACATGTTTGACCAAAAATTTGTTTTTAATAAATGTTTTCATTGTTAGATGGGAATAGGAATGGCATTAGTTTTTCTAGAATGTACTTTGAAAGATTTATTAATAAGGGTATAATTATCGACAATATTGATGGAAACCAAAGCTTCTTGAATGAGAATATCATAACACATATTCAAACTATAAGAAAAGAAATGAAGCAATGAAATAAACATGATGAATTGGTGCAAAAGGAACTAAATGAGTATATTATTGCACACTTTTTTATTGCATCATTAAGTTGAGAACCAAACTAGTTATCATGGTTGTCAAGGCGCCCAGGCGGTGGGTTTAAGCTAAGGGGCGCCTAGGCGGACGCCTAGGCTTTTCTGGGCCTTCTTTTATACTTTTTTTTTCAGTTACATATTTAAATGTTTGTACACATGATACTATACATGATACTGTAATTTTTATTCATGAAATGTTATTGTAAGTCTAGTTTGAATTGATAACTATTGGAGAACCAGGGGCAAAAGAATTAACATGAAAAAAAAGAAACAACAGTAAGAGGAAGATAAGTAGGAATTGGAGAGAGAAAGCGGGATAATAAAGAAACATTCAAATGCTAGGAGTTGTGCAGGAAGAAGTCAGAATAAGACAAACATAAGGATAGTAAAAGGAGACTGAAAGAGGAGGAAGAATTCAACAAAACAAAATACAAATCAGCAGTAGCAAGTGCTGAAATAGAATATATAGAGGAAGGAAGAATAGGTCAATGAAAATAAATGGAAACATGCAAACAACAGTAGCTGTGAGAGGAGATTTAGGAGGAAGAAATCAGAAAAAAAGAATAAATATATGCAACTAGTAGTCGATTTGGTAGCAGGAGATATAGGACAAATTTAAAATAAGACATGTGCATACTCACATAGTAGTAGAAGGGAGTATAATAGGAATAGCTCACAAAAAAAAAACGCAATAGCAGTAGGATTCAGCAATAAAATGCAGGAGAAAGGATAAAAAAAGAAAAGAAAAAGAAGCAAGAACAACAAACATATAAGGATGTAGAAAAATTTAACAAACAACGCTGTGAGGACTTACCAATTAGGCCCAAATCACACTTCATTTCCTCAGTTCAGACCTGTATCCCTACAGATCAGACCTAATTTGCCAAAATTTTACCTGATTTGGTCTAAGGTTCGAGCTATTTCAACCATAAAATGACTTAAGATGATCTAATTTGAGCAAATCTGGACTCAATTCATGCGAATTTAGCCTTTAAATGGCTTAATTTGGGCCTAAAAGGCCTTAGACGCCCACATAATGCACTTAATAGGTTGGGCGCCTAGGCACGCTTAGGTGGTGGCGCCTAGGCGGGCGCCTTGATAACTAAGCTACTTATATCCATGGGCTTAAATGTTATCAACGAATATGGAATTAAACATAGAAAATATTTTATAATGAAATAAAAGTATACCAAATATAGTATTGTAAAAATAATGTAATTTCTTTTTTGCTTTTATGAAAGATGTCTTAGGTTTTACAAGAAAAAAACTCAAATAGTAAGTAGTAGAAATAAATGATGTTTGTCACCGGATCACTGCAGGATGGTTGAAATGGAGGAGTGCAACTGGAGTTTTATGCGATCAGAAGATCCCTCTCAGGTTAAAAAGTAAGTTTTATAGAACAGCTATACGACCATCCATGCTCTATGGGAGTGAATGTTGGGCGGTGAAGAAACAAGGTCTCAACAAGATGAACGTGGCCGAAATGCGTATGCTGAGATGGATGTGTGGGAAGACAAGAAAAGATCGTTTGAGAAATGACTATATCAGGAATAAAGTGGGGGTGGCGAGCATTGAGGACAAGTTGCGTGAGGGCCGACTCAGATGGTACGGACATGTGCAACGCAGACCTACTAGTGCGCCTATACGAAGCAATGCTATTGAGCCAAACACTATAAATAGAAGAAGAGGAAGGCCTAAATTAACATGGGATGAGCTTATAAAGAGAGATTTTGAATCTCTACATCTCAATCAGAATATGACCCATGATAGAGCTGAATGGAAACGAAGGATCCATGTAGCCGACCCCAACATAGTTGGGATTGAGGCTTAGATGATGATGATGATGATGATGATGAGTAAGTAGTAGAAATAAAGAAACAAAATATAAAATAAATATTTTAGATAAAAGAATCTAGATGTAAATATAAAATAAATTATTTTACGTGGTTGACAACATTAAGAGGGTTAGACTTTTATATTTTGAAAAAAATATTAGGTTTACCAATATATAACCACATATTTTCCATTGTCTATGTGATGCACACATGGTGCTACCTCTTTTATATCTGGTGAAAGAAGTAATTTTTGATGACTTGGCACTTACACATATTTTCCCATGTATATTGCTTAATTTTTTCAATGAAAAAGAAAGCATGCTATTATGTTTTGACATTGTTATCTATATTATAGCATACTTAGTTTAGATTACACAGTAAAATAATTCAATGGGTCCAACAGTTTAACATGTTACTCTCATAAGAATTATTTGAAATAATTACAATAGCCTAACATTTGCATAATGTCAAATATTATTTCTCTTATGTGATACGATTAACATTTGAAAAATTCATTCTATCTTTCATATTTCAAAAGTGACATAGAGGCAGACCTAGACATGTTGTTAGTAGATTTGACAAAGTATACAGTGCACAAGTTTAATCAGAGTAAATGAATATAGGTCTAAAATTATTTTCCTTTGAATAACATAGATTATAGTATTTAAATAAGATATTACATGTCAAATCAATCAAGTATTTTTTTTGCATCAACCTTTTTTAATATGGAAGTATTTTTATCATAATTAGGAGTAACAGTAAGCTTAGCTACTCTACCTGATATTTAAGACATTCTAGATTATAAAAACGGGGCACACAATACATATATTTGGGCAGAAAAAGGGATGTAGTATAGTTTCCTTTAATTAGATAACTTTAACCATAATTTCGTATATTAAAGCTGTCTCTAATCCATTTAGGATATGTTTTAGAATTAGATATAGACATATAGTCATGTAATAGTGTTCATCACTGAAATATACTCATACATAAAAGACCAAATCAAATGGAAATGTTAATTCCAGGTAAAGCTTGCAGGCCTGAAAATATTGAATATGAAATAATTAATGTGATCTTACCTAGTGTCTACGAACACAAGCAGAATGTCATTGATGTTTTTCAATTGTCAGTTTCTACGGTTTAATCTTAGGTGGCCTCTTCTGGACATAGGAGCTGCTGTTGTTCGATCAGTTGCCTAGCAAGTTATAGAAGACCAAGTCCATCAGTTAAGTCATGATGATTACCCATCTACGACTGATAGTAATAAAGGTTTCAACACTTAATTGCAGGACCAATGAGACAGACGAGGCCAAGGAGTAGTTATCTTTTGAAATGATGTGTGCGTCCAACAAGAAATCTATAGATAGACTTGATTTGTGATGAAGATCTTCATCTCAATGTTCCCTCACAAACTTGTATGCTGACTTTTCTTTCCGGTCCTTCCCACCCCCATTGCCATGGTTACCAAAGTTGATTTCATTGTGCTAGACGAAGTTGTCATTACTGCTATCAATTTGTCCATTTTAGGTCATTTTTTGTGGGGTCAAAATTTGTTGCGCGTTGCTGTGCCGGGCGTGTTACATTTAATCTCTGCCGTGAAAACACACTTTTTATTTTTTTTACGGGTGAATATTTTGGTGAGATGTATAATTAAGTTGGTATCAGCATCTGGAATAGCATTCGTTCACAGCAAATTTGAGCTCCATTTTGTGTCTGCCAACTCCGTATTCATGGTAGTTATTGTTAGGCACCCCGACAGCTCCCACTTGGCGTGGGTTGATCTTGAGAATTAATCTCAGGATGGATTCACCACCAACAATGACGCATACACCACCAATATCAAAATTCGTAGTAGTAGGACGTGATTATTGCTACCTATATTTTACGGTTTGGTTGATGACACCTGTAAGAAGAAATGAAGGAGGAAGAAGATGGGAACACCAATCACATGTCGGCTGCTAGGTGCAGCAAACGTGAGTAGGGCTTGAGCCTACACACTTGTATTTATATATTAGGGTGAATACATGAGGTACAAAGAGAGAAAAAGCATAAAAACAACATTTCATAAACAAAATAGGTTAGCCGCCGGTATGCCGTTCCGCCACTGTGCCGGTGTCGATACCATCGACTTGTGTCGATGGTATCGACAGAGTATTCTCTTGCGCCTGAACCAATCTCGATACTATCGACATGTGTGTCGATAGTATCGACCGAAATGCAGCTAGCTTCAACATGAACCCGGACAGATCTCGATACTATCGACAGAGTGTCGATAGTATCGACCGAGATGCAGGTTGCTTCACACTCCCCCTCAAGCTGGAGAGTACACATCGTGGATGCCCAACTTGCCACAGAGTTTTTGAAAAATTGCTGAACCCAAGGGCTTTGTCAGAATATCTGCTAGTTGATCTTCAGACCTAACATATGGAGTCACAATAGTGCCGTCTTTTATTTGATCACGAATAAAATGGCAATCAACCTCTATGTGTTTTGTACGCTCATGAAAGATAGGATTCCTGGCGATGTGCATGGTAGATTGATTGTCACACTTGAGCTCCATAGAAGGTAGACGAGAAATTTGTAATTCAGATAAAACAGATTTGACCCATTTTAATTCACAGCATGCATGGGCCATAGCACGATACTCAGCTTCAGTGCTAGATCTAGCAACCACATGTTGCTTTTTACTTTTCCATGTGATAAGATGATCACCTAGAAAGGTACAATAGCCTGATGTAGATCTCCTATCAGTATGATCACCAGCCCAGTCAGCATCTGAATATCCTGTGAGAGACAGAGTAGATGGAGGTGCCTTTGGTCTAGAATAGGTGATACCTTTACCGGGAGCACTTTTTAGATACCTCAGAATTCTGCAGACTGCTATCCAATGTGATTGTCGCGGAGAATGCATATATTGGCTGACTACGCCCACAGCAAATGAAATATCCGGTCGGGTGACAGTTAGATATATCAACTTACCCACTATTCTCCTATAATATTCTGGATCTGGATACTCAACATCATCAACCACCTCTTTGATGTGATAATCCATTGGAGTACTTACCGGTTTAGATTCAGCCATGCCTGTCTCCTGTAACAAATCAAACACATACTTTCTCTGAGATAAATTGACACCTGCATGAGATCTAAGCACTTCAATGCCTAGAAAGTATCTTAGTTTGCCCAGATCCTTTGTATGGAAATGTTTTTGCAAACCCTCTTTGACACGAGATATTCCCATTGTGTCACTGCCAGTAATCACTATGTCATCAACATATACCAGAAGAATAATGGATCCACGGGAAGAGCTGGAGTAAAATAAGGAATGATCAGTCTTGGAGCGAGAAAAACCCATCTGAAGAATAACTTCACTGAACTTGTCAAACCAAGCTCTAGGTGACTGTTTCAGCCCATAAATAGCCTTTTTTAATTTGCATACTTTCTGACACTCCCCCTGAGCAACAAACCCAGGAGGTTGCTCCATATATACTTCTTCCTGTAGATCACCATGGAGAAATGCATTCTTTACATCCAGCTGAAATAATGGCCAATCAAAGGTAGTAGCAAGAGAAATAATGATCCGCACAGAATTCAGGCGAGCAACAGGAGAAAATATTTCAAAGAAGTCAACACCATAGGTTTGGGTGTAGCCCTTTGCAACCAATCAGGCTTTCAACCTTTCAACTGATCCATCCGGATTGTATTTAATAGTGAAAACCCATCTACAGCCTACTACTTTCTTTCCTGCAGGAAGATCAACCAGATCCCAAGTACCATTATTCAAGAGATCTGACATTTCAAGTTGCATTGCCTGTGTCCAGCCATTGTTCTTCATTGCATCAAAATGGTTTCTTGGTATAGCCACAGAATCAATCCCAATAGCGAATGCACGGGCCTGCTTAGACAGATGAGACAGGCAACATACATTTGTAATAAGGTGTTTAATAGTACATGACCTAGTACCTTTCCTAACAGCAATAGGAAGGTTGAGATCAGATGTCTCTGTAGGATTCTCTTGAGTAGAAGGCGATGATGAGGGATCAGGGACTGGTGCCGCTACTTCTTCTGGATCCTGCCTGCCTCGCCTATGATATACATGTGCGTAATGCTCAATGGTAGGTCTATCTCCTGCTTGTTCATCCGGAATAGAAGTAAAATCCAGAATGATAGGTGGCACTCCCTCACTCTGCACTGATGGTGGCAGTCTCTCATTTTGTATTTTTGGTGGCTCTCCCTCTCTCAACTGCTCCCCCTTGCTAATAGCATTGGAGAAATATGGAGTGGTCTCATGGAAAGTGACGTCCCTAGACACAAACATGCGGCGAAGACTAGGACAGTAACACTTGTATCCTTTGCTCGTAGTAGAGTAACCTAGGAACAACGTTTTAATGGACCTAGGAGACAGCTTGTCGGTCTTAGGGTCAAAGTTATGGATAAAGGAAGTGCAACCAAACACTCTAAGAGGAATAGGATAGGGAGAGTCCTTGGGACGCAGAACAGAAAAGGGAGTCTGTCCTTGAAGAACAGAGGAAGGTTGTCTATTGATCAAGAAACAAGCAGTTAAAAGAGCTTCAGACCAAAACTTCTTGGGCACATTAGATTGAAACATAATAGATCGAGCAATATCAAGAAGATGGCGATTCTTCCTCTCTGCCACCCCATTTTGCTGAGGGGTGTGAGGACAAGAAGTGCGGTGAAGCATACCAACCGAGCTACAAAAATCAGACATAGCCTTTTGAACATACTCCAAGGCATTATCAGACTGAAGAATTTTTATATTGCAATCAAACTGGACTTTAATTTCAGTATGAAAATGTTTCACAATGGACAACACGGACTCTCTATTTTTAAGAAGGTAGATCCATGTCATGCGTGAGAAATCATCAACAAAAGATATAAAATAACGAAAACCATTATAACTTTGGTCTTTTACAGGACCCCACACATCAGTATGCACTAACTCAAAGGGACAAGAAGCCCGCTTATTGACCCGACTGGGATAGGATAACCTATGGTGCTTTCCCAGTTGACATGACTGACACTCTAAGGAGGATAATTGGGATAACTCTGGTTCCAACTTCCGCAGGTTCTCCAAAGAAGGATGTCCATATCTGCAATGCCATAGTAAGGGGGAACCACTCAACAGGATGGATGGAGCAGGAGCAGGCATTTGGCGAGGTAGACTGTCACCGTTGAAAAGGCAGAGATCACCCTTCCTAGGCCCCCCACCAATCGTCTTCATACTCTTGAGATCCTGTAACATAAAACCAGAAGGTCCAAATATTACCCAACATTTTAAAGTGTCAATCAGTTTTGCAACCGAAAGAAGATTAAAAGGAAAGTCAGGCACAAAGTGAACTGATTTAAGATTAATCTTGGGTGTTAGGGAGACAGATCCACTAGCTAAAACTCTTTTCACTGAACCATCTGCCAATGTAACAGATTGGTGAGGAATTGATGAGTCAATAGTGTGGAGCAATCTCCTCATACCAGTCATATGCTGTGAGGCGCCAGAGATAACCACCCAAGATGAGGATGAGCCAGATGCTATGAAAGATGTAGCCTGATTACCAGCTGTAGATGCCAAATTTGCCGATGAAGAAGATGATGATGAACCCATACTCATATGCTGTGTCGCCTGAATGAACCGATCATATTCTTCTTGAGTGAGAGTGATGCCTGTGCCAGAAGATGTACCCACAACTGTAGAGGATGAGGATCCTGTAGTGGTGGCACAATGTGCTGCCCCCACAGGTGGTGCAGCAGGTCTTCCATGTTTCTTCCAACACTTCTCCACTGTATGTCCTGGTCTATCACAAAAGGTACATTTCGGACGTGTCCCACGCCCTCTACCCGTACCAGGGCGTCCTCCTCGTACTGCAGCGGCAGTGGCAACAGAAGCATGAGATTCTCCAGAAGGTATATCAGGCACAAAGGAAGCAGACTCAAACAGTGATTGCTGGATTCTTGAATAAGCCTCCACAAGACTAGGTAGTTTATCAGTAGCCAAGATAACACTCCGAGCAGAGCTACAAGTCGAGTTAAGCCCAGATAAGAATTTGGCCGTAACAAGATCATCTCTGTCCTTTATCTGTTCTGCAACAGTCACAGGATGATAATAACTTAGCTCTTGAGAAAGAGCCTGAATAGCCCCAAAATACTCCTCAAGAGATCGGTCACCCTGTTTTTCAGCAAACAAACGATCATAAATCATAAACTGACGGAGAGCATTCTTCTCTTGAGAGTAATGTTGCTTCACGGCGTCCCATATTTCCTTGGCCGTAGAGTAGAACATGAACCTTGCGGCGATTGCAGATTCCATACTATTCCACAGCCAAGTCTTCACAAGACTATCATGTCGCTTCCATTCAGCATATCCTTCGTCAGTAGATGCCTTGGGACCCGAGTCAACATGCCTTGCTCTGTCACGAGCCTCCAAGACGGTGTGGATGGCGTTCATCCATAGAAGATAATTTTTCCCGTTGAGTTTGATGGAGGCGATAGGTGACACCTCGTTGTAGATCATAGGTGTCTTGATATCCTCCATTGTAGAACGGAATATATGACGGACTGATACACGTCAAAGAGAATGTGGTGACGGAGAGATACACGTCACACACAGACGAAAAGAAAGAAGAAATGCGTTACTCACGCATTCACAACCTCCAAAGAATATTCCTAATCACACATGGAGGAGGTGTGACTAGGATGATGATTGAGATGAAACTAGTCCTCCGGCGGTGTTTTTAGATGATCGTTAGATCACATGGAGATCCTCAACTGCTCTGTGATAGTGGCTACGGTAGAGTTAGATATCTACCGCAGACCCAGAGTAGCCAACGGTGGTCCTTTGCAGCAGGTGGATTACGCCAAGGAGACGGGTGGGAAGCAGTTGGCCGTCAAGGAAGGAGAGACCTGGAGAGATCCTGTGGAGAGAGAGAGAGGAGAAACCCTAGATCGATCTCCGCTCTGATACCATGTAAGAAGAAATGAAGGAGGAAGAAGATGGGAACACCAATCACATGTCGGCTGCTAGGTGCAGCAAACGTGAGTAGGGCTTGAGCCTACACACTTGTATTTATATATTAGGGTGAATACATAAGGTACAAAGAGAGAAAAAGTATAAAAAAACATTTCATAAACAAAATAGGTCAGCCGCCGGTTTGCCGTTCCGCCACTGTGCCGGTGTCGATACCATCGACTTGTGTCGATGGTATCGACGGAGTATTCTCTTGCGCCTGAACCAATCTCGATACTATCGACATGTGTGTCGATAGTATCGACCGAAATGCAACTAGCTTCAACATGAACCTGGACAGATCTCGATACTATCGACAGAGTGTCGATAGTATCGACCGAGATGCAGGTTGCTTCACAACACCTATTGCCCTTGACATGGCTAGCACCCTGAGAACCCTTGTACCATCTTAGTCCTCGAAACGATTGGGTTGTGATTATATGCTTATCTATACTACTATAAAAAGAGCGAGTTCATACTGCACTCTCCTTGATTTTCTCTCTTCTCACAATTTTTCTCAACTTTTTTTTTATATTTGCTCTATTTTATATTTTTTCTTTCCTGATAAAATCAGTTGCCACAAACCTCTCAACTTCTCCGTCACATCCCTTCAAACGTGCGTTGCGGATAAACAACACGTTTCCAAATTTTCTACAAAGCAGTTATGAGGATTAAATAACCAATTGATTGACCATTATCCTTTTGGGAAGTTACCACCATGTTGAACGTGTCTAGGGATGAGCAGAATTTGGTTAATAACCGATTAACCTAAAGGTTAGTTCCAAATGGTTAATAATTTTAAGACAATTTGGTTAATTCAGTTAATTTGGTTAATTTATTTCGGTTAATTGGTTAAATGGTTAATTTGTCGGTTAAAAATATTTTGTGCTTGGTTAACCAAATTAACCAAATAGTTCAAAAAAAATCAAAAAGAAATATCATGCTCATATTTATACCTATATAATTTTACTTTTATTTCAAAAAATGTCCCATTTATAAACTAATCAAAATTTTATGAACTATATTATACTATTTTGTATGTAATATTACTAGAATATAACAATTGTTCAAAATTCTATGATTATTTTCATACAATATTATTACAAGAGTGTTCTTTGGTTAACCAAATTAACTGATGAAATTAACCATTAACCGAACTAACCGACACTAATTTGGTTAGGTTAACGGTTAAAATCTCAAACCATAAATTAACCATTTAACCGAACTAAATTAACCGTAATGACCGAATTAACCGAATGCTCACCCCTAAACGTGTCATGTTGTGTGAGCCCCATGACTCCACACTTTTTCATTCAAATAGTTCACACGATTAATTCATGTTGACCCCACTCTCATCTTGTTATCCTGCAGATGCGGCGGATCCTCGCTGGTTCATTTGCCTCATATGTATGACTGCCCCTTTAAGATCGAACTACCACATTTTCTACCTAATAACAAATGTAATCATCTATTAATAAAGTTACCTATAAAAGCAATATTTTCTAAAATATTACACACAAGTAAAATGTTTTGTTAAATATACACACTTGTATAGTAATGAATATTATTGTGAGAAGAGGTGAGGAGGAGAGGAGACGAAACACCAAGAGATTTGTCGGCTACAAGGAGCAACTTTCTTGAGAGGGCAATAACCGTCTCACTTATTTTTATATATTAGGGTAAGATACATTGTGATACAAAGGAGAAAATGATAGAAAAGCAATAAAACAAATAATATAGTGAAGATAGAACCAGGAGGCAGATTGCTGATTTCCGCCGCTGTGACAATCTCGATACCATCGACAGGACTGTCGATGGTATCGACAGAATGCTGTCTGTTGCTGTGACAATTTCGATACCATCGACCTCCTGTCGATAGTATCAACGGAGATGCAAGTTGTTTCACACTCCCCCTCAAGCTGGAGAGTACACATCGTGTATGCCCAACTTGTCACATAATCTCTGAAAAGCTGTTGGACCCAAAGGCTTTGTCAAGATATCCGCCAGTTGATCTTCAGACTTGACGTATGGCGTCACAATAGTGCCATCTTTGATTTGATCACGAATAAAATGGCAATCAACTTCTATGTGCTTTGTACGTTCATGAAAGATAGGGTTCCTGGCAATGTGTATAGCAGACTGATTGTCACACTTGAGCTCCATAGAAGACATGATAGTGATTTTTAACTCAGAAAGAACAGATTTGACCCATTGTAGTTCACAACATGCACGGGCTATAGAACGGTATTCAGCCTCAGTACTGGATCTAGCTACCACATGCTGTTTTTTGCTTTTCCAAGTAATCAAATGATCACCTAGGAAAGTACAATAGCCCGATGTAGACCTTCTATCAGTATGATCACCAACCCAATCTGCATCTGAATACCTTGTGAGAGTCAAAATAGATGGAGTTACCTTGGGTTTAGAATATGTGATCCCCTTAACAGGAGCACTCTTCAGATATCTTAGAATCCGGCAAACTGCTGTCCAGTGTGACTGTCGTGGTGAGTGCATATGCTGACTCACAACGCCTACATCAAAAGAAATGTCAGGTCATGTAACAGTCAGATATATTAGCTTGCCAACTATTCTCCTGTAATATCCTAGATCTGAGTACTCAACATCATCAACCGTCTCCTTGATGTGATAATCCATAGGAGTAGATACCGGTTTAGATTCAGTCATGCCTGTCTCTTGTAGTAAGTCAAGCACATATTTCCTCTGAGATAGGTGTTGGGTTTTGTGGAGAAAACATGCGCGGCGGAAGCAATAAAATCCACGCAACCCGAAACAGGATCTCGTCGACAACAACGTATTTAGAAACAAGTTTGCGGGATATACCTTATCGCGGAGCAAGTCCAGCGATGTCCCGCTGCACGACGGTGCAACGCTGCTGACCTACACGGACGGAACTTCTCTCCCGTTCGCTGTCGCAGGTTGATCCGGCGGCGCTCCTTTGCGGCAGTGATGTACGCCGCTCGTGGCGCGTACAGGCGGTCGTCGACGTCCTCCGAACGCAGGCGTCAAGGCGTCTGCGTCTCTACTTCGTCCACGCGGATGGACGGAACTCCACGTCGCGCTTCCCAAGTCGGCGGGAAGGAGTTGTGTCTCTGCGGCAGCGTGCTAGCGGCGCGTTTCTCTCATTTCTCTCCTAAGGACGATGACGGCTAGGGTTTACGTGCGTGAGCGTAAACGGAAAAGCCTCTCTCTATCTTATATAGATATCGGCCGTCAATCCTCCTTTAAACATGATACAAAGGGAAATAGGGTTTCCTAAACCCATCGGTAAACAGAAACGTTGCGTTAATTAAAACGTTCGTGGATTAATTAGAATATTCCGGAATTCATTAATTAACCAAATAATCACATTAATTGATTAATTAATATTCGACTCCATGCAATCGCTTGGGATGGTTCTACGAGCATACATATACCAACAGACTCCCACTTGCACTTAGAGCCAGTCACTCCAATATTATTCTAATCCATTACATAAACATTTTAGTAATCAATGTGATTCGGAGCAATTCCAATCAAATCCACAATTATACTCCTATTCCAACACATCCTATGCGTGTGACCCGGTAGGCTCCAAATTACGTTGGCAGTGATATCCATAATCATATTATGATTTCACAAGCAATGATTGGTATCTAGCAAGACTTCATTGCTACCCAAGTAATTGGAGAAGTTGGAGAACAACTTAACCTATCATTCATGACTGGTGTTACAGTGATTGTACAGTTCCTTTGTCGCTGATATCCAGATTGAACTCGAGTCATGGAATTGTTATCCTTTTCAATGTTTAATCCATGTTCCTTGAACTAGAGCAGGCTGTCTGAGATATATGTAAGCTCAATATCACATATTGACTCACATCAGCATGGCCATGCATTTCTCAGTCTCGCTTATCAAGTGGCCGGAATATCAAACTCCTGTAGGAAGGACAAATTCCATCTACATCACTCACAGTCATCCCCATGTGTCACAGTGCACCCAAACACCATCTTTATGGCAATCCTTATTCAGGACCACGATGGATGATGTCAAAGTACACCTAGCGACATGTGATAAGTGTAGTGACTTCAGGTCTAAGAACCACAATCACCACCATCATTATGAGATGTGACTCTAACTACCAATCATGGTATCCATGTGTCACTCTCAAGGTGGGTCTATCCGATACACTGTTCTCTAACAAGTATCTATGTATTTGGTTTGATATCTCCATATCATGGATAATGAGATTCTTCCATCAACCAACATACATTCTAATCTTATGTGTTATTGATGTCTATGGATATTTCCACAATAACAACCGATTAGGAACAAAACAAGAATACATACTCTTAGCATACATATGATCTCAATGTTCAGGTCATCAACCCGAAGACATATGTCATTGAGTATATCATTCTATAGACATCTATAAGTTTTATGGTCATCTCACAATATAAAACACAAACATATAGATTGGAAACTTGCCTTTATTGATATGATCAATGTAGTATTACAAATCGTTTACATAGTATCCCATTACAATCATCGAATGATAGTCTCTATGGGCATACATACCAACAGATTCCCACTTACACTTCTACCCAATCACTCATGAATCTCAATCTAAGTGATCGAACATGTCCGTCATGTTTCTGCTGTGAAAGTGCTTTTGTGAGCGGGTCAACCACATTGCTTTGTGTAGGTACTCTGCAAATCTTCACATCTCCTCGTTGTACGATCTCTCGTATGAGATGGAACCGCCGTAGAATATGTTTGGAACGTTGGTGCGATCTTGGTTCTTTAGCCTGTGCAATTGCTCCATTGTTGTTGCAAAACAACTCAATTGCATCACCAGCGCTTGGAACCACTCCAAGTTCAGAAATGAACTTCTTGATCCACACAGCTTCCTTCGCAGCATTAGATGCGGCAATATATTCGGCCTCTGTTGTAGAATCCGCAACCGTCTCTTGCTTGAAACTCTTCCAGCTCACAGCTTCGTTGTTCAGGCAAAACACAAATCCAGATTGCGATCTGTAGTCATCTTTGTCAGTTTGGAAGCTAGCATCGGTGTAACCCTTTACTACGAGCTCTTCCTCACCACCGTATACCAAGAATTGATCCTTAGTCCTTCTCAAGTACTTTAGGATGTTCTTTACGGCTGTCCAGTGACGTTCACCTGGATCTGACTGATACCGGCTAGTCATGCTCAAAGCATACGACACATCAGGACGAGTACATAACATCGCGTACATGATAGATCCAATTGCTGATGCATATGGAATCTTACTCATGCGTGCCCGTTCATCACATGAACTAGGACATTGGGATTTAGAGATCGTAACCCCATGGGACATGGGCAAGTTACCTCTCTTAGAACCCTCCATGCTGAACCTCTTTAGCACCTTGTCAATGTATGTGCTCTGGCTTAGGCCTAGAAGCCTTCTAGATCTATCTCTATAGATCTTGATCCCAAGTATATAGGATGCTTCGCCTAAATCCTTCATAGAGAAAGTCTTCCCTAGCCAACCTTTTACTGTCTGACGAGTAGGGATGTCATTTCCCATCAATAGTATGTCATCCACATACAATATGAGAAATACGATTGTGCTCCCACTAATCCTTTTGTAAACACAAGGTTCATCTTCATTTTGACTAAAGCCAAACTTTTTGACTACTTCATCAAAACGTAGATTCCAGCTCCGAGATGCTTGCTTCAATCCATAGATTGACCTTTGTAGCTTACAGACTTTATTGGCTTCCTTTGGATCAATAAAACCCTCAGGTTGTGTCATGTACACATCCTCGAGTAAATTCCCATTAAGGAATGCCGTTTTAACATCCATCTGCCAAATCTCATAGTCATGATAAGCTGCAATGGCAAGCATGATCCTGATGGATTTAACCATGGCAACTGGTGAGAAGGTCTCGTCATAATCAACACCTTGAATTTGACGGAATCCTTTCGCAACCAATCTACCTTTATAGGTTTGAACATTTCCATCCATGTCAGTCTTCTTCTTAAAGACCCACTTGCACCCTATGGGTCTTACCCCTTCGGGTGGATCCACCAAGGTCCATACCTTGTTGGTGCACATGGATTCCATCTCAGATCTCATGGCTTCGAGCCATTTCTCAGATTCTGGTCCCTTAGTAGCTTCTAGATAGGAAGTTGGCTCATCTGCTATGCCCAATTCGTCACTGTCTTGAGTCACGAGAAATCAAAATCTCTCAGGCTCAAGTCGTGTCCTACTAGACCTACGAGGTTCCTGTGTTACATTTGGAACTTGAAATTCCACAACAACTTGTGAGTCTTCATGTTCCTTATGTACCTCCTCAGGTTCTCTACTTTCTTGTTGGTCTCGAACTTCTTCGAGCTCTACATTCCTCCCACTAATTCCTTTGGAAATAAATTCCTTTTCCAGAAATACAACAGTCCTAGCAACAAACACTTTGTTGTCAGTTGGTGTGTAGAAGTAGTATCCTCGATTTTCCTTGGGGTATCCAACAAAATAGCATTATACCGATTTGGGTCCAAGCTTTTCAGGAAATTGTTTCCTAACATAGGCTTCACATCTCCAAATCTTTAACATAGACAAATTGGGACGATTCCCATTCCATATCTCATATGGTGTCTTTTGAACCGATTTGGAAGGTACACGGTTAAGTGTAAACGCTGTAGTTTCAAGAGCATAGCCCCAAAACGATATTGGAAGTTCGGCTGAACTCATCATTGATTGTACCATGTCTAATAATGTACGATTCCTTCTTTCTGACACACCATTATGTTGTGGTGTACCAGGTGGAGTCCATTGTGATACAATACCACAGTCTCTCAGAAGGTCCTCAAACTCTTGGCTTAAGTATTCGCCACCTCGATCTGAACGGAGTGCTTTAATACTCTTACCAAGTTGCTTCTCTACTTCATTCATGAAAGTCTTGAACATTTCAAGAGTTTCTGACTTGTGTTTCATAAGATATACATAGCCATACCTACTGAGGTCATCAGTGAAGGTAATGAAGTATTGATAGCCTCCTCTAGAATTTGATCTAAAAGGTCCACATACATTAGTATGTATGAGCCCTAGCAGATCACTGGCTCTCTTACTGTGTCCAGTGAAAGGAGTTTTGGTCATCTTCCCTAATAACCATGCCTCACATGTCTCTAATGATTCAAAATCAAAAGAATCTAGATAACCATCCTTATGGAGTCTAGATATGCACTTCTCGTTTATGTGCCCAAGACGACAATGCCATAAGAATGTTTTGTTTGAGTTGTCAAGTTTTAACCTTTTAGTATTTACGTTATATATGCTAGTTTCAAGTTCTAACAAGTAGATACCATAAGACATAGGGGCATTGCCATAAAAGATCTCATCTTTAGATATAGAAATAATTCCATTCTTAATGTGAAATTTAAATCCACTCTTGTCCATACAAGATACAAAAATAATATTTCTATTAATGGCAGGTACATAATAGCAATTCTCTAATTCTATTACAAGGCCCGTAGGCAAAGATAAACTAATAACTCCAACTGCGGTGGCAGCAACTCTTGCTCCATTAGCAACCCGCAGCTCGACTTGGCCCTTTCGTAAAGGCTTACTTCTTATCAGATCCTGCATATTAGAACATATGTGAGATCCACATCCGGTATCCAGTACCCATGATGAAGAAGTATTTAAGTTTATCTCAATAACGTATATACCTGAAGTGGAGATCTCTATCCCCTGCTTCTTCTTCCTCAGTTCCTCCATGTAGAGAGGACAATTTCTTTTCCAATGTCCAGGCTGGTGACAATGGTGACAACTGCCTTCTTTGGAGATCCCACCTTTAGCTTTGAGCGCGGATGACTTTGGCTTCTGCCCGGCTTTAGAACCTTTCTTAGCCTTGCTTTTGCCTTTTGACTTTCCCTTTGCCTTGCTGATCACCATCACAAACTTGGGCTTGTTTTTCTTCATCTGTGATTCAGCTGTCCTCAACATGCCTAACAATTCTGACAACGGCTTGTCAAAATTGTTCATGTTGTAGTTCATGACAAAATGATTATATGATTCAGGCAACGATTGTAGAATCACATCAGTGGCCAACTCTTGACCTAGGGGAAATCCCAGCTTGGATAGGCTTTCCACGTACCCAATCAAGGTGAGTATATGGGTGCCAACTGAGTCTCCCTCTTTCATCTTGCTTTTGAACAAAGCCTTTGAGACATCATATCTCTCCTGTCTTGCTTGATGTTGATACATGTTCTTGAGATGTGTTACCATCTCCATGACATTCATGTTCTCATGTTGCTCTTGCAACTCATAGTTCATTGAGCACAACATCAGGCACTTGACATCCACAGCATCATCAAGGTGCTTCTTGTAAGCATCCTTTTCAGCCTTGGGCGCATTTACGGCGGGCTCCTCTGGCTCTGGTGTTTCAAAGACATAGAGCTTACGCTCATGTTCTCATGTTGCTCTTGCAACTCATGTTCATTGAGCACAACTCATGAGAACATTCATGTTCTCTTGTTGCTCTTGCAACTCATAGTTCATTGAGTACAACATTAGGCACTTGACATCCACGACATCATCAAGGTGCTTCTTGTAAGCATCCTTTTCAGCCTTGGGCGCATTTACGGCGGGCTCCTCTGGCTCTGGTGTTTCAAGGACATAGAGCTTACGCTCATGTGTGAGAACAATTCTCAACGTCCTAAACCAGTTTTGAAAGTTGGTTCCGGTAAGTTTGTCCTTCTCAAGGACCGATCGCAACGAGAAAGTGTGAGTGTTGGTTGCCATTTGATTGCTACAAAAGAAAAAATTGCATTAGTCCAAAACATTTTGACTTGTAAAGATTTGATTAATGAGATTAATTAGGCCTTTAATTAATTACACTCCCACTATTTTATTCAAATTGATAGCCCTCACTATCAACTCGGAAGATTGCAACGCACAACCTTATAGTGAGCCAAGACCCAAAATAATTGGATCAATGCCCAGCCAACGCCGGCGTCAAAGACCAAATACTAAGGTAGGCAACTTTTGCCAATTGCATCATATGCAACTCTTGGATAGATGATCATGCACAACTCCTTGCCATGATGCATCTGTGTGCCTCTAGGTACTTGATCCTATCAAGGTTCCCTAGTTAAGTCCAACCCATAAGCCAACACGATGAGTGTGCACCTTGCGGAGGCAAACCCACACACCCACCATCACACTTCCACGAGATAGACAGTGTACCACGCGGAGGCGTGCCCACACATAGTCGATCAAGCTTTTCATGTGTGTTGCTTTATGGAAGACAACTAAAATTTAATATTATTAATTGAGGGGTTTTATTAATACATATACATATCCAAACACCACATACTTATAGTACGTATCATATACTACTATATCCACAACCACAAACGATAGACATGCAATCACAAACACAAATACATCGGTTGTGGCCATACTATTGTAATCCTTTGGAGCAACAAAGGATTACGGTCCACCTATGGTCTTATGCATCTCATGCAACACCTGTGAATCAACCTATAAGCCTGTAATGATCAACATTACAATGAACAACTTCATGGATGCTTCGTGAGGTTGGAACTTCAAGTTTCTTCTTGGAATTGGATCTTCTTCTTACTTCTCCATGGACGCTCCTTGGAGTTGGATCTTCAGGTTGCTTCTTGGAATTAGATCTTCATGGTGCTTCTCCATGGACACTCCTTGGAGTTGGATCTTCAAGTGGTCTCCTTACATCAAGTTTACAAAAACTAAAACTAATCCTATCTCTATTACATCATATGAGTACAAATATAAAAAGGAAAGAATTAATTACACTTTAAAATAAGAGATGAGGCTCGGCATGCAAGCCGAATACTTTATACAAAGGATCCATATGTAACCATTATACATCTATAGAATTTACAAACAAACATATCCACAAGATTGATATCCACATTCATTCACAAGATTCACAAAAGGGGATACTAGGCCATAACTGTGCATGCACTCACCACATAAAACAGATTTTAAAGGCGACGTGTATGGTATCATAGGTATATCTACATATACGTATATACATATTAAAATTGCAGTACTTGTAATGCGGGACATTCCCCATTAAATTTTTTTTTTGACTCCCACGCAGACAATGCGGGGTACGCAGGGGCAGCGCCCCTCTGCGGGGATCCCGCTGCCTGGTCAGCAGGCGGAGGTCGAGGGGAGGCCGCCCCTCGCGGGGTCTCAGGGGCAGAGCCCCTGAAAGGTCTACGAAATTTCACTTCCGTGCACTTAGGAAAATCAATATTTTCCATAGTCGACCCCGTCCAAAACGTTAAAAACAGAAGCCTGCGGCGTATGTGGAATTAGGTTTAGATTTGCACATTAGCAGGTTTAATTTGCATCGTATGCAACATAAAAACAATATACAGCGATTCGATCATATCGAAACTAATCCAAATACGTCGTAGATCGACGCTGCTCTGATACCACTGTTGGGTTTTGTGGAGAAAACATGCGCGGCGGAAGCAATAAAATCCACGCAACCCGAAACAGGATCTCGTCGACAACAACGTATTCGGAAACAGGTTTGCGGGATATACCTTATCGCGGAGCAAGTCCGGCGATGTCCCGCTGCACGACGGTGCAACGCTGCTGACCTACACGGACATAACTTCTCTCCCGTTCGCTGTCGCAGGTTGATCCGGCGGCGCTCCTTTGCGGCAGTGATGTACGCCGCTCGTGGCACGTACAGGTGGTCGTCGACGTCATCCGAACGCAGGCGTCAAGGCGTCTGCGTCTCTACTTCGTCCACGCAGATGGACGGAACTCCACGTAGCGCTTCGTAAGCCGGCAGGAAGGAGTCGTGTCTCTGCGGCGGCGTGTTAGCGGCGCGTTTCTCTCCTTTCTCTCCTAAGGACGATGACGGCTAGGGTTTACGTGCGTGAGCGTAAACGGAAAAGCCTCTCTCTGTCTTATATAGATATCGGCCGTCAATCCTCCTTTAAACATGATACGAAGGGAAATAGGGTTTCCTAAACCCATCGGTAAATAGAAACGTTGCGTTAATTAAAACGCTCGTGGATTAATTAGAATATTCCGGAATTCATTAATTAACCAAATAATCACATTAATTGATTAATTAATATTCGACTCCATGCAATCGCTTGGGATGACTCTACGGGCATACATATACCAACAATAGGTTGACACCTGCATGAGATCTAAGCACCTCAATGCCTAGAAAGTATCTCAGTTTACCCAAATCCTTCGTTTGGAAGTGTTTCTGTAACCCTTCCTTCACACGAGATATGCCTGGAGAATCACTGCCAGTAATCACTATGTCATCAACATATACAACAATAATGATAGAGCCACAAGAAGAGCTAGAGTAGAATAAAGAATGATCAGTCATGGAATGAGAGAAACCCATCTGGAGTACAACCTCACTGAACTTGTCGAACCAAGCTCGAGGAGACTATTTCATCCCATATATGGCTTTCTTCAATTTACACACTTTCTGACACTCCCCCCTGAGCAACAAACCTAGGAGGTTGCTCCATAGATACCTCTTCCTGTAGATCACCATGTAGAAAGGCATTCTTAACATCAAGCTGAAATAGGGGCCAATCAAAGGTAGTAGCCAGAGAAATAATAATCCGGACAGAGTTTAGACGTGCTACTGGAGAAAAGGTCTCAAAGAAATCAACTCCATAGGTCTGTGTGTAGCCTTTTGCTACCAATCTGGCCTTCAACCTCTCAACAGATCCATCCGGATTATGTTTGATGGTGAAAACCCATCTGCAACCCACTGCTTTCTTCCCTGCAGGTAAATCAACAAGATCCCATGTGCCATTATGCAAAAGGGCTGACATCTCAAGCTGCATTGTCTGTTTCCAGCCACTGTCCTTCATAGCATCATAGTGATCCCTTGGTATATCAACAAAATCAATCCCAATAGCAAATGCGCGGGCCTGCTTAGATAAGTGTGACAAACAACACACATTTGTAATAGGATGTCTAATAGTACAAGAACGAACACCTTTCCGAACAGCAATAGGAAGATCAAGATCTGATGCTTCTACAGGAATCTCGTGAGTAGAAGACGATGAGGAAGGCTCGGGGACCGGTGTCACTACCTCTTCTGGATCTTGTCTGCCTCGCCTACTATAAACATATGGGTACTGCTGAATAACAGGCATGTCAGCTGCCTGCTCGTCCTGAATAAAAGTATAATCAGGAATAATGGGTGGCGCTCCCTCACTCTTCACAGATGGTGCCACTCTCTCACTCTGAAAATCTGGTGGCACTCCCTCTCTCAACTGCTCCCCCTTACTCATAGCATCAGAGAAATATGGAGTGGTCTCATGAAAGGTAACATCCCTAGACACAAACATGCGACGAAGACTAGGACAGTAACACTTGTATCCTTTGCTAGTACAAGAATAACCAAGGAACAATGTTTTAATAGACCTAGGAGAAAGTTTGTCAGCCTTAGGGTCAAAATTATGGACAAAAGAAGTACAACCAAACACTCTGAGGGGAACAGAGAAAGGCTGATCCGTGGGCTGTAACACAAAGAAAGGAGTTTGTCCTTTGAGAACGGGGGATGGTTGTCTATTGATTAAGAAGCAAGCAGTTAACAGAGCTTCAGACCAGAATTTCTTAGGCACATTGGATTGAAACATAATCGAACGAGCAATATCACGAAGATGACAATTTTTCCTCTCAACCACCCCATTTTGTTGAGGGGTGTGAGGACAAGACGTGCGATGGATCATGCCCACAGAACTATAAAAATCAGACATAGCCTTTTGAACATACTCTAAAGCATTATCAGATTGGAGAGTTTTTATATTGCAATCAAACTGAACCTTTATTTCTTTATGAAAATGTTTCACAATAGATAGCACAGACTCTCGGCTTTTGAGAAGGTAGACCCATGTCATGCGGGAAAAATCATCCACAAAGGAAATAAAATAACGAAAACCATTATAACTCTGGTCTTTAACAAGACCCCATACATCACTGTGGACTAACTCAAAAGGACAAGATGCCTGCTTATTGACACGACTGGGATAAGACAACCTATGATGTTTTCCCAGCTAACATGACTGACACTCTAAAGATGACACTTGGGACAACTCAGGTTCCAACTTCCGCAGGCTTTCTAACGACGAATGTCCATATCTGCAATGCCATAGTAAGGGGGAACCACTCAACAGGATGGATGGAGCTGGAGTAGATACTGGGCGAGGCAGACTGTCACCGTGGAAAAGGTAGAGATCACCTTTCCTAGGCCCCCCACCAATCGTCCTCATACTTTTGAGATCCTGTAAAACAAAATAAGAAGGCCCAAATGTTACTGTACATTTTACAGTGTCAATTAATTTTGCAACAGAAAGAAGATTAAAAGGAAACTCAGGCACAAAGTGTACAGATTTCAGATCAATCTTGGGTGTTAGAGAGACAGATCCACTAGCTAGCACTCTCCTCACTGAACCATCTGCCAGTGTGACAGATTGGTGAGGAATATGAGTCAATAGATTGGAGCAATCTCTTCATACCAGTCATGTGTTGTGACGTGCCAAAGTCAACTACCCAAGATGCAGTAGAGTCAGAAGTTATGAGAGATGTAACCTGATTACCCGCAGTAGATGCCAGGTTTGCTGATGATGAAGACAAAGATCCCACACTCATGTGTTGTGTAGCCTGAATGAATCGATCATACTCCTCCTGAGTAAAAGTGATGCCGGTCCCAGAATTGGTGCCCACAGCTGAAGACGGAGAGGAATCTGTAGAAGTGGCACAATGTGCTGTCCCCACAGGAGGTGCAGTAGGTCTCCCATGTTTCTTCCAACACTTCTTCACTATACGTCCCGGTTTATCACAGAAGGTACACTTCGGACGTGTCCCACGTCCTCTGCCCGTACCAGGTCGTCCTCCTCTCACCGCAGCAGCTACAGACGCATGAGACTCCCTAGAGGATATAGTAGAGACAGGATTAACAGACTCAAAAATAGATTGTTGAATTCTCGAATATGCTTCTACAAAATTTGACAATTTATCAGAAGCCAGAATGACGCTCCGGGCAGAACTGCAAATGGAATTAAGCCAGGATAGAAATTTAGCAGTGATCAAGTCGTCTCTATCTTTGATCTGTGCAACAGCTGTCACAGGATGATAATAGCTCAGCTCCTGAGCAAGTGTCTGAATAGCTCCAAAGTATTCCTCAAGGGACCTATCACCCTGCCTCTCAGCAAATAGATGATCATATATCATGAATAGTCTAAGAGCATTCTTCTCCTGGGAATAGTGCTGCTTCACTGCGTCCCATATCTCTTTAGCTGTAGTATAGAACATAAACCTAGTCGCAATTGCAGGCTCCATACTTAATCATAACCAAGTCTTCACAAGAATGTCATGACGCTTCCATTCAGCGTATCCTTTATCAGTAATGTCCAGGGGACCCGAGTCAACATGTCTCGCCTTATCGCGAGATTCCAAGACAGTGTGAACATCGTTCATCCATAGTAGATAGTTTTTCCCGTTGAGTTTGATGGAGGGGATAGGAGACGCCTCGCCGTAGGGAATCTTGATGTCCTCCATTGTAGACGGGAACACAGTGACGGATTGATACACGTCACAGAAAAAGCTGAGGCGACAGAGAGATACACGTCACAGAGATAGATGGGGTGACAGAGAGATACACGTCACAACCAAAAAGGAATAGATAAATGCGTTACTGACGCATTCACAGCCTCCAATCGATTTTCCTAGTCACACATGGAGGAGATGTGACTAGGAGTCCAACCGTCGGGTGACGAGTCCTCCGATTTAGATTTTAGATGGCTGTCGAATCACCCGAAGACCCCAAACAACTTGTGGTGGAGTCTACGGAAGCGTTGGAGATCTACCGAAGACCCAACGTAGAAGGAGATAACCCTGCAAGCCCGGTGCCTCACTCCATATCGGCGGATGGGCTGCAGCCGGACGCTGCCGCCGCTGCCTCTCGGCGGCGGCGCTGGCACGGAGAGAAAGAAAGAGGAGCGCTGCCGGGAAAGAGAAAGAAGGAGAAAGGGAGAAGCGGTGGCGGAAGGCGAGACTCCTAGGCGCCCAGGCGGACACCCAGGCGTTTCCAGGCATTTTGATAGATTTTTATTTTATCAAATATATGTAAAATTTCTAAAAAAATACCAGCCTTACACATATAAATATACATGATAAATATGCAATCAATGTGCTACCAAATTACCAATAGTGAAAGAAAGCAACAAAAGCATTAGATATGCATTAAATATAATTTTGTAGATGATTAAATATTTGCTAAATAAGATAATAAGGATATTCCTATCCTAAATTTATATAAGTCGACCACTAATGCAAACCAATACATAAATACATTCAAATCAGTAAAATAATAAATACAAATCAGTTCACAAATAAATATAATTTTGTAGATGATTAAATATTTGCTAAATAAGATAATAAGGACATGCCAATCCTAAAATTCTTATAGCTCGATCCCTAACGCAAACCAAGAGATAAATACATACAAATCAGTATAATAATACATTTAAATCAGTTCATCTATAAATATAAATTGGTACATGATTAAGAAAATTGGTACATGATTAAAAAAATAATTGAGTCACTGATTAAATATTTCTTAAATCAGTAAATAAGGAGATACAAATCCGTTGATCAATAAAAATAATTGAGTACATTATTGAATATTTGCTAAATAAGATAATAAGGATATTCCAATCCTAAATTTATATAAGTCGACCACTAATGCGAACCAATACATAAATACATTCAAATCAGTAAAATAATAAATACAAATCAGTTCACAAATAAATATAATTTTGTAGATGATTAAATATTTGCTAAATAAGATAATAAGGACATGCCAACCCTAAAATTCTTATAACTCGATCCCTAACGCAAACCAAGAGATAAATACATACAAATCAGTATAATAATACATTTAAATCAGCTCATCTATAAATATAAATTGGTACATGATTAAAAAAATAATTGAGTCACTGATTAAATATTTCTTAAATCAGTAAATAAGGAGATACAAATCTGTTGATCAATAAAAATAATTGAGTACATTATTAAATATTTCCTATATCAGTAAACCAATGTATATAAATCAGTTGATCAATAAAAATAATTGAGTAGATGATTAAATATTTCCTAAATCAGTAAACAAGGAGATACAAATCCCTAATTTCATAATAGTCAACCACTAATGCAAAGGAATACATGAATACATAAAAAATCAGTAAACCAAGATGTATATAATTATAAATCAGTTGATCAATAAAAATAATTGAGTACATAATTAAATATTTCCTAAATCAGTAAACCAATGTATATAAATCAGTTGTTCAATAAAAATAATTGAGTACATGATTAAATATTTCATAACAGTCAACCACTAATGCAAAGGAATACATAAATACATACAAATCAGTAAACCAACATGTATATAATTATAAATCGGTTAATCAATAAAAATAATTGAGTAATGAGTACATGATTAAATATTTCCTAAATCAGTAAACCAACGTATATAAATCAGTCGATCAATAAATATAATTGAGTAGTGATTACATGATTAAATATTTGCTAAATCAGTAATAAGGAGATACAAATCCTAAAGGTCATATAAGTGGATCACTAATACAAACCAATAAATAATTACATACAAATCAGTAGAGGATTTATTATTTTCTAAATCACTACATTAAATGATGAATCCCCAAATTAATATCACTGGATGACTAATACAAAGCACACGAACAATTTGTAATCAGTTTTCCTTTTCAGTTTACAATTTAATTATCCTTTTTTGTTGGGCTTGAAGCCTTTTTTTTATCAGCAGAATTGGGCCGCACGCCTGGGCGGCCGCCTGGCCCGCCTAGTCGGCCGCCTGAACGCCTAGACCGCCTGGTCTCAGTAGAAATCCTGGGCGCCTGGATATGGGCAAGCCTTGGGCCGCCTGGGCGCGCCTAGGCGCCCGCCCGTACAACTCAGGGCGAGAGATGCCCTAGATCGAGCTCTGCTCTGATACCATCTGAGAAGAGGTGAGGAGGAGAGGAGACGAAACCGAGAGATTTGTCGGCTGCAAGGAGCAACTTTCTTGAGAGGGCAATAGCCGTCTCACTTCTTTTTATATATTAGGGTAAGATGCATTGTGGTACAAAGGAGAAAATGATAGAAAAACAATAAAACAAATAATATAGTGAAGATAGAACCAGGAGGCAGATTGCTGATTTCCGCCGCTGTGACAATCTCGATACCATCGACAGGACTGTCGATGGTATCGACAGAATGCTGTCTGTTGCTGTGACAATTTTGATACCATCGACCTCCTGTCGATAGTATCGACGGAAATGCAGGTTGTTTCACAATTATATTTTATTTTTCAAATATTTAATGTAAGATAAACATGTTCAATGGGGCACGTGCATGTGCACATGTGTGTTAACTAGTATATATTGAAAAAGAAGTAGGAACCAAGTAGTTAAGAACCCAATACAAGCAGCTACATGAGAAGGCAGATGCACTAAAATTGACTGGTGCAAAGTGAAGAAAGAAGAAGTAGTAGGAAATTGATCTGCATGTACCTTTTGTTTCTCCGCGGGACCGGTATGCAGCGTATGCTTTCTTGCACATGACCGATTGATCACCGTGGATTGTTGCCGCAGTTGATCATGAGATCACGGTTCACAGTGACTATCATTGGAACCACAGGATGTAGCCCATGTAGTCACACTTGGACGCCTGAAGCAGCTCGTGCCCGCAACTGAGCTTTGACAACTTCCTCCCTGCTAGCACCACCTGTGTCCTGCAACAACTGAGACCTGATGGGCGACAAGCTATGAGAGAGTCACGTTGCTTGAGAAACCCTAACTAACTATCCCGGAGTCCACATTATCGTTAGGATGGCAAAGTAGTGGAAAATTCAAGGATTCTTGTTTTTTTATCAAATCAGGAGAGCCACTTCTTCTGGGTGCCACGGTAGATGCATCTGTATGAATTTATCATGAACAGGTCTTGCCATCTAGAAGAGGTACAACTCTAACGGAAACAAGGAAACTTACTAGTTGGCATGTATTTAGCACTCCAGGATGGAGACGAGTGGAATTGTTCGCGGTGCTTAGTATGGTAAATAGTAGATTGCTATTGCTTCTCCCATGTTATTTAATGTAGTCACATTAATATGATGCTAATTTCTTGCTTACATGTTCAGTTTTTTTACTCTTTACATTCCTACATTATATTCATATTTATATATAGGTATTATATTGATTCATAAAGTGTACATAGGGTAATATGTAATATATATATAAAAATGAAAAAAATGAATGAAAAAAAAAGCCTACAAACACCTAATCTCTCTGCGCATCCCCTGAGGAGAAAGGGGCCACTTAGCCGCCTAGACAACCTAGACTAAAACAAACTCAAAGTTGATCCTTGATGTATCCCTATTGTTATAAGAAACTGTAAAACCATAGATTCTTATGTGTTTTCACTTTTTCTGTTGGAACGGGTGGTTTCTCATTTTTACTCAACCTAACATCAATTTAACTGCAACATACCAAGTTGGTGTATTTTTCCAAGGCTCTGATGGTTATTTAGGTTCTCCCTTCTTGTCCATGGGAAAGTGAGGGTGAAGAGAATTTTTTTTTGTCTATCATTCTAATTTGGCTTGGTGGAGATTGAGCTTAGAATTTTTTATTATATCCTTTAATTCAATTTTAGAAAGTTAATTTGCAGCATTTTTCTTGCTGTTAACTCTTCCTGTGGTCTCTTTCCAGTCTTTTTCCTGAGAAGTCTACTCTACAAATTTAATTAGTCGATTCCTCTTATTTTCTATCTGCAATCCCTTTTATCCAGTAATCGTGCTGCAGCATTTCTAAATTTGGTTAAGCTCAACAAAGCTCTTTCTGATGCTGAGACCACAATTTCACTGAAACCTGAATGGGATAAGGTGAGTTGTATTTGTTTCGATGGAATACTGATAATGGCCAGATGTCTTGGTTAGTTTTGGTGTCTGATATTATTTTTGGTTAGGGTTATTTCAGAAAAGGATGCATCTTGGAGGCAATGGAACGTTATGAGGATGTAAGTCTAAAATCCTTGTTGATTCTCTACTTGTACAGAGTGGATGTACTTTACAAAACTAAAAGGAAGGATAATCATAAAATGAGGCATGATGTGATTTATCTTCTATATTTGAACTCATTCCAAGTTTCAACATTGTTTTTTAACTATAATTAACTTAAACGAAAGTAAATTATGAAGGCTGAAAACACACACCATTATCGGTTTTGGTTATTAGTAACTTAAAAGAAAGTAAAATCTATGAAGGCCTAAAACACACACTATTGCTTGTTTTGATCATTTTTCTTCTTCCCATTTCCTTGCAAAGTGAACTAGAGAGAACCATTTCTTTGACCTGTCATTTGGTTACAAAGTTTTTTGTGCAAGAGAGCAAATTTGAAGGCAAATAAATGTTCCTTCATCATCGTCATTTGGTTTTGGTTGAGGTTAACTTAAAAGAAAGTAAAATCTATGAAGGCCTAAAATACACACTATTGCTTGTTTGGTTACAAAGTTTTATTTGCAAGAGAACAAATTTGAAGGCAAATAAATGTTCCATCATCATGGTCATCAGATCATTCTCAATCCCAACTATGTTGGGGTGGAAACATGGATCCTTTTTTTCTATTTAGCTCTGTCATGTGTTATATTCCCATTGAGATATAAAGGCTCTAAATCTCGCCTTATAAGTTCACCGCAATCGATTTATGCCTCATCTCCTTTAAGTGCACTTAACTCAACGTCACTGCTTCAATGTATCATTTTTGGGTCTGTATTGCACGTGTCTATGCCATCTCACGCTGCTTTTTACATCACTTGTCCTTGACAATCACCACCCCACTATTATATGGTCATTTCTCAAGCAATCATTCCTGGTCTTGCCGCACATTGACCCATTCTAACGCATTTCAACCACATTCATATCTTGTTGATACCTTGTTTCTTCATTGGGCCAATATTCACTCTCATATAACATGGCTACATGGATTTAATAGATCCTTTTAGGAAGCCCCAATGACAACAAATCAAAACCTATCCAATTTCTACAGTGCACTGGCTGGCTATTCATGGACTAGTTGTACCTATCATTTCTTTTTTGAGATAAATATCAACAAATGCAGTTCATCCAGCTTTAAACCTAGTCTATATTGAACTATAGAGCTATGACACAATCAAACCCCAATCAACAAAATGTTGAATTGAATCATACTAGTCTATACCATGCTCATTACTCAATTTTGTACTTGTTTCATTTTTTTGTACGTATTTTCTGTAAAATTTACTTTTTAATTTGAGGATCATCCGTTACATACTAGTCCAATTGAACTGCATCCATTTGAATAGTTAACCCCAAATAGCAAAACTTATCAAATGTTTGGTACATCTTATCCATCCAGTTTGTCACCATCATTGACAATTCTGTGCTGGCTACGCATATGCTTTGTTTTCCTTGTCAAAAATAAATTCATTGGGATTTAAAGTATTCTTAAAGCTCAACTTTGTCATTCACTTCTTCAATTTCATCAATCAACACAATATCGTCAACACATTACGTACGCCAAGGGATATCATCTTGAACATGTTTTGTAACTCACCCATAACGAAAACAAATAGTATGGGCTCAATCTTGATCATTGATGTACCCAACTGTAATGGGAAATCTTGATCATTGATGTACCCAACTGTAATGGGAAATCTTTTTTTTTCTCCTCTAGGAGTCTTGACACTTGTGATTGAGGTATCACACATGTCCTTAACTAATTCAATGTATTGGATCGACACACCCTTTTTGTCAACCTACCAAATCACTTCCCTTGGTGCTCAATCATAAGCCTTTTTCATATCAATAAAAACCATATGAAGATGTCTTTTGTTTTCTCTATACTTTCCCAGAAGCCTCCTTATAAAAAATCACATCTGTTGTGGATAATTCTGAATTAAACCAAACTGGTTGTGCATCATAGATCTTAGTTTTTGCTAACTAATATTCTCCTAAAGCTTCATAATGTGACTCATTAACTGAATAACCTTTTGATTTGTGTAGCTTGAAAATATCTCCCCTGTTCTTATAAATGGGGAATATGGTATTGTTTCTCCACTCATTCGGTATATTCAATGTCCTCATAATCTTAACTTGAGAAGATGTTAGCCATATCACTCTTTTATCCCCCTTACTCTTTCATACATTAATAGGGATGCGGTCTGGTCAACACACCTTTCCTATTCTCATATTTTTCAAAGCATTCTTGACATCTAATTGTGTAATATGTCATGTATTTGCAATATCTCTTGTACCCATTTCACATCAGTCTTCTACATTATTTAATTGTCTCCATTAAAACTTTATGGAAGTACATTTTCCGTGGTTCATGATATCATCATCCTTTACCAATACTCTACCATCTTAAAATGGAGATGGATTTCACTTGGCCTAGATGCTAAAATGGAGATATGAGCAAGCTCCTATAAATCTCCCTTTTTAAGTTTAATAGCTTTTTGTACTTAATCATTCCACCACCAAGTCTCTTGTGATGAAGGCCACAACCTTTACATTTCACAAAATTTTCTTGGCCGTTCTTATTAAAGCAAGAGTTTATATTACATCAATAGTGTTAAGTCATAATCAAAGATTTAAGATTCCACCTTGATGACTTTGAGTATATCATACACGGTCACTTTCTTTTCTCCTTTAAGGTACCGTCACTTTGTTCTTCTGTCATGCATGCCCTTATGCTTACTTTTGTTAATCTATATGTTAATATCCAAAACCACCAACCTACGTTGAGTGATGATTTCTTCTCTACGGACCACTTTACAATCTTTGCATACTTTTTGATTTACTCGCCTTGTAAAGAATAATCATTTTGAGTAAATCAATTTTTTTTTAATTGTTTGAGACTAAGTTAAATTGATTAATTATGTCTTGTATCATGGACCGGTTTAGTGTCCATTAGTCAATCGAGGCCAAATATGTTATTTTTATATACGGGAGTAGTATTAACTAATTGTCCAACTTTTCTTTTCTCCTCTTTATTTCCCTTTTCCGCACGATATCAAATCCAATTACATAAACTTAACCCTATATAGGGATGCCAGAATAATCCATTTACTATTGGTTTACCATCATCTGATCCAAACCATCCCAGATTTTTAGCAGTCATTGGTAAATGGGTTATAGTGGTGTGGATGTCGCCTTAATGTAGATGGTATGGTTCGGTGGATGGGAATCCGGTAATGGCTTTTTAACATTGAAGCTATTATACTAAAAAAGTTCTGCACGTGTTTAGTGTGACAGTCGGGAGGTGCGTGTCAGGTTGTTGTTCATCAGCTGCTCGTCATTGCTACCAAAATGCTGGACGGAGAGTACGGTTGAACAAATATAGATCGCAACTTGGGTGGATTGCATTCCCATGGCAACCCATCACTAGGATGCAGAATTACTGGACAGAAATGGTGTGGACACCCACTTTCTTTTATTTAGAATGGGATGGTTCGGAGATGGTGTGGGTGGCACAATATTCACTGCATTGCCATAAAATATAGAGTCGTGCCAGGCACTCTCCTCTAGGGTACAACCCTTCATTGTATTTCTCATAAGAAGACAATCATGAAAAACACACCTTTCGAGACTTCTATGAGCTTCCTCATTGTTGGTCTTCATCATAGTAACAAATTTGGGAGTCTGCAACTTTTCTACTGGCTGGAAAAAATTGGGATTTGAAAAAATCGTGAAAAATTTGGAAAAACATCAATAAAATTCAGTCAACTATTCAGGAATAAATCGGAATAAATCAGCTGTGTGTGTGTGTATGTATATATATATATATATATATATATATATATATATACTAGTGAACGCACACGTGCACATGCACGTGAAATATAAAATTTGTTGGAAATGTGTGGGGAGATGACTCGTCCGTGAAAGAGTCTCTAGGATAAAAGATATTTGTGTTGGTTATTTGAAAGGAGAGAATCAAGGAACCGTTTCCGTGGGTTGGAGAGAGAAATACAAAATTAAAAATAATAAAAGTTATTAGGAGAGTGTGAGAATAAATATTTTTAAGAGCAAAATTCCTTGAAAAAAGGAGAGAAGAGATTGAATCAAGGAGAGCGCAGCATCAAACTCGCTCTTTTTATAGTAGTATAGATATATATATATATATATATATGTGTGTGTGTGTGTATTGTACACTGCCACATTGGTCTTCTGTTAATATCTCAACATCTTAACTCAACAAACACAAGCAAAGGCAAATGGACTATAAGGACACATAATGAGATATGCCAAATGGACAAGCTATATTCAATCGACAGTAGACTTAATAAAAAGCAACATACAATTGAATGAGAATATTATTGGAATTGGGATCCTAATAGAAGTGAATTGGAGAGTTGATTCCAAGCAAAATAAGATCCGTTTTATAGAGATGCAATTAGGGGAAAGTGCTACTGCTATCAACTTGACAACAGATAGAAAGCAAATATATCCAATTCAAAGGATAACTGAATTTTTATTGTTAACCAGAAAATAATAAATATGAAGGATGGGGCAAGAAGGACACGCCTTTCCAGACTTCTATGAGCTTCCTCATTGTTGGTCTTCATCATAGTAACAAATTCGGGAGTCTGCAACTTTTCTACTGGCCGGAAAAAATCGGGATTTGAAAAAATCGTGAAAATTTGGGAAAACATCGATAAAATTCGGTCAACTATTCGGGAATAAATCGGAATAAATCAGCTGTGTGTGTGTGTGTGTGTGTATCTTATAATATACATATATATATACATAATATATATACGTATATTATACACTGCCACATTGGTCTTCTGTTAATATCTCAACATCTTAACAAACACGAGCAAAGGCAAATGGACTAGAAAAACACGCAATGAGATATGCCAAATGGACAAGCTATAATTAAATCGACAGTAGACTTAATAAAAAGCAACGTACAATTGAATCAGAATATTATTGGAATTGGGATTCTAATAGAAGTGAATTGGAGAGTTGATTCCAAGCAAGATAAGATCCGTTATATAGAGATGCAATTAGGGAAAAGTGCTGCTGCTATCAACTTAACAACAGATAGAAAGCAAACATATCCAATTCAAAGGATAAACGAATTTTACTTTTAAGCAGAAAATAATAAATATGATGGATGGGGCAAGAAGGTTAAATGGGAGACAGATGTCTGAGGAGGATGAGTTGGGGGAAGGAGGGAACCAAAAAAGATGGAGGCATGAGGATGTGGAAGAAAGGAGAAGAATATAATATGATGTGGGAGTAAGAAGGAAGGAGTGGGGAAGCAAATGGCGTGGACTTAGTGAGGAAAGAGCACGCCAGAACTTTGAAAGAAGTTGGGAGGAAGGAGGAGAGTGTACAGTGGGTTGGGGGGTTGAGAAAGAAGAACAAAGAACTGGTGGGAGGGAGAGTGGAACTCCGGAAGGAGAAAAACCTAACATGTAGTTGACGAAATGTGTCGGAGCTGCCAATAGAAGACTCCTAGACTGGAGTTGCCACACTGGAGAAGCCTACAATTGTTGAAAAGTATTTGCTGCTTGCGGTGCACCCTCTATCGCCACAAACTTTGATTGGTAATGGAGGTGTTGCCGCTTGCTTGTGGTGGTCCTCTGTCGCGATGAGGGGAGGCCTTGAGCCGCTATTGAGGTGTGGGGAGAAGGGTTTCAGGAAAAGAGGGTTTATGGGAGGGTCGAGGGGTGTTAGGGTCGGGGGGTGAGAGGGGGAGAGACGATTTAGGGGAGGGAGTGAACCACACATCTGGTCCAAGTATGGAACCATAATAACCCAAATTTTCAGAAAAACGTAAAAAAGCGCTAATAAACGTGAAAAAAAAATGAAACCAATATAAGGCAACTAAGGACATACATCACACGTAACATTTGGCTAGGTCAAAAATTGTGAAAAATCAGCAATTTTTGGAAAAAGCGGCGATGTTTGTTACCAAGGTCTTCGTGTCATAATTGTTGAGAAGCTAGCAACCTCCCAAAAAGGTCACTATTGCCAGCTTCACTGTATCTATTGGTTGGTGATGCTGATCTATCCCTATACTAAGAGCTTGTCTTGCAATCTAGCTTGGGTTAGAAAATGCTCATTTACAATGCTTGCCACTCCATGTATGTCTGAGAAGCCTAACATGATCAGTTGTTCAGTGATTGTAATTTTTGCACCCCCTTGTACTTTAGACTCCATATGTTGCTCATTTGCATGCTAGTTGATGGAAATGAGATTGGGTTACTCTCTTAAACTCTCGTGCGATCAGCGATGGATTCCCATTTCTTCTTTTGGTGACGGGGCTACTTGATCTTATTTCAGCTCGGGTAATAAGGGCCCGCTTCTACTTTTTACTTCTATCCATTGCCATATCAATGTGAGGGGGAAAAAGTGTTGGAGCTTGAGGTAAGATGATTTTAATGTTATTTTTTTACTATTCTAAGCTAATATTAATAGACCGACCCCCTCTCTACTAAATCTACCATAGATTTACACCATTTTTATGTAGTTTGTTTAGTGTCACGAACTTTATATATGGAAGAACTCTGTAGTTCAGAGACGAGTATGTAATATTTATCTACATATGTAAACCTATACGGATGGCTATATGTAAACATATATTGTGTTTTTTAGTTAGATTTGATGAAATCTGTCGATTTTCATCACAAAATGACTATTTTAGCTTAATTTTTGTTGAAATTGCGTCGAAGTTTGGTTGTAAAAATCTTCGACATTTCCTCGACATATCCACAAACTTCCATGTCCACACCTGTCGAAGTCGAAGCCCTGTTCCATGGCTATAATGAACAACAATCTTTTATTTCTAAGGTCACATGATTTATAATAATAGTGCGCAAAATCATCATGACCACCGAGATATTTTGTATGTATGCCATTATCAATCACACCACTAACTACATGGTTGCCTCCTACAGGCTCTAGCTACAAAAGTGCACAACCAAGAACAAAGCTTGTTTGAATCCATGAGTATACATTTTATCACTAGTAGGCATATAGAGATTAACATTGAGATACATCTATGCTTCTATAAAACAAAATAATCTGGAGCCAATATGTTGATGGGCATGATCAACAATGAGGATGACAAGTTGACAACCATCATGGTTCAACTAGATACATAAACCATAGTTGTCTCATGCTTCCTCAATACTCACTCACATACCACTGCAAATCTGCAACATCGTTTATGTAATACGACATGTTGTCCTACCTAGAGGTCCTACCATCCTAGATCATGTTATGTTACCATAAATATGTTTCTTTAAGTCGATATTTTGTGCTTGCAAACTATAATGACTTAATTCATTCATTTTGCCTTTTAATTTGACCTCAAAATCCCCATCAAAACAATTTTGCTTCCTTCACTCACACATGAGGAGCCCCACCTCCCATGTATCCAATATGAAATATTATTGCATAATTTAGTCGATCTACACTAGTAGATTGTCTTGATAAATTTTCAATATATAATTCGATCACGTGGTCATCGAAAGTCGAAACGACATGAATGCATCTTGAATTTTGCCGAAATTTGTTTCTGTGGCCACCGAAACGACATCGAAACAGACTTTTTCTTCCTTGTTGTGAAGATGTCTGCAACTTGTTGTCCAATGCGGACATGAGGAGTTTGAGTCATCTTGGAGAACACTAGATCACGAACAAAGTGGCAGTCCACCTCAATGTGCTTGGTCCGCTCATGAAACACAAGATTGCTACCAATGTGAATGGCTGCCTGATTATCACACATGAGAGACATTGGAGTTTCAATAGACACTACCATTTTAGACAATATGGACGTAACAAAATGTAGTCCACAACAAGCATTAGCCATTGCTTGATATTCAACCTCTATGCTGGACCGTGCTACCACATTTTGTTTCTTGCTCCATGTCACTAAATGTGACCCAAGGAACACACAATATACTAAGGTAGATCGTCTATCTCCAAAATCACTTGCCTAATCAACATCAGTAAAGCCAGTAAGCTTCAAGGAAGTGGACGAGAGATCCTTCCTTGTGAAATAAGCGAGACCATACTTGTCAAGGTGGCTAGGTGGTGGGAACCACCCAATGGGCGCCGAGTCCGCCTAGACTTATGTGAGCATTTTTATTTTTTTAGTTACATATTTGTATATCTATACATATGATACTGCATGCTATTTTGTAACTATATGTTCATTAAATTGTGTTATATGCCTGATTTGCATTGATAACTGTTTGGAGGATCAAGAGAAAGGAGAATTAAGAGAAGAAGAAAAAAGTAGGAGGAAGATAATTAGGAATTGCAGGTGAAAGAAAACAGGAAAAAAGAAATATAAAATTGCAAATGACATGCAAGAAGTCAAGAAAGGAAAACCACAACAGCAGGAGAGGAGATATGAAGGAGGAAGAAGAAGTTAGATAAATAATAATTACAAACAGCAGTGCAGGATGTGCGGAAGGAGATCAGGAAATTTTAATGCATACATACAAATAGAACTTCTAAATGAGATCCAAGTTTATCCTACAAGTTTGGCCAAATCTTACCTAATTTCCCCCAATCAAATGTATCTCCCTCAAATCAGACCTAATCTTTACAAATTTGACCTGATTTGGCCTAAACTAGATCGAATTTTGCATAACATAACCTAATCAGACCTTACTTCCCCTAATTTATCCTATACTGACTCAAATGAGACCCAATTTGGCTAAATCAGACCTAGTTCCCCAAATCAGAAGTATTTCCCCCAAATTAGACATATTCCCCCAAAATCAGACCTAATTTGCCAATATCTGACATGATTTTGCCTAAATTCAGACCTATTTCAACAATAAAATGACTTATGGTGATCTAATTTAACCTTTAAATGGCTTAATTTTGGCTTAAAAGGCCTTAGACGCCTACACTTAATAGGCTGGGTGCCTAGTTTGAGGCGCCTTGTCTAGCGCCTAGCACCTTGATAACTAATAGTGAGACCTTTCCTTGGCGATCCTTTAATATAACGTAGCATCCGGGTGACCGCCATCCAGTGTGACATCTTGGGTGCACTCATGAATTAGCTAACAACTCCCACTGCGTGGGAGATATCAAGACGAGTAACCATCATATCGATCAACTTACCCATGGTATGTCTGTACTTTGCTGGATTTGAAAAATCATTGTCATCAGAATTAGCCGCCTTTGATGATCATTCATATGCGTGGAGATTGGTCTGCAATTTGTCATGTCTATCTCAGCAAGAAGATCTAGAACATATTTCCACTGAGAAAGAGTTGTGCCTTTCTTGGAATGTAGAACCTCTATTCTAAGAAAATAATGAAGATTGCCAAATCTTTCATTTGAAATTGCGTTTGTACGCACTCCTTGGGCCGTCAAATGCTTGTAAGGTCATCACTTGTGACGACAATATCGTCCACTTATACGACCAGAATAATAGTACCACTAGAGGATTTGCACACAAATAAAGAGTGATCAGTAGAAGACCGGCTGAACCCAAACTATATAAGTGCAAAACTAAAATAATCAAACCATGCCTGTGGTGATTGCTTCAGGCCATACTAGGGTTTCGTTAGTTTGCACACTTTCTGACACTCACCCTGAGCAACATACCAGTAGGTTGCTCCATGTACACCTCTTCAAGAAGATCACCATGAAGAAATGCATATTTGACACTCGGTTGGAGAAGAGGCCAATCATAATGAGTTGCAACATAAATAAGCATTTGTTCAGAATTGAGCCGAGCAACATGAGAAAAAGTCTCGAAAAAGTCCACTCCATGTGTCTGAGTGTACACCTTGGCCACCAATCGAGCCTTCAAATGGTAAATAGATCCACCCGATTTCTGTTTAACAATATACACCAAGCGACAACCTACAATAGGCTTCCCAGGAGGAAGATCCACCAAGTCCCATGTGGAGTTCTCGTGAAGAGCTTCCATCTCACTATCCATGACTTATACCCATCCGTCATGTTGGACTGCTTCTGCATATGAGTGAGGAACAACTATAGAATCTAAATAAAGAGCAAACGTGCGCCCTACTGGTGACAGATGGGATACGCAACAAACACTAGAGATTAGACGTCGTATTGTGTAAGATCGAACACCTATACTAGCTGCAACTGAAAGGTGTATGTCTGAAACAGAAGCATCAAGAGAACTCTTAGCATGAACAAGTGCCTCAAGGAGTATCCGATAATGATGAGTCAATCTCCTGGATTGATGTCACTATATCTTCTGGGTGATGCCCCCTACCCGCCTGGTGTAAATCAATGAAAAAAGTTGAATAGATGGAGGTGTAGGTGGTGATGGTGGTATAATAGGACTGGTATCTGGCACACTCTCATCACACAACACATGAAGTGGTGGCTCTTGCTCTCTATGATTCTCAAAGGTAAGCTCACTCTAATGGTTGTGCTCCCCCTCATGCTAGACAGAGTCACTAAAGAACAAAGTGGACTCATGAAAAGTAACGTCAGTCAACACAAACATACGACAAAGATGAGGAAAATAACATATGTACCCCTTTTGCGTGGGAAAGTATCCCAAAAAGACATTGCAGACTGCGCGAGGAGACAACTTGTCTGCACATGGATCAAACACATGAACAAACGCTATGCAACCAAAGAAACAAAGGGGAACATAAAAAGCTTGCTTGTCTGGACATAAAACAGAATACGGGTGGCCCCATGCAAGACAGAAGATGGTTGTCGATTAATTAAGAAACAAGCAGTGAGGAGCATTAGACTAGAACTGCTTTGGCATAAACATTTAGAACAACAGTGTACGAGCTACATCAAGTAAATGACGATCTTTATGCTCGTAAGCCCCATTTTGTCGAGCTGTGTGAGGACAAGTCATTTGGTGAATCATGCCAACTGAATCACATAAATTAGAGACAACCTTTTGAACATACTTTAAGGCATTATCTGTACAAGGAATTTTTATATGAGCATCAAACTGAACTTTTATTAACTGATATAAGGTTTGGATAACCTACAAAACCTCATCCCGATACTTAAGTATACCCAAGTCATTTTAGAGAAATCATCAATAAGGGAAAGAAGGTAACTACAACCAAGTTTAACTTGACTTCTTAACAAGACCACAAACATCACTATGAATAAGATCAAAAGGATGCTTAGAGCCTTTTTTACAGTACGACTAGGAAACGAAACATGATGATGCTTGCCTAGTTGACAAGACTGATACTTGATAGACTTTGTTGATGATAAGCCGTGAACAAGCCTATGAAGACTCTGTAAGGAAGGGTGCCCATAGAGACGATGCCATTGTAAGGGAGATCAGCTGAGGACGGTAGATGCAGTGGAAGGAATCTGGCGGGCTGGGTGATCACCCTCGAAGAAGTAGAGATCACCTTTCCTAGATCCCCTACCAATCGTTTTCTAGCTCCTGGGATCCTCATAGACAGTGTAGAGACACAGAGCATTCTTCTCGTGTGAGAAGTGTTTCTTTGCTGCTTCCCAAATATGTTTGGTTGTCAAATAGAGCATGAACCTAGATGCAATCTAGGGCTCCATGCTGTTCCACAACCAAGATGTTACCAGACCATTGTGTCTCCGCCATGTGGAGTAGTCTTTGTCACTTTCATCCGGAGGTTTTGACTCTATAATATCAAACCTTCTCTTGAGATTCAATAACAATAAAGATGACATTCATCCAGAGAAGATAATTTCTTGTGTTGGGCTTCACATAAGTTATTTGTGATTGATCATCATAGAAGATTTTAGCAGAAGTCACTGGCTCTTCATCTCTTACAGTGAGATTGTATCAGAATGATTGTAGCAGCACAAATTGAGATAGACTGCCAACAACACACCGTGTAGAAATTTCACAAGCCGTGTAAGTTGTTGTCACACCGTGTAAGATATTGAAGATGTGAAACAGTCTTCCACAGACATGCCTGTGGGAAACCAACACGCCATCTAAGATATTAGCACACATTATTTGTTATTCGTCTATGTGCACTATATTAGCACACATTATTTGTCGCTCTTTGTGGTCCGTGCTTCGTTTTCATGTTGACTCTCTACTTGTCTAGAGATTTACTTTTGCATGTCTTACAATGGTGACGGGACTTCAATTTTACTATTCATGCTGGAGTCTTATATCTGCTTGTTTATCTGCGCAATGGGTTTTAATTTTGGCTACATCGCTTTTGCTACTAATTGTCTGTTCTATATCCAACACTCTCTGGTCAACCTGCTTTTGGGCTACTTGATGACAGTAATTCTCGTTCACTTCTTATCCGAAAGTTCACTCACTACTTGCTATTTTTGCCTAGTTCTTCATGTGTGCCAATACTCTCTGGTTTACCTACTTCTGGGCTACTTGATGATGTTAATTCGGATGCCACTTCTTTCCCGAATGTTCACCTACTACCTGCTCCTTTTGCCTACGGTGGATTATCTGCTTGACGGGGAGTGTTTGAGTGCACTGATGGTTTGTTGCA
The DNA here is from genome assembly GCA_963693085.1 of Alisma plantago-aquatica. Taxonomy (NCBI): domain Eukaryota; kingdom Viridiplantae; phylum Streptophyta; class Magnoliopsida; order Alismatales; family Alismataceae; genus Alisma; species Alisma plantago-aquatica. The sequence goes on from OY856412.1 coordinate 1,229,064,485, forward strand.
AGATTGAGAGGAGTGATATTCGTGTATGTGCTGACTTTTATCTAATTGAGTTTGAATGGTTGCTTGTATAATCATGCCAGTCTGCACGTTCGGCATGTGATTTCCCATGCTCCAAATTATGTTGGGTGTGTCAGAGTATATGAGTGTTTGATTTTCTGGGTTGGTTAATATACAAGCCCAAGTCTATATGGCCTAGTAGTGTTTGGACTCTCTAGTCCATTAGGGTTTGTCTTGTGTGTTGTACTTGTCCCCTATCCTATATATAGAGAAGGGGTTTACCATCTAATAACAACAACACAATATAGTATTACCCTGTTATCTTGTTTTTTGACATCCTTTTTATCATTGAGGTTTCTCTATGTAAGTATAGTGGTGTGGTGGCAAGTCTAGTCCCTCCCAAGTCCCACAAACGTCATTTTACACTTTTAGTGATGTTTTGCCCCAAGCTCCAGATCTTTGTATGAGCATATAGATGGAAGTGATGAATTCCATTGGATTTTGAATGGCATCATGCTTTGCTTGTTGACAATGTCCTCAAACATCACGTTAATACAATGCATATTAAATCTCTGTGATTTAGCTTCTAAGCACACTACACTAATCAATTGATAGAGTTGCGGATCCTGAGTTCTTAAATACTTTAACAGCCAAAACCATGAGATAAAAATCTAATGAAGTTGTTAGTCTTACAAGAAAGCTGCTACATGTGAAACATGGTAACTACAAGAAATTTTGCTGCACCATATCCTATGCTGGCTTGGTCAGTTGGTCCTAAAGGGCATGCTTTATGCTAACATTTATCTATTAGTGTATGTAATGGATATATACAGAAGGCCTCAACTGTAGCAAATGGTACTATAAGAAATTGGGCAGATCAGTTTTTGCATTTAGGGTAGAATATATCTCTTACTAGCACCTTTGACAATGTGTTTTGCAAATATGGGTTTATATTAGAAGGAAATGAATGTTATCTGGGTGGTTTATAATGCTAGAAAATTATGACCTAATTAATCTAGTAGTCCTAAACTCCCAACCAGGGTCATCTTTTATAGTTACTTAGTTTCTGAGATGTAATTGCTACCTTCTCTTTTATTAGAACTTTCTTTTTGACTGAACCTTGCAGGCTATTTCTGCCTTCAAAATTGCTTTACAATATAATCCTCAAAGTTTAGAAGTGTTGAAGAAAATTAAGAGGCTCACACAATTAGCAAGTGATGAGAAGCGGATAATTGAATTAGAAAGTATGAGAACAAATGTTGATATGACGAAGCATCTTAGTCCTATGAAAGCTGAGCTTGTAAGTTGATTTACTGCTCACAGTTTTTTATTTAAGAATTTGAAATAAGAGCATTATCTTTATTCTTCAGTTGTCATGCTTTGTTATCATTACTAGCTTGATTTGTATGTCTATACATATTCTCAAGTTGCAGTGAGTTATGTCAATAGAATGCATACTTATAATAATCTGGGTTCTCTAAGAAGTATACTTGAATCCTGGCTTGACCTTTAGTGGTAAAATGCAATAATTTATGAAAAAGGGGGTGGCAATTTCACTGAACTTAAAATTATTGTGATACTAATTTTCAGACTGCATCATACCAATTTTATCCAGACCTCAATATTACAAAAATAAAGTACCAGACAATAGCACATGCATAAGGACATGAGGTTGTTGTAGGATCTAAGAAAGATGTCATCAGTGAAATGAAAAACGTTCTGAGCGGCCACTTAATCGGCTCAGCAGCCCAGCCATTTAAAATACCCCCCCGAGCGCCCGATTAATCGTTTTCCAAAAAAGGTTTTTTTTTCCCGCTTAACCTGCTTAATCAGCCGCTTAATCGGCCGCTCAGACCCCTTTTTTTAAGAAAACTGCTGCAAGCCTGTAACATTAAGTAATTTTTGAAAGTAAAATAATTATTGACTGTAATATATTAAACTTATATACAATACATGTTCTATGATAAGCCTTAGTTAATTTAATATGCATACTTTGTATGTAAGCCATAGTAATCGGGTACTGCTGTATATCCAAGTAAATTACATGTAACTAATCATGATATAGATTTTAGAATCAGTGTTTTAAAAATCGGTCTATGCGGCCGCATAAGCGGCCACATACAAGGTGCGGACGTCCAAAAAAACGCATAATGGAAATCCCTCCAAAAAGCGGACCAAGCCGCATAATTGGTTGTACGGCCGCATACAAGGCCGATTAAACCCCGATTTTTAGTTAGAGATATTCTGATTTCTTCTTTTATACATTTACATTCGTCTATGTTTGTTTAAATTTAGATTATAGTGCATGTTTGTATTTATTTAAGTTGTGATGATTGCATATTTGCATAATTGCATCCATTATTCTTGTAATTGTACTATTTAGATACACAATTGCACAAATTAAATATGTAAATCATGATTAATATATATATATATATATAATTAATTAAAAAAATTCAAAATCGCATATACTTCCGCATATACTCCTGCATACCGCATATACTCTACAAGGTGACCTCTCCGAACGCATAACACATACCGCTTTTTAAAACACTGTTTAGAATGCATGCTTTGGTTAAATGTACTGCTGTAATTTATGATCAAGTGATGATATGTAAATGTAGCAATAAGTTAGTAAGGTATCAATGATAAGTCTGCTGTAATGTGATGCAAAATAGTTATTGTATCATGTATATATACTTGATACTTTTTTGTTTTATAGTTGTATAGGGTGTTTTATGCGTGACAAGTCTATTGTTCAATAGTTTAGCTATAAACATTGTTTTATAGTTGTGTTATAAAGTATTTGGGTGTTTAGTATTGTTATTTAGGGTGTTTAGATATGTATAAAGGTTCTAAAAAGTATAGTATATATATGCATACATGTGCATTTTTTTTATAAAATTGTATAGAAAATCAAAACCCATTTTTTTCAAAAATCGGCCGCTTACTGCTTAACCAGTTACAAGGCTGTCCGCACGCTTACCGCTTAACGCTTTTTAAAACATTGGATGTCATGAAGTTTTAGATGTAGAAATTGGGTCACTCTGCTGGCTACCGTATCACCGTCTAGATGGCATTCAGTTGAAAGCTTCTCAGATAGAGGACATGATCATGAAGTAGTCTTACTTCAATAATAATTTTCTCACCTTGAGAAATCCGGATATTTCATATTTATTTATTTCCTTTTCTAATCGGTCATGGAATAGTTCACCAATCGCTCAATCTGGATTCTGGACATATCATAACCGAATGAAGTATGTGGAGGAAGGAATGTCACATTATTAAATCTGTCATCATGTTTTTGCCCTACTTTTGAAATAGGAAGCATAATTAGTGTATGAAAATATCACATATTTAGATTCTACACGTTTTTCCAATTAATTTGATATATACTTTTGCTATATATGGATTACCCTAGCATTTACTACATTTTTTGAAGATATACTTAATAAAGCTATTTTACCTTGGGCTAGCAAACTGGGCTCTACGGTCCAGCTGGATGAGTATGGTGCGACTTGCGTCTTGCGCAGACCCTGACCCGCCCGGTCCAATGTCAAACCGATTCAGGGCTCTGCATCTCTTCCTCTTCGTTCCTGTACGAGGCGCCTTCCAGACTCACATCGTCGCGGCTAGCACTCTCTCCAGTGCCTACCATTGAGGTTGAAGATGACCAACCTCTACTCTCACTGCCCATAGTCCACCGTCGAGCCCTCAGATCCTCCTCGCGTAAGGGCTCGACTTCCGCCCATCTGAGTCGACTCTCGTGTTGCTCCCTCCACCTCCCGCCTTTGCAAGGCTAACACATAGTCTGGGAACCTCCACACACCCTTGCTGGAGTTGGCAGGCTGCAAGGTCAAGCCAGGTGGCTGGGACGGGGAGATATCAAGGTTGGGATGAAGCGGATTGCAGGTCTAGACCCACGTCGGGATCACAAGGTCACAGGTTCATGCTCGTTGTTTAGAGAGGTAGAGAAGTATATCTGCGGACCCCAGATTGTCAGGGGAGACCTCACACGTTTGCACCTTGCCTAGGGTCAACCCTAATTGTCTTTTGCAGTTCACTACTGCGTTCCAGAGAACAAAGGAGGATAACATGGAGGGTTGTCGAGGACCTCTCAAGGAATCTATGCGTTATGCATGGATCATTAGGAGTACTTATCGAGGTCAACGACCGGACTGCAACTTGTCGGTTTCTGCCGTTCATCAGGGCATCAAGGACCAGATGTCATGTCCGAGATCGATGCGAGGGTTCCTGGGGTCCTTATATAGGTCCTAGAAGGAACCCTAATGGTACAACCAAGAAAGAAAGGAGGGAGATTGCGGCCCCAAGAGAAAGTCTGGGTTGCCTTTCTCATATACGCTCTGTTTACGAGAAATCACATGCCACGGTCCGCCAAGATGGAAGGTGATTTAATCACATTAACCACCGACCTCCCCCAAGATGTCTTATTCTGACAATTCATGTCTAAATATTTTTTACACAAAAGTTACCAAAAGAATAATCACTACTCATCTTGGATTTGGCCAATCCCCTCGACATAATAAACTTGGTTGGCAAACCAAAATCTATTAAGGTGTACAATTATTTGTCACATATTGGATTATTTGATCCTTTATCTATTTAGGAAATACTTTATGACTTGGGATCTAGATTGTTCATCTCCCTCTTTTGATATATCCCTTAAACCAATTATCCTTATTTCATGGAAACTCATTAATACTTTTGCCGACTATATCGAATCCATATACAAAACTTTCTCTTTAAAACAATTACTGATTCCTCATATCTTAATTTCTTTTGGGAACTTGATTTTTATTCCATATTTCAATTATCTAATAAACCACAAAACCATTATCCTTGATTTATGCATGAAATCTCTTATTTCATTAATCTTGTGCTCAAGGACCTATTTGCAAAGCAAATAGTCTCATGGGCCTCACTTGGGCCATAGATTGCACCCATGCCACAAAGCGGATGGCTTTATTATTCTATCAATAATATAATTGGGAAATTTACTTATCAATTCAAGCCTTATATTTATATAATTCAAATTTACTAAATTTGAGGATATTACATTCACCCCTCCTTAAAAGGAATTTTGTCCCCAAAATTCAAACCTAGTAAGGTAAAGGTGAATGATAACTCATCTTAGTTTCAAATCTTAGGGTTAGCAATCCTACTTAGATATCTCTAACATCTTTAATGGGTACGTAATATTCCTCCCATTATTACTAAGATTGGTACTTGAATTCGATTCAAGGTATATCGACATCCTTAGTATTTACATGATATCCTTGGTGATTTGTGATTTCAAATTCACTTGGTGACTGCCCTTTTCACCTAGATTTCCAACCTATTATTCATTTATTTCCTCATAAGGGTGAGGTAACACCTCAAACCCTAGATCATGTCACTAGCCTCAACTTAGGATATTCATTCTCATAGGTCAACTTAAAGCATAACATGTGTCTACCCAATCTCTCCCACTCATACTGAGATGAATAAGCATTTGACTACAATCCAAATATTAGGTTCATCCCATTCCAAGAGTAGAGATGGTGCATTCACAAATTATCTTAAAATTTTACATTTTAGGTTGAATCACTCTCAACAATGACTCCAAACCATGAATACTTTTTAATTCCACAATATTCTAATATTTTATGAAGTCAAGTTCCTTTCTCACTCTTGAGTTTATGCACTATTCTCTTTAAGATTTCATTATTACATGACTTCTTGTAATCATTTCCTCAAGGTCTCTAGGGGTACAAGTACTTTTGGGTGATCTCCTCCTGACCTCGTGGACCTTATGCACGTATGGAGTGCCTCTCACATTTACACCTTGGGCCTCATGACCTCATGAAGGCGGCCAATCTCTTGACGCATAGGCCTCAGGCAAACATGGACAGCTAACTCCTGACCCCATCCTCTTATGCATTTACGGATGATTACCTTCTAATCTCATGGGTCTTATGTACCTTTAAATCTCCCTACTTGACCTTAGGATTGACTTGGGGCTCTATACTACCTAGGATTTATCGAGGGCACATTATTTTCATATGTAATTCTTTAACCCGGATTTCCTCTATCACTTATGGTGCTTATTATTTACTTTATGTCCCTTCATTGGGCTGTTGGCGACTTTCCCTTCTGGGCGGGGTCCCATACTGTCAACCACTTCCGTAGTGACTTTTCCTTGTGTCCGTTGGAGCATGGTTTAAAATTTCGGTTGAAGTTGCTAATTTTGGTCAAAATTTCGGTTTCGGCCGGTACCAGAGATCGAAGTGGACATACCATATAACCGAAAATTTTTCAATTGCATTATTTTTTTTTAAATCTTAAAAATCCTAAATAAATGTGGGAGACCTCCCAGAGTTAATTGAATCCAAAATATAAGATCTAACATGTTATTGCATAAGAATATATGTATGTATACATTGCTTCATTGAAATCCTGATCGAAGCAGTTTTGTGTATTTTCACTAAAAGATGTATGAGCCCCCACCCTATACCAACATATGATATTATTGCAAAATTTGGTGTATTTATGTATGTAGATCATCATGGTAAAATTTTATGATTTAATTCCTTTATTTGGTCATCGAAATCATCAAAATTTGCGTCGAAATCTTGTGTCGGAATAAGGCGGAAATATCAAAATTTTGGTCGAAATTTTTGTAAATTTATGTTTCTGGACCATCGGAAACGACATCGAAATCGACATTTTAAACTATGCCTTGGAGATGGCATACTTGGGGTCAAAGAATTATACTCAATATATGTGCTTCCATGTTTTGTATACTTAATTTTTCCAAGCTTTAGGTGATGAAAGGTTACCTTAACTCTCAAATTGATTGGTCAACTCACCTTTCTAGGGAAGGTCCTAACCTAGGATGTCTTCCTGACTCATAAGAGGAGGTTAGGTTCTCTAACCACAATCTGACCCCGCATGTTTAGGGTTTTGCCTCCCCCTTAGGTCCTTTTCCCACCCTTGGGTTGACCCACCCCCAAGGGTGGGAAAAGGACACCGACCCCAAAAGTTGAATCGAGGGTTTTATATTTTTGAACATGCATTTTCAGTTATAACTTCTCAACCCGTATTTGCCCAATCTCTGTGGTATACCCACTCGCTGGGGGTATTCATAATATCATGCTCACTAGCTGGGAGTATTTAAGTGGCATACCCACTCGCTGGGGGTGGCATACCCACTCGGTGGGGGTAATTTCAATAACATACCCACTCGCTGCGAGTACTTTCACTAACATATCCACTCGCTGGGGGTAATCATCATGGTATACCCACTCGCTGGAGGTACTTTCAATAACATCCACTCACTAGGGGTAATTTCTATAGCATACCACTCGCTGGGGGTAGTTTCGTTAGCTTAGCCACTCACTTGGGGTAGCATACCCACTCGCTAGGGGTAATCTCAATAACATACCCACTTGCTGGGGGTAGCTTTCAATAGCATACCCACTCGATGGGGGTAGCATACCCACTCTCTAGGGGTATTCCTTATTCATCCATTCCTCCAGAGATAGCATTTGGGCGATGAGCAAGTTAGGTCGCCTAAATTCATATATATCTTATTCCTTTCTTACCCTAATTATGGTTCATATGGGTAGGGTTACTTTTTTCACCCACAATACTCCCATTTCCCAGGATTAGGGTTCGGGTTAGGGACTATCCCCACATCTTAGGGTTTTATGATCCCTTGACCCACTAAGGGTTTTCCTAATCTAACCCTAGCTCCATCTAGGGTTCACCCTTACAAGGAATACCTGCAAAATATTTTTTTGTCTTTATTATTATCTCTACATTACATGTACATTAATTGGCGGAGGTTGCCTTAATCCTACTTCTTAAAAACCCTAACTTGAGATGTGGAGGGAAGTATCTGTTAGAATATTAGCCTATTTAATTAATAGGTTAATTGGTCTATTGTCTACATGGCCCCCTATTGGCCATGTCCCATTAGGGTTACTCCGCTTCCTTTGTGCTTCCTAGTAATAGCCTCCTCTCCTATATATAGGACAGGGGTGCACATATCAATAGAACAACACAACATCATCGTATACGTTTCTTCACATGGTATCAAAGCAATAGCCTTGAGGAGACAACCCTAGCCGCCGCCCCTCCTTCCCTCTCCTCTCGGCCGCCAGTTCCAACCCTAGCAGCCGCCGCCCTTACTCTCCTAGAGAGAGCAACCAGGGGAGAGCCCGCCTGCGGGCTGCTGCCGCCTCATTCTATGGCTTAGGCCGGCCGCCTGCTAGGCACATCCCGACCACCATGGTCGCATCTTCTTCCCCTTCCACACATATTTTATCTATTGAGCCGATGCCATCCTTCCCGACAACCATCTATTCTTTTCATTCTGTTTGAGTCTTTGGACGAAGCCATCCTTCCCATCCATATCTATCAGTTCGTCGTCTTCTTGAGATCTGTTCGTCAAGCAGCTCCGCCGTCACCATTGATGCAACCATGCCAAACACATCTACCTTCCGCTCCAGCAACCACCGCCATCGTCTTCACCGCCTTGTTGCCCTGCCATCTCCACGTCGAGCCTCCGTACCAAGCATCCATCCATTACTCTACCACTGCACCACTTCTCGGGACCCTGGATGACACTTATTCCTGTTTAGATCCGACCGTGGTCAAGCAAGAAGCAACCACTGTTCATGATCAAAGGAGTACAAAAGACGATGCTAATTCTCGTCGACCCATGATGCTGATTCCCGGGGTTCTCGTCTCCTTGACGACACAAATTTCTGTCGAGATCGTGCATCAGCCTCCGTCTACACGGTGTGTTGTGTCCAAACAACACATCTCTCACTCTAGAAATCACCCTGACGGCACGGAGTTTCGTCCAGAATGCGAGAGACACGTCGTGTTGCTCAAACAACATAGCGTGTTGGACTTGGATTCCAAAACTCTTCCTGATGACAACATACATGTGTCTTCCTCGAACACGACGTGTGGGTGGACATTCAAAGTTACGCCTCTGACTTCAGACACGACATGTCCACTTGGAACACGACGTGTTGACGGAGATCCAGTTCAACCTTCGACATCCGACACAACATATCTCATTTTCACACAGCGTGTTGCTGGGAGTCTGTCATCATCAACCATCAAAGCTACACGACGTGTCTCATTTCCACACGACGTGTCATTAAGAGCCTGCATCTCACCCCCGACAAGTACACAACGTGTCCAGATCCAGACACGGCGTGTCTGAAGTCGTCAGTGCACTTCCAGTTCCAATTTGACATCCTCCAAAGGTCTATCTGTCCTCCACTACCAGCAAAAAATTTTGCGGGGCTCGGCCCCCGCACCCCCATGGTCAAGAAAAGATCCATTTATTTTCTCTGTCCGGATCTTAATCGGGCTATTTTTGCATATTGATTCCGATTATCGGTTTTCATGCCGAGAAACGATTCTGGCAGTTCCACTTCCTCCGCTACTGAGTAAATTTCCGGTAGTGTATCTCCTCCCCTATTGAGTAAAATTCCGGTAGTGTATCTCCTCTTTCTACCGATGCTTCCATTCTTGTAGTCTTCTTTTTGTTCTTCTCTCCATACTACACCTCTCATTTGACTTTATCCTTTTCCACCCTCCCAATCCTCATGTGTGCATCTTTCGCATGTAGGGGGGTCATATTTCCCTTATTCCACACCATCTATTCACTCTTGTCGTATTTGGTGTGCGAGGGGGGGCTAGAGGAGAGAGAGATAGAGAGGAGGGTATGAAGAGAACATGAGAGAGAGGATATGAGGAGAGAGACATGATATGAGATGATATATTCCAGGCTATCTTCATGGAGCTTCGTATTGTTTAGCGCATCTAGTTTCCTGATGTCTTTGTGGCGCGCCATTCCCACTTAACATCACATTACTTCTCAAACAACATTGAAGGATCTCGCAGTTGCAACATTGACACTAAGACTTTCACGTTCATACCACATTATGTACGTCAGGACAAGAGCTTGCTGCTCATATTCCGGCCTCTAGTCCCTTTGGTGTTTCCGTGTTCGTGCCACATTATGTACGTTAAATGTGTTGAGTGTGCTTATTCCACTCCACATTCCTCTCCAGTGAAGATGGCGTAGTCGTTGTATTTATGATTCTGTGCTTCAGATGTTCTTCATTCCAGATGCACTTCAAGAGAAAGAATTTCAAAGCTCGAGCTTCTCCAACCTGCAGAACACATCTCAAAGAGGCGTCATCATATCTTTTCAGTTAGAAAGTATTGTTTAAGGGGAGTAACAACTTTTGTATGGGGAGTGACATATCTATCTTTCATTTATCGTTTATTTCTTATCGTTCAATCGAGTCATGTAACTTAAAGCTTGGACATGCGTTCACTCATGCTCCAATTTTGAGGGGGAGTGTTAGAATATTAGCCTATTTAGTTAATAGGTTAATTGATCTATTGTCTACATGGGCCTGTTGCCCATGGCCCATTAGGGTTAGTACGCTTCCTTTGTGCTTCCTTGTAATAGCCTCCTCTCCTATATATAGGACAAGGGTGTACAATATCAATAGAACAACACAACATCATCGTATACACTTCTTCATAGTATCTTTTAGGGTTTATTAAGAAAAGAGGATGAGAAGTGGATGAAGTTACAAATGAGAAGACTTAAAGGAAATATTACTTTAGGCAAACTCTAGGTTCTGGCAGGCAACTATGGCTAAGGGAGTCCTCGTATATCAACTTAATGGTACAAAGGAAAATATTGTCAGCCCCCAAAACCATGATCCTTTCTAGACACCATCACCATCAGGTCATGCCTTAATAACTTTCCTTATATTTCCATAGATTACTTGAATTGTAAACTATAAAATATGATTTGAAAAATCTGGGGCTTTGATACTAAATGTAACGATCTCACTTTTTAGTGTCCCCCAATTAAGGAAAGACCTTAAAATTGAGAGCCATCACCTAAAATTCCAAGATCCAGATTAAACCAAATCACAAATAATAATTAAATAAATTCCATTATTTCAAAAATATTGTTTAAGAACTGTAGAATTAGGTTGTCAGAACAGAACTGGTTAGCGAACCAGTGAGGCCTCTTGTTCTCGGTTCACTGGTTCAACCAATGGTCTGACTGGCTCAACCGGTGATGTCACTAATAGTTTAAAATATATAAATGTCTTTGATACTCATGGAAAATATCCCTGTAAAAGTTATGAAACATGATTTAGCACAACTACTTACAATAACTTGATAAACATACCAAATAACGTATATTATTCTATTCATGGACATACATGTACCAACATTTATATAGTATTCAAAATTAATTAACGAAAAATAGCAACAATAATACATTTATTTGCTAAGTGAGTGAACCGGACGGTTGGGCTAAAATCTGACCAGTTCGCCGGTTCACCGGTTCAACCAGTCGGTTCACCGGTTTGATGCCAGTCATACTTCATTTCCAGCTTTGGGAGGGGACCGAACCGATAGAGTGACCGATTCAACTGGTTCAACCGACCAGTTCGATTATGATAACCATGTTGTAGAATGATGTACCTAATGAAACTAATACATATTGAGAAGAAGTATCTAGCTAATCCTCCTTTACTTAGTTTTAATGCCTTCGGGTAATTTCATTTGGTTTATCATGTCTTGAAATCTTCATATCTTGCATTTACCTAAAATGGCGTGAAACAAAACGCGAATCAGTATTTTGCTATCCTGTGTACTTGGGGTGCATGCAAAAGTGTGCAGGTACATAAGCACATATAATCATTCAATTACTTGCAAATAAGAACTGTCATTTTCTTTGCATAATCTTACTTTATGTGATACTCATAGTGACATTATAATTATACCGAATGTAAATAAACATCCAACAATTTTTTCGTCAATCTTTGAGAAATCCTCAAGAAACACCAGCAATCGGTATTGCGGGTAGTCATAATCGTAACCACATACGTCAATGTGGAACCATGCAGATCATGCAATATATATTTCAAGTATGGTCAAGCAATCCAATCAATAGATCCAAGAAATCAACATGTAATCTGCATGTATGTAAATTCCTAGAGTGTTACCATCTCATTATTCAAAATACTGATATGATTTATTCTAGGGTTTAGGTTTCCTTGGTTATGCTTTAATACCCTAACTTCCATGTTTATTGATCTAATGACTCTAGAACCCTAGTCCATATTAAGTATAATCATGATTATCAAATCTACCATGTTATTGCATCATGGACACTTATATCAAATTATGTGCATTAAGGTCATCACAAAACCTAATTCATCATATATATGATTATTCACCCTAGAAACCCTAATTACCATTTCATCACTATCATCATCATCTTGATTGTCATTATATTCAACAATATCAGATCATATGACAAAGTAGACATTTTTAACATACTCAACATGTCAATCATCAATTCTATGGTTCCATGTATATCATCACTCCTTAATCATGTGTTTGCCCTACTTTTGAAATAGGAAGCATAACTGGTGTCTGAAAGTATCATATATAGATTTACACGTTTTTCCGCTTAATTTGATATATAATTTTGCTATATTTGGATTACCCTAGTATTTACTAACAACTTTTGGTGATTACTTAATAAAGCTGCTTTACCTTGGGCTGGCAGACTATTATTGGGCCCCAGGGTCCACCTGGATGAGTAAGGCCCAACCCACGTCTTAGGCAGACACTGAGTCGCCTGATCCAATGCCAAACTGGTTTAGGGCTCTGCACCTCTTCCTCTTCGTTCCCACATGAGGCGCCTTCCGTCGTTCCATAGACACAGACTCAGCACTGCGGCTAGCACTCTCTTCGGTGCCTTCCATCGAGGTTGAAAACGACCAACCTCTCAACTCGCATCGCCACAGTCCATCATCGAGCCCTCAGATCCTCCTCCTCACATAAGGGCTCGACTTCGCCCAAATGAGTTGACTTCGTGTTGCTCCTTCCACCTCTCGTCTTCGCAAGGCCAACACACTATACGGGAACCTCCACACACCTGTGCTGGAGTTGGCAGGCTGCAAGGTCGAGCCGAGGTGGTTGGGACGGGGAGATGTCGAGGTTGGGATGGAGCGGATTGCGGGTCTGGACCCTCGTCAGGATCAGAAGGTCACAGGGTCGTGGTCGTCGTTCAGAGAGGTAGAGAAGTATATATGCAGATCCAGTATTGTCAGGGGAGACCTCACGCATTTGGACCACACCCAGGGGTACTTGCTGGAGAAGAAAGGTAGAGAAGTATATCTGCAGATCTAGTATTGTCAGGTGTCTATCACAGTTCACCACTGCGTTTCAGAGAAGAAAGGAGGTGGATAGCATGGAGGGTTGTCGTGGACCTCTCTAGGACCCTATGCGTTATGATGCATGGATCATCAGGGGTACTTGCTGAGGTCAAGGATCAGACTGCGACCTGTCAGTTCTGCCATTCATCAGGGCATCAAGGACCAGATGTCATGTTCGGGATCGGTGGATAGCATGGAGGGTTGTCGTGGACCTCTCAAGGACCCTATGCGTTATGATGCATGGATCATCAGGGGTACTTGCTGAGGTCAAGGATCAGACTGCGGCCTGTCAGTTCTGCCGTTCATCAGGGCATCAAGGACCAGATGTCATGTTCGGGATCGATGCGAGGGTTCTTGGGGTCCTTATATGAGTCCTAGAAGGGACCCTAATGCTACAACCAAGAAAGAAAGGAGGGAGAGTGTGGCCCCAAGAGAAAGTCTGGGTTTCCTTTCTCGTATACACGTTGTTTAGGAGACAATCGCATGCCACGGTCTACCAAGATGGAAGGTGCTTTAATCACATTAACCACCGACCTCCCCCAAGATGCCTTATTCTTACAATTCATAGCTAAATATTCTTAACACAAAAGCTACCAAAAGAATTATCACTCCTTATCTTGGATTTGGCCAACCACCTCAGCATAATAAACTTGGTTGATAAACCAAAAACTATTAAGGAAGATGTACAATTATTTGGCACATATTGGATTTTTTGATCCTTAATCTATTTAGGAAACACTTTATGACTGGGGATCTAGATTATTCTTTATCTCCCTCTTTTGATATACCCCTTAAACCAAGTATTCTTATTCCATAGAAACTCATTAATACCTTTCCCGACTTATATCCAATCCATATACAAAATTTCTCTTTAAAACAATTACCCATTCCACATATCTTATTTTCTTTTGGTAGCTTGATTTTTATTCCATATTTCAATTATCTACAATGTTTTAGAAACCGGGAAGCGGGAGGCGTGCGGACAACACCTTGTGGCCGTTTGAGCGCCAGGCGGGCACCTTTTGAAAACGCGGGCCCGGAATTTTTAGGTAATTTTGTAGAAAATTATACATATTAGTATATAATAAATGTACTTATCTAAACACCCTACACAGAGAAATAAAACTCCTAAATAGTTGATACCACAACTAAAAAACAATGAATAAGCAAATACAGTTCAATTACGCAAGTTTAAGACATAAGAAATACACTTTTTAGTCTATTTCTCTTACTCTTACTGTAGTAAATTTCTAGAATTACAGATTTATATACTAATATGCAGAAAACAGTAGAATAAATGTAATATACTAATTTATATTATGCAGTAAACAATAGAATATATAGAATGTATTAATGTTCAGTAAACAGTAGAATACACCATCTCTATATAATGTACTAATGTATTATTATTTATAAGGCAGCAAACAGTAGAAGATATATAATGTATTAATTTACATTATGCAGTAAACTATAGAATATATAGAATGTATTAATATAAACAGTAGAATATAATATGTACGAATGTATTATTATATATAAGGTAGAAAGTTACAGACATATAATATGCAACAGATAACTGGATAATAGTGTATATATTAATGTCTTATAGTATAGAATGTATTATACAGTAGTGTTACATATTATACTATCTTATTATACTACTATAGACTTATATTTTTGTATTATGTTACAACAGATGGGCTAAATCTAGAGCCCAAAAAATAGGCGGCCATAAGCGGGCGCCTGAAGCTGGGTTTTAGGCGGACGCATAGGCGGGCCAAGCGGGTCTTGGGCGGGCGCTTAATGGCCTGCCGCCTGCCAACCCGCTCAAAGCCTTAAACCAGGCGGCTGGTCATGCGATCCGCTCAGGCGGGCGCCTGACACACTTTTTAAAACACTGATTATCTAATAAACCATAAAGCCATTATCCTTTATTTTATGCTCAAAATCTCTTATTTCTTAATCTTGTGCGCCAAGGACCTATTTGCAAAGCAAACAGTCTCATGCACCCATGCCACTAAGTGGATGGCTTTATTATTCTGTCAATAATATAATTGAAAAATACTTATCAATATAGAAACAGAAATACCCACATTAATAGCAGGTTGTATCCTAGCATTGAATAAATCGGGAGATAAAAATATTTGTCCATCCGTAATGGAAATCACATTAGTAGGAATATAAGCTGAAACATCCCCAGATTGGATCTTTTGCACCCGCTTCAAGACATTATATCATGAAAGTCGTATGTATGGCTTGGAGGGAGATCTTTCAAGCCTTATATTTATATAATTCAAATTTACCAAATTTAAGGATATTACTCTCGTTCTCTTCAAAATTCTGTCACTTTCTTATCGGATGATTGTGTCATACAAGATTTGAAGACAGAAAATTGAGCTTTTTGACCTCTACTACTTAAGAGGAGTCTCCCACGACTTATGTTGCAGGCTTGCATCATCACCTTTGCATGTCTACAACCGCCTTGGTCACTTGTCCTAGAAAAAAGTGAATTCTTTCTTCTGGAAGAGAAGTTTGACGATTGCGCTAGCTGAGCAGTTTTTAGGTTTAGAGAGAACACCAGAGTGGAGTTTGTTTTTAATTTCATTTGTTAGGATGTATGGGGTCCAAGTCATGTATCATTCAAATCAGGTCATAGATATCTTGTTACTTTATTGATGATTGTTTTAGTGTTAACATGGCTTTATTTGATTGACAAATCTGAAATGTTTTCTATTTTCTTTTTTGGTAAGAATTGTCTTCTATTTTGAATCATTTTAAATTGAAGTTGAGACTCAATTTTGCAAACATGTTCGTGTTCTCTGTTCTAACAATGCCAAGGAATATTTTAGCAAAAATATCACTCAATCCACTTCTCCCTAGGCAATATTCATAAATCTTCTTGTCCACCTACCCACAAAAAATGGTTTTGCAGAGAGGAAAAGCCCTCATTTCAGTGATACTTAAGCGCAAACTTTTTCTACATATTTGTGTTACAATGGAGTTTTGAGGAGATGCAATACTTATCGCCATTTTTCTCATCGGCTGCATGTCATCATCCATCCTCCACAATCAAATCTCTCTTCATATTCTTCATCCTAAAGAACCATTATATCCTGTTCCACCGAAAGTCTTTGGTTGTGTATATTTTGTTAATCACGAGTTGTTGGTCTAGATAAGTTAAGTCCTAAGTCTCTTATGTGTGTCTGCTTGGGATATTCTCGTGTTCAGAAAGGATACATGTGCTATAGTTTGTCTTTGTTACAATTCTTAGTAATTTGTATATGTAGATATGACCTTCTAGAATACACCATGTCTTATTGATTAGTATCTCCAAGTCTTAGGTGGATACCGACGAGTCTTTAGCATGGTTGTATAGGCGGCCAGGCGTTGCCTAGGGATGCCCATGCAACCTAGGGCCCAGGCAGAGGCCCAGGTGTTTTCAAGCGTTTTGTTATATATATTGTTTAAATGGATATATGTACAATTTATGAATTAATGTCATCCCTACATATATGAATATACATTATAAATATGTATGTAGTGAGCTAGCATTATATGAAGAAAGCAAAAACATCATTACATATGGACTGAATTGTGGAAGTAAAAAAACATCATTACAGATATCCATGTCCATGTTGTGTTCCATGTGCATGTCTGTGCTTCATAGCTAAATCCCTTTTCATTTAGTTACTATTAGCAAATTGACTCGTTTTCTTCAAGCACTTTCTCACCGGACATTTGTATCATACAAGATTTGAAGACACATAAGATAGTTGGTGAAGCGTATGAGCTTGTTGCCCTCTCTACTTGAAAGAGCCTCCAAAGATTTGTGTTTCGACATCACCTTTGCATGTCCACATTCACCTTGGTCACTTGTCCTAGGAAAAGATGAATGATTTCATTTCAAACTTCTTTGGGTTGGAGAAATTAGAGAGTCGTGCCAGCTGAGCAGTTTTTAGGTCTAGGGAGCACGTTTAATACTTATTTCATTTAGATGTATGGGGTCCAAGTCTTGTATCATTCGAATCAGGTCATATATATGTATATATATATATAGAGTCAGGCTAGAATACACTCGAGTGTATCCGGAGTAGAATACACTCAAGTAGTTTTTCATGATGCAATATTTTTTTTGAAAATCTAATCCGTTGGTTTTCTTAAACATCTTGTGAACAACTAATACGCAAAATTTGAGCACACATTTGGATATGTATAGCTCATGTTATGAAGACCGCAAAAATTATGCATTTCAAATTAGTTTCGTGTGTCGATTGTGTTGCCCTTGGATGAGTGACTTACACTCATCCAAATGGGCTCAAAATTTGTATGTAGCCTAGTTATAGTATGACGGTGAAGATCAACGGTTTACATTTTGCAAAAAATAGTCTTAATATGCAAACACACTTGAGTGTATTTGTGTGATCTGTACACTCGAGTGTATTCTAGCCTGACTCTCTCTCTCTCTCTCTCTCTATATATATATATATATATATATATATATATAGAGTCAGGCTAGTGTACACTCGAGTGTACCGGAGGCACTGTACACCTCAATCATTTTTGAAGATGCAGTAAATTTTTGAAAAATCTAAACCGTTGATCTTCTTAATTATCATAAGAACATACTATATAATAAATTTTAGCACATTTGGACATATCTGAATAAGACAAATTAGTTTTGTGCGTCGATCTAAAGGAGGCAAAAATCATGTATTTCAAATTAGTTTTGTGCGTCGATTTTGTTGTCCTTGGTTGAGTGACTTACACTCATCCAAATGAGTTCAAATTTTGTATGTGATCTATTATGATTGTAACCATGAAGATCAATGGATTAGATTTTGGAAAAACATGGTCTAGATAGGCAAACACCATTGGGGTGTACGGCGTGATCTGTACACTTGAGTGTATTCTAGCCTGACTCTATATATATACTCTTATTGATGATCTTTTCAGTGGTATATTGCTTAGTTTGATGAAGGACATATCTGAATAAGACAAATGCTAAAGATGAGATGGAAGAAACCAATATGCTGTGTGTGTCTGTATATAATGAGGCTTCTTTTGTTATTGCATTCAATGTAATGAATCCAACGGATGAAAACAACATTATCAGTTGTTTTGAGTTAAAATTTCCATCCACTTTGAGCCTTTTAATCTCACATCAACTTGAAATGTGCCTTTTATGCAGCATATGGGACGCATTTGCTCCCATCGCTGATCAGTACTCGCCGATTACTCATTGCAAGAATATCTGACAGTGACAAATGAGCGATTGTAGAGTTTGAGATGAAGAAAAACAATGTAAAATGAGAGCAATTGGCAGCGGTGTGTTTGGGAAAGCGTTTGATACCAATTGACTCGGTGCCCATGATTGTCAATCCCTTTCGATTGCTGCCCGATCGTTTTCCCAAACAGAACTTTAGATGTTTCCTTTCTTTATTTGTGACCCTTGTTTCTTCTGACCATGGAGATTCCTTTGTCTGCTTATTTTCTAGTCTGAATTGTGTTGCATCGTATTTATTATTGTAATTGTTTTGAGGGAAAACTAAGATCTTCAATTATAGTCTGTAGAATTTGGAGATGAAGAATCACAAAGAATATTTGATTTCATTGCTGATGTCATGGAGAAGTCTATAAAGATCTGGCATGAGACAGGAAAGGTAGATCCTAGGGTGACTTTTCTTCTTGACACCACGCGGACAGATACGGAAAAATATGCACCAGTTGTAAACGTTGACAAGGTACTCACAATTTCTACACCTTAAGAGAAGTACTATGCAATAGTATATGTAGTGATGACGATGATGGTCATCATCATCTAGTCTAAGACCCAACCATGTTGAAGTTGGCTACATAATACTTCTTTTCTATTCAGCTCTGTTGGGGTCATATACTCATTGTTAGCAGTATAAACAGTAACTTTCTTTCCATTGTGTATTTCTAGTGATGGGATTGATAATCAGTTTATGATGTTGTAACTGTCTGATTCTTATGAGATAAATCTTGTGAGTTCCAAAAGTAATTTTATCTTTGAGAACCTCTTGTTATGGAATTTTTCTGTCGTCTAACGAATTTTCTATATGTAATTGGACAAGCCATATTTCTTTTTATCTTTACCGGTCTCATTCTTTTGTTCCACTCAGGCTTTTGAATCCCCCGACACACACAAGGAGTGTTTCTCATTCCTACGGAAATACGCAGAAGATTCTTTTTCGTCTGCTTGTTGTTTAGTAGCCCCTAAAAGCATCATCTCCTACCCTCAGGTAATCCTATCATTCTTAATATCTTATGTTATTTATATTTCTATACTATCTGCTCTAGAAAAATCTGGTAAGTAAACTCTGATGGGATACTTGGCATATCTGAAGTTTTATATTCTTTGAAATTGTAGTTAGAAAGAAGAAAAATGTATAAGCTATGAAACCCTGATGCCTTGCTTCATTTGAAACTTGACATTGGGCAAAAAAATGTGATGAACTATGGAGCCAACCCTTGGCATACCTGAAGCTATAGATTCTTTGAAATTGTATCAAGAAAGAAAAAAACTTGTATTAGCTGTGGAACCCTGACGCCTTTTTCTCATTAGAATTTAGATTCAGGACTATGGAGCCCGACACCTCATTTATAGGCAGGATTGTGGAAGGCACGGAACACATGGAAAACCAGGAAAAGAAATATATCTGCCTAGCCGTGTTAAGTGAGGAATATAAGACAACGAAATCCTACTCATTGTCATAACTCCGAGCCTGAGGGAAGAGAAAGTGAAAAAGACTCATGGACATGACATAGCTCAAACATGAAATACTGCACTGTGTTTACATAAGTTTAATCTCTTGATACTCCCCTTAAGTTGGAGCATAATTCTCAACTCGGTCAATGCTGGTCATAAAGATGTCAAGTTCCTTATCAAGGAGACATAAGGAGTATTTATTTGTACTCTCAAAATCCCTGACTGTAGTTGCAGTCATTGTGCTCGGTGTGCTGATTAAGGGCACTATAATTTGTACAGTTTTAGTTTAATACGCATATTGTCTCAATACATAGGAAAGTTTGATTCTACCTTAATGTCGTATCTTTCACTTAGGACTTTATCTAGACGAGCTCATAAGCAATATACGCTATAGCTTGGCAGTCTGGTTCAGCAGTACTCTAGATGGTAGATACAACGATTTGCTTCTTTCTCCTAGTTACCAAGTCACCACCTGCTAAGATTAAAATCCCGTAGGGTAGGACCTGCTTCATGCATATTGGTGTAATGAGTATCGACAAAACCTTCAGGTTACGTTTGGCTGAACCCATTCCAAGTACCGGCAGTTCATATGTTAAATGCCAATAAATTATTTATGATATGGTATTCTAACTACCATTTGTTAATTGGAGAAACATAAACTACGGTCTTCTCTAATCACCCCGATATCACGGGGATTGGCAATTGCCGCTTTTCTTCGTCATTTTCACCTTTTGTGCAGCAGCTAATACGGCTGGCAGCCAGCCGCTCGTGCTGCCACCGTAAATAAACTGGCTTCTATCGTTGTCCGTAGACTGATCTAGCTCACAAAGTACCGGGATTGGAGAAGTCGGGGGCCGAACGGCCCCTCAATATAATACTGTCATTGTTCCAGACCTCTGCCATGTGAACAGTTCCAGGTATTTCAATATGAACAAAGATATCAATGTTCTTTTTGTGGTTTGTCCATGAGTTGTGGCTCACTTTTTTGGTAGCTGTGGAAATGTGCAGGCGAGCAACACATATACATGAGTTTCCTAACAATGACACTAGTTTTACTCAGCAACTTCCTCAAAGTTCTTATACACTTCCACTTCCACACCTGTCGAAATTAACACGAAGTCAATGCTTTGTGCCATGCTCTAAACCTCTCAATGTTAGTTGAGAGAGGGCTCTCCTCTGACCGACTACCATTTAGGGACATTTGGGAGGCCATTAAAGATAGCTTGCAACTAATCATGTCTGTCTTCTACATGATGTGGAGATTCATTCCGTTGTGAATAACACCACAATCTGAATAAGAGCCTCACTGCTTGATAGCTCATTAGCCAAGATGTTTTGCCATAAATGGAGTCTGATAATGAGCTAATATATGGTTACTCTTACGTTCAGAAGTTTAGACTCAATTGCTATCATAGTATGTAGATGGCATTCTTTTATTGCTGTAAAAGATATGGTGGAGAATTATGTCTGGAGTCTGATATCATAGTATGTGTGGAATCCATTTGGCTTTACACATCTTTTTTCTTTTAGTGCAGACTATTCTAAAGCCTCAAGTGGTGAATTTTAGGTGACTGGTGCTTTGAATGGTCCTCAATGCTGTAGGCATAGGAAAGCACTTTGATATTGAGTTAATTAATTTTCTGTCCGACTTAAGAACTATAATGAGAAGAAGCAATATTGAACTACAATGGGCAGCATGAGAGATTTTAAAGACTGACCCTTATACCTTCAGTGTATTTTCATCAATAACCAGAACGACTTTAAATCTATGCGCTAGGCACGCGGCAAGTGGTGGATGCCCATGGACGCCAGCAGCTCAACAACAAGAGGTTATGACCAATTGACCACTATCTCCTAAGATCCTCATGATATTAGGAAAGACTTTTCTTGACAGGTCCATATGATTTTGGGAACATGAATATTGAAGAGAGAACAAACCAATCATTGATAGTATCAAAATTAGGAAAAGACATAATTGAAAGAGCTTTATAGATCCAATTTCACTTAACATTTATGAGAGCAATTGGTACTAAACAACTAAACACGTCAACTTCTAGTTTCACCTAGTGTGGAAGTAGAGGTTAGAAAAAACTTCAAGGAAGCCTTGTACAAGGCGGACAATTAATATTAACAAACTTTAGTGCAAATTAAATAAGAGAACAAAAGAATAATAGGCAATTAAATGTGAAACTAAAATTATGCCATAAAATTTGATCAGTTATGTATTGTGTAGCTTAGGGACTCATTTTAAATAGACATTCTATATTATGAGCTTGCCTTTTTAAAAATTTAATGAATCCCAATTGTTATGCTACATATCAAGCAACAAGGTTGAATGTTATTCCTTGGTTAAAGAAAGTACCAAAAAAACTTTGTGACTTGTTACATTATATATTTCCTGTTTTACATAGCCTGCTATTTGTTTTGTTATTTCTCTTTTATATATGGACCTCTCTGTAATTCTTTCAGTATTATATATATGAGGGTGCACACATTGTGCAACCCCAAGCTCTCCAAATCTCAATGTTGTTCACATGGTATCAGAGCGGGACGATCCATCTTAAACCTAATCCCTATCTCCACCAATCCTAGCCGCCACCACACTCCGAAATCTCCTTTTTTTCGCCGCTACAGTACTGCTACAGTACACCGCCGCTGTTATAGTACCGCCGCCGCTACCGATCGCCGTCCACCCCTCCGCAGCCCTCCATCCACATCTAATCCCCTAATAAACTCCATCCTTGTGGCCTAATCCACTACAGGACCCTCCGTCTAGCTCCGTTTCTCTTTCCGAAATCTTAGGACAACCTCGGTAACTTTCCAGTTTTGACACGTTGACGGCGTAACGGGCTTCATCCTCTCTGTCTGCCTGCGCCTCATGGTGGAGTGATTGATCCTTCATGTTGGTGTAGGTTTTTTCTCTTCATCTGCTGCCCCTACGTGGGTTTTTTTTTTTAAGATCCATGCGTGGATCTTCTACCTTCTACTACTAGTCCATGTGTTGGACTTGTGCCTTTGACTGCTGACTACTCCTGCCTGTGCCTGCCTTCCTACCTGTTCTCATGGCGTCTTCTGGAGATGACTTCTGGAGAGACTCGCGCCGTCAAGTTACCACTGTTAAACTTGACGAGCGCAATTACCAGCTTTGGGTGTGCTCCTTTGTGATTTATGCCAAATCACAAGGGAAGTACTCTCATCTGATTCACACTGGTCCGCCTCAGCCTGCAGCGAACGCGGATGAAAAAGACATCAAAACTTTTGATGATTGGGTCCGTGAAGACTCGACTGTGATGACATGGATTCTCAACAGTGCCGTTGATAAGATCAGTGTTACTTTACTTAGGCTATCTACGGCGAAGCAGATGTGGGATCAGCTCGCCAATACCTATTCTCACAGTCAGAATCCCAAGAAGGTCTTCGACATAACCAAGCAACTGGGGCGACTCCAATTCACGAGATCTGACATCTCCGACTACTTCTCCACCTTCACCGGCATGTGGGGTGAGTTGGAGACTTACCACCCGCTATCTACTGATCTGACGATTATGTAGAAACAGCGGGCGGAACTACAACTGATACAATTTCTGAGTGGTTTGCCAGAATCATATGCTGGCGTTGTGGATCAGATCTTGGCGAGTGATCCGCTCCCTACTTTGTAGAGTGCCTACCAGCGTCTCCAGCGCCTTTCTTCATCGACACCGTCTCCTTAGACTGGAGATTCTACTGCCCTGGCTGCTTGGGCCGGGCGTGGCCGTGGTCGTGGCTGTGGCCGTTCTACGGATGGCCGTCCTCCCCTGGGTGCAGGACGGGGATGTGGACTTGGTGCTGGACGAGGAGCCCCTCCTGCTGCCTCACCTCCTGCTGCTGCGCGTCCTCAACAAGGACAACGTGTGTGTACCTTCTGTGGCCGGTCTAACCATATTGAAGAAAAGTGCTGGGAAAAGCACGGTAAACCGGCTTGGGCCAATGCTGCTGCAGATTCATCGTCTACTGCTTCTGAGGCTGTTACTCTGACGCCTGAGCCAGCGATTGCGGGAGCGACCGCAGACTACATTCGTGCTGAGGTGGAACGCCTCCTTCTTGAGCGTGCTGGCTCTTCGACTACTGCTTCTACTAGTGGAGCACATGCTGCATATTCTGGTTATGATACTGCATTCCTGAGTTCCTCCTCACCTTCTAATTCTGGTAATACCAAATGGGTGATAGATTCTGGTGTCTCTGCACATATATCTGGCAATAGATCTCTGTTTAAAACTCTATCTAAACCTGTGCGTAACCCTTCTGTTATGCTAGCTGATGGCTCAAAGTCTTCCGTCTTTGGATTCTCAGTTTTGGCTCAAGTCTGCCTTATATGTGCCTAGATTTCCTCTGAACTTATTATCAGTTAGCAAAATTTTACGAAGTTTGAACTGTAGCCTAACTTTTGTTCCTGGTTCATGTGTTTTTCAGGACCTTCGAACGAGGACGAAGATTGGTGGGGGGTATGAAGGTGCTGATGGACTCTACTCCTTGGACCAGTTACCACGATCAGAGAAAGCTGCTATGGTATCTGCTTTATCGACTTCTGTTTCTGCACTGCAGTGGCACTACAGGCTGGGACATCCATCGTCAGAGAAGCTGCGTCATTTAGTTTCTGATATTGGCAGTTGTAATTTTCAGTGTGAATCTTGTCAGCTGGAAAAACAGACTCGTACTGTGTATCCTAGACGTAGTACTGTGAGCAGTAAAAACATTTTTGATTTAGTTCACTCTGATGTATGGGGTCCATGCCATGTACCGAGTTTGTCTGGTTACAAATATTTCATTCTATTTATTGATGACTTTTCTAGGACTACTTGGTTGTTTATATTAAAAAGTAGGTCCGAAGTGCTGTCTACTATCAAATACTTTTTTGCTGAAATAAAAACGCAGTTTGGTTTGCCTGTTAAAGTTTTCCGCACCGATAATGCTTTAGAGTTTGTTAAGCAAGAAGTGGCGGTTTTCTGTAAATCTGTTGGTACGCTCCACCAGACTTCATGTGCCTATACCCCACAACAATGTGGTGTCGCTGAGCGAAAAAATAGACACTTATTAGAAGTTACTAGGACTATCATGATGCATTCTCATGTGCCCCGCTCCTATTGGCCTGAGGCTATTTTGACTGCGTGTTTTCTGATTAATAGGATGCCATCGTCTGTTATTGGAAATAAGATTCCTATACAGGTTCTGCAACCTGAGACTTCTTTGTTTGCTGTGCCTCCTATTGAATTTTTGGGTGTACCTACTTTGTCAGATTACTTGGACCTGCTTCTGATAAATTGTCTCCTCGAGCTGCTAAATGCATTTTTCTAGGCTATTCTAGAACTCAGAAGGGTTACAAGTGTTATAATCCCAGTACTAGGAAATGATTTACTAGTAGTGATGTTGTCTTTTTTGAAGATACACCGTATTATTCTTCAGCAGGAGATAGTTTGCAGACAGACATTCTTGCCTCTCCTTTGCCTGTTATTTCTGACTGTGCCTGACAGTACTGACACTGTGACTACTGAAACTCAAGATCCTCTTATTGTTTATCAACGCAGGAATAGAGCACCTTCTACGCAAGTACCCCCCCCCCCCCCCCCCCCCCCGCCCCCAAGGCAACCAATCTTCTCCTCCAGAAGGTTCTGCTGCACCTGAGGTACACTCTGACCTTGACATACCTATTGCACTCAGAAAGGGTACTCGTTCTTGCACTTCTCATAGCATTGCTCAGTTTGTATCTACTGCTCATCTGAATACTCATTCTAGGAATTTTGTATATGCTTTATCTGCTGTGGCTGTACCTAAGAATGTTCAGGATGCATTGAAAAGTACTGCTTGGACATCTGCTATGAAAGAAGAAATGATTGCTCTTACTGACAGAGACACTTGGGAGCTGGTGGATCCACCTCCTCAGTGTAAGCCTGTGGGCTGTAGGTGGGTATATGCCGTAAAATATCAACCTGATGGTACGGTTGAGAGGTTGAAAGCACAGTTAGTTGCAAAGGGCTATACTCAGACATATGGCATTGATTACTTTGAGACTTTTTCTCCTGTTGCTCGCCTTAACTCTGTCAGGATTCTCCTATCTGTTGCTGTGAATCTGAACTGGCCTCTTCTGCAGCTTGATGTGAAAAATGCTTTTCTGTATGGTGACTTGCAGGAAGAAGTGTATATGGAGCAACCTCCTGGGTTTGTTGCTCAGGGGGAGTCTCACAAAGTATGCAGGCTTAAGAAGTCTATCTATGGGCTCAAGCAGAGTCCTCGTGCCTGGTTTGATAAGTTGAGCAGGATCATGATTGATTTTGGTTTTCTGAGGTCACAGGTTGACCACTCTGTGTTCACAAAAAAGACTTCAGCAGGTATTACTGTTCTGATTATATATGTTGATGACATTATTATTTCTGGCAGCGACTCTCTTGGTATTCAGGCTACCAAAGATCATCTGGGCAAGCACTTTGCTACAAAAGATTTGGGCAAACTTCGGTTTTTTCTTGGCATAGAGGTCTCTAGAACCTCTAATGCCCTGGTGCTTTCTCAGAGAAAGTATGTTCTTGATATTCTGCAGGAGACTGGTATGCTTGGAGCAAGATCTGCGGATACTCCTCTTGATCCCAATGTGAATTGGGATGATGATTCCTCTTCTGTGTTTGCTGATCATAAAAAATTCAGGAGGTTGATTGGTAAATTGATTTATTTAACTGTTACTCGTCCTGATATTGCTACTGCAGTGGGTCTTCTTAGCAGGTACCTTGACAAACCCAAACAGTGTCATTGGGATGCTGTATGTCAAGTCCTGAGATACTTAAAAAAATCGCCTGGCAAGGGACTTCATTATAAAAAGAATGGGCACTGTGTTCTTGAAGGGTATTCTGATTCTGATTATGCAGGCAACAAAGTTGATAGAAAATCTACCTCCAGTTACTGTACTTTTGTAGGAGGCAATCTTGTTACTTGGAGGAGCAAGAAACAGAATGTCGTTGCCAGATCTAGTGCTGAAGCTGAGTACAGGGCCATGGCCCATACTGCCTGTGAGTTACTGTGGGTACGTTCTCTCCTGAAAGAGTTTGGGATTGAGTCTTCTTCAGCCATTCCTATGCACTGTGATAACAGAGCTGCCATCTTTATTGCAAATAATCCTGTCTATCATGAGCGCACCAAACACATTGAAGTTGACTGCCACTTCATCAGAGAATCTATTCTTGCTGGCAAGATATGCACTCCATTCACGAGATCAGAAGATCAAGTTGCTGATATCTTCACCAAGCTGTTGGCGAAGAAACAGTTCTGCACACTGATGGACAAGTTGGGCATGATTGACATCTATGCTCCAACTTGAGGGGGAGTGTTACATTATATATTTCCTGTTTTACATAGCCTGCTATTTGTTTTGTTATTTGTCTTTTATATATGGACCTCTCTGTAATTCTTTCAGTATTATATATATGAGGGTGCACACATTGTGCAACCCCAAGCTCTCCAAATCTCATTGTTGTTCACACGACTCAATCATAATGTGGGAGTCTCTCAAATTTTTGATCCTCTTAGGTTCATGAGTATCTCCTGTTTGATGTCACCTGCTAATGAAGTCCATACAATTTACACCTTCAAGCAATTGGCCTACACATATTATGTGAATTCTAAACCTAGTAACCCTACAAGATAACCAATCTCGTGTCTTATGCAAGCTTTGTGCAATCAATATTGCGTTCAAGTCTTGAGCAAGGCTTGACTATATTTAAGTTTAGAGTCAGGCTAGAATACACTCGAGTGTATAGATCGCACGAATACACTCAAGTGTGTTTGTATATCAAGACTATTTTTTGCAAAATGTAAACCATTGATCTTCACCGTCATACTATAACTAGGCTACATACAAATTTTGAGCCCATTTGGATGAGTGTAAGTCACCCATCCAAGGGCAACAAAATCGACGTGCGAAACTAATTTGAAATGCATAATTTTTGCGGTCTTTATAATATGACCTATAAATGTCCAAATGTGCTCAAATTTTGCGTATGAGCTATTCACAAGATGTTTAAGAAGATCAACGGATTAGATTTTTGAAAAAAATATTGCATCATGAAAAACTACTTGAGTGTATTTTGCTCCAAATACACTTGAGTGTATTCTAGCCTGACTCTCTCTCTCTATATATAGAGTCAGGCTAGAATACACTCGAGTGTACAGATCACGCTGTACACCCCAATGATGTTTGCCTATCTAAACCATGCTTTTCCAAAATCTAATCCATTGATCTTCATGGTTACAATAATAATAGCCCACATGCAAAATTTGAGCTCATTTGGATGAGTGTAAGTCACTCATCTAAGGACAACAAAATCGACGCACAAAACTAATTTGAAATGCATGATTTTTGCCTCCTTTAGTTGCACGACCTATAAGTGTCCAAATGAGCTGAAATTCATTTTATAGTATGTTCTTAAGACATTTAAAAAGATCAACGGTTTAGATTTTTCAAATAATTATTGCATCTTTAAAAACGACTGAGGTGTACAGTGCCTCCGGTACACTTGAGTGTACACTAGCCTGACTCTCTCTCTCTCTCTCTCTCTCTCTATATATATATATATATATATATAGTCAGGCTAGAATACACTCGAGTGTACAAATTACGCGTACACCTCAATGGTGTTTGCCTATCTAGACCTTGTCTTTCCAAAATCCAATCCATTGATCTTCATGGTTACAATAATAATAGGCCACATACAAAATTTGAGCTCATTTGGATGAGTGTAAGTCACTCATCCAAGGACAAAAAAATCGACGTACAAAACTAATTTGAAATGCATGATTCTTGCCCCCTTTAGATGCATGACCTATAAGTATCGAAATGAGCTAACATTTATTATATAGTATGTTCTTAAGATATTTAAAAAGATCAATGGTTTAGAATTTTCAAAAAGTTATTGCATCTTTAAAAATGACTGAGGTGTACGGTGCATATATATATATATATATATATATATATATATATATATATATATAGACACCAATGTTTTAAAAAATGTTAAGCGGTAAGCGTGCGGACAACACCTTGTAACTGGTTAAGCGGTAAGCGGACGATTTTTTAAAAAACGAGTTTTGATTTTCTATACAATTTTATAAAAAAATGCACATGTATGCATATATATACTATACTTCTTGGAACCTTTATACATATATGAACACCCTAAATAACCATACTAAACACCCAAATACTTTATAACACAACTATAAAACAATGATTATTGCTAAACTATTAAACAATAGACATGTCACACATAAAACACCCTATACAACTATAAAACAAAAAAGTATTTAAGTATATATGCATGATACAATAACTATTTTGCATCACATTACAGCAGACTTATCATTGATACCTTACTAACTTATTGCTACATTTACATATCATCACTTGATCAAAAATTACAGCAGTACATTTAACCAAAGTATGCATTCTAAAATCTATGTCATGATTAGTTACATGTAATTTACTTGGATATACAGCAATACCCGATTACTATGTCTAACATACAAAGTATGCATATTAAATTAACTAAGGCTTATCATAGAACATGTATTGTATATAAGTTCAACATATTACAGTCAATAATTATTTTACTTTCAAAAATTACTTAATGTTACAGGCTTGCAGCAGCTTTCTTAAAAAAAACGGGTATGAGCGGCCGATTAAGCGGCCGATTAAGCGGGAAAAAACGCCCGTTTTTTTGAAAAAAATTAATCGGGCGCTTAGGGGGTATTTTAAACGGCTGGGCTGCTGAACCGATTAAGCGGCCGCTTAAGCGGCCGCACAGAACGTTTTTCATTTTACTGATAGACACACACCCACACCCAAATAGAGTATCAATTTTGTAAAAGATAATTTGTGAGTTTCCAATCGTAGTCATTGTCATAGATCCATAACTTAAATGTTGGTTGACTTGTGTCTTTGTGGTCTTGCACTCTTGCTTTGTTTAGTATAACATATCCTCCATCATTTGAGTATGAAGAAAAGATACAAATCCACCGAACTACATCATCCAAAAGTTAACATCCTTATCCCAAACTAGTTGATTTAGAGGGATAATCAATTATGAAACATTGTGAATGAAATAAATAATGCACTATTGCTATAGAGTATAGACTGACCATAAAGGTGACTATTGATATTTAGAATTGTTGTTTCCTATTTATCTCTCCTTACCTTTGAAATTGAGGTGTGAGGGTAAGGAGATGATCTTTAATGTTGATGTATTTCCTTGCATCTTATAGTTAGATGAACTACACTTGCCATTATCAGAAGGAGCATATGCTCTATTGCCTCCCTTACCACTATGTGAACTAGGGTTATTGAGGTGGAACCTTTTGATGCTTTTGTTCATCTCGGGGTAAGCTCTTATAGAACTCATCCACTCATTTTATTCTCCTTCCACTGCTAGAGTAGCTTGGTTTGCATACTGCCTCTTTTTTGTTGGTCTGGCATATTGTCATCTGTTGAGAGAGTGTCTTATACTCTTTAGAAAAGCTTCTTTGATGAATTGTACATTTACATTGAGCATCAATATCTTAGGGATGTGTTTTGGACACCTACAGGTGCATTTACGGTCATACATCAGACCATAAATGTATTTAGTAAGGGGCAGCAAGAAGGCTATTTACGGTATAACACTAGACTGTAAATGTTGCTAAAATGAAAATACATGCCAAATTAGGGACTGTACACAGTGCAGTTGGACTGTAGACGTGGTTGCAAAGAATCATATGACTTGGGACTTTGGATCTGGGTCCTAATCTTATAGATAAACCCCTAGCTCGAGCAACAAAGAGACATCAAGAGACATGTTTTTCAAAGACCTAAAGCCAAGGACGGACTTAGGGCTTCTCCTAGGGTTTCAAGCCTCTAAGAGATCCTCTCTAAGCAACCCTCTTCTTCCATAGTTGGCTTTTGGATGTAAAAGAGGATTGGATTCTTCTTTCTCTTCTATAATCATCCTCTCTATGATCTCTCTTTCAATAATCTCTTCTCCACCAACGGATGTAGGTTCACACATTAGAAATTTGCCAAACCACTATAAATCTTATCTTTGTAGTTGCTTGCTTACTCCGTCGTTGATCTTTGTCGTACATATTCGGATTGGATTGCTCGATCTCATGCTTTGACATCTCGACAACAAGCTTCCTTGTTGTTTGGGTCTCTCATCACTACCATATCCCAACAAGTGGTATTGAGGCATGTTCTACTAACGGATATCCACCATGACGTCGACGTATGGCATTGATAAGTTCGATCGCTTGAAGAGCTTCTCTTTGGCAAGTCAACTACAAATCTTGCGTCACACCCTCAACGTTGTTCTCGCAAAGGAGAAGAATATGGATGACCGGTGGGAGGAGATTGATCAAAGGGCTTGTACATGCGTGTGCATGTTCCTTTGCTTAGAGGATAAAGTCCTTAGTGAGGTCGTCCATTTGAAGACCTTTAAAGAAGTTTGGAATGAATTTGAAGCACTTTACATGAAGAAGTCCATTACGAACAGGCTGCGCTAAAGAAGTGCATTTTCATGCTTTACATGGAAGAAGGCAGTTCCTTGACGACTCTCCTCGACGAGTTCAATGAAATCATCTACAACCTCAGGCAGATCGATGTGAAGATAGAGGGCAAGGAACAAGCAATTTGGTTGCCCTTCCACCATCCTACAAGAATCTCCAAGATATGATGATATTCGGGAGTCAAAAACTACCTCACTCCATGAAGTCAAAATGCCCCTGACATCTCAACAAAAATCCGAGAAGGATCTCACATCATTGAAAGTAGCAGGTGAAGAATTGGCTACCGGAGGATGGGAGCGTCCACATGACAAAGACCTTAAAAGTTCAAAGTAAAAGAAGAACAAGTCAAAGTCACGTCAATCAAAGAGTTGCAACTATTGCAAGAAATATTTCTTATCTGGGATGAATGCTATAAGTTACAAAACAAGTAAACACATGAAAAATCTAATGGTGCTGCAACTGATGCAAAGGTGAAATGGAGAAATCTATTCTTGCTTCATCGCTGTCCTATGACTGCAAGAATGATTTGGTTCTTGATTCAGCACGAACATATCACATGACTGAGTGTAAGGATTATTTTCATACCTATGAGTACATCATGGGATCAAAAGACGTTGTACAATGCGTCATACGCCCCAACAGAACGTCATAGCAGAAAGAATGAACATGACATTAGAAAAGGTCCGATGCATGCATCTCAATGCAAGCTTGGATAGATCTTTCTAGGCTGAAGCTATATTAATCCCATGTTATTTGGTGAACCATTCTCCATCGTCTTTTATCAATTTCAAGACTCCTGAAGAAGCTTGGCCTAGTAAACCCGTTGATTATTCGAATCTACGTTTATTCAGTTGCCCTGCTTACTCATTCAAATACTAGCAAATTAGAACATATATCTGTCAAATGCGCATTCCTTGGTTATGCTTCTAGGGTTAAAGGGCACTGTCTTTGGAGCAAGGATCCTTCACCATCTTTCTTGGTAGGGTGCAATATTACTTTTGATGAAATTTGGCATGGTGTATGTAAGACACAAATGGCTCTTTAAGTTCTCTACAGGGCGTCAGACAACAGGTAGAGACCAAAGAAGGTGACGACTTAGAGTGTATGAACAAGGTCCCTCTCCTATGCCAGATGATTCAATGACTACTAAAGACAAAGAGGAGACTTCAGAGCGTTCTTATAGTGTAGCCAAAGGAAAAGGCAAACAAAATGTCAAACCACTCCAACACTATGGTTTTGATGACTCCATGGTGGCCTATGGCCTTTTCAACAACATTGACGTGTAGATATTGGTGATGGGCCCATCGATTTCTGTGATGTATTCGTAGGTCATGATGCTCAATAGTGGATGCTGTAATGAAAGAAGAGATGGAATCTCTTCACAAGAATCAAACCTGGGAGTTGGTGGTACCTCCCAAAGGAAAGAAAGTAGTGGGTTGATAGTGGGTCTATAAGAAGAAAGAAGGTGACATGTACAAGCAAGCCTTGTTGCAAAGGGCTACCGTTAGATTGAAGACATGGATTGTAATGAAGTCTTCTTACTTGTCGTCAAGCATAGTTAAATACGAGCGCTTCTTTTATTGGTAGCCATTGAAGACCTAGAGCTACATCAACAAGACGTCAACACAACTCTTCTGTACAATTAACTAGAGAAAAAGATCTACATGCAACAACCAGAGTGTTTTGAAGACAAAAAGAACCATGTTTGTTTTCTCAAGAGGTCACTCTATGGGCTGAAGCAATCTCCTAAACAATGGTACATGAGATTTACTCTTTCACGAGGCACAATGGATTGTCCAGGAGTAGCTGCAATGCTTGTGTCTACTACAAAGAACTTCGTGACAATTTCTTTATTTACCTACTGCTATATTTTGATGATATGTTGATCGCTTCTAGACACACATGAGATTGCCATGGTAAAATCTCTTCTAGGTGGATAATTTGATATCAAAGATATATGTGAAGCTAAGAAGATTCTTGGTATGGTGATGCAAAACGACTAGAAAGATAGAAGTCTGATCATGACGCATGAGTAGTACATCAAGAAGATTCTTCACAGGTTCCACATGTTAAATGTGAATCGTGTTTCAGCTGCATTGGCCGCTCACTTTAGGTTATCGATTTGCAATCTCCACAATCTTATGAAGAAGAGAAAGAGATGGCGTGTGTACCTTACTCCGATGCTACCAAGAGAAAGAGATGGCGTGTGTACCTTACTCCGATGCCATTGGTAGCATCGTGTTTGCACTAGACCAAACATCGCTTATGCAATCAATGTGGTCAGTTGTTACATGGCTCACTCTGGCAAGGCACATTGGCAAACAATTAAGTGGATTCCGAGGTGTTTGAAGGGCACTTTAAATACTTGTTTAGTCTTTTGTGGAGTTCAAGTCATCATGACAAGGTATGTGGACTTAGATTATGTAGGTGACCTCGACAAGAGTTCTCTCACATGATACATGTTCACAGTGGGATCTACAACTGTTAGTTGGAAAACCACTCTACAAAGTACTTTTGCTCTATCCACCACTGAAGCATAGTACAAGACGAAACATAGAAGCCGTGAGGGGGGTTTATGGCTCAAGGGTTTGATGAATCAATTGGGTGTAGATCAAGAACAAGTCAATGTTCATTGTGACAGTCAAAATTCCATACATCTTAACAAAGATCAAATGTTCCGCGAGAAAACAAAGCACATTGATGCCAAGTACCACTCATTAGAGAAGTCACAACCGGGGCAAGATTCAAATTAAAAAGATTGGTACGTCTAAGTATACAACCAACATGATGATGTAAACTCTTCCATTAGCGAAGTTTGAGCTTCACTCAAAATTAGTTGGTCTTCTTTCTACCTGAGCTTTGCCCGTGTAGGGCTTGTGGAGGTGATGGTATTCTTATCTTGTCTCTGATGTTGGAGAAGATTGCAATTGCTCGTCTTCACCCATTGTTTTTTAGTTGTAAGGCAAGGTGAAATTATTGAGAGTGTCTTAAACTCTCTGGAAATTCTTCTTTGATAAATTAGAGGTCTACATTGAGTATCGGGATGCATTTTGGGCACCTAAAAGTGTATTTACGGTCATACATCAGACCATATACAGTTTGCTGGACTGTATTTAGTAAACAGCAACAACATGGCTATTTACGGTTCAGCTAGACCGTAAATGTTGCTCAAATGAAAATGTAGTCCAAGTCCGGGACCGTATATAGTCCAGTCAGGCCGTAAACGCGGCTTGAAGGTTTGACTGTGGGACTTTGGATATGGGTCTTATTCTTAAAAATAGACCCCCAACTCGTTTAAGCTTGAAGAGATGAAGAGACATCATTTTTGAAAAACCTAAAGCCAAGGACGGACCTAGGGCTTCTCCTAGGGTTTCAAGCCTCCAAAAACTCCTCTCCAAGCTACCATCTTCTTCCACGGTTGGCTTTCGGGGTGTAAAAGAGGATTAAGTTCTTCTATTTTCTGTAATCATCCTATGTAATTTCTCCATCAATAATAACATTTCTTCTAGTAGATGTAGGCTCCCACATTGGGAATTTGCCAAAACACTATAAATCTTGTCTTTGTGGTTGCTTGCTTTCTTCGTCGTTGATTTTCTTCGTACGTATTTAGATTGGATTGGTCGATCTCAAGTGTCCACATCTCCACAACAAGCTTGTTGGGCCTTGTTGTTTGGACCTCCCATCACCACCTTATCCCAACAAAATTTCATTGCCCTTGCAAATTTTATATTAGCCGTATTGCCATCATTGTCTTCATCAATTATTGGGTCACCATTTTCATCGATTCCAGTGCGACAATGGGCCTTTACAATACATCGATTCTTGAGCTTGAGGATCATTCTTATGTTTGTTGTTGGCCTTTTCCAATGCATGTATCAAAATCTACCCTTAAACCTTCACACCTTGTGCCATATAGGTGATTACAAAATGTTTTATTTCTTTTGTGATTGTGTTATAAGTAGAAGGTACTTCAATTCATATCACATCCTCCTACTACAACTCTTGGGTACAATCACTAGTGGCATCACTCTTAATTTTCCTAATATGCCAGTGCTGCCAATGAGGCTCATGCTGAACAGATTTTATTCTGGGTCATCTTGGGTTTGTTCTAAAATGCTAGGCCTGAATGTGGCCCCAAAATTAAGATTAGGTATCACTCATTAGTGGTGAACTTAAAGCAGTTATTTTGGTTAGAAAAAAAAGAACTAAAATGCATATTTTAACCGGTGAACCCCATGAACCCGAAAACCTCCAAAATCTAAGATTTCTCAGACCATAGTTTTTTGATGCCCATGATTTCCTTTGAATATAAGCATATACTATTATAAGACAACATGCATTCTTATTGAAAAACAAAACAACTATAGGCCATAAACAACAAAGAATTATGCACAAAAGACTTCTCTTAATCTTTGTTTGAAGAGTATTACATTGCATATAGGAGAGTGCAATACATAAAACATTAAGACAGTGAATTAAAAAACGGCCCAGGCGGCTGCTTAATCGGCCATGATCCTCGTCCTCCTAATTTAGCCCCTAAGCACCCAATTAAGCGTTTTGAACATAATCACCTGCTTTTTGCCCGCCTCACCCACTTTTTCCCGCTTTTTTCCCGCTTTGTTTAAAAATACTAATGTAAGCATCTAACATTAATTAATTACATAGTCCAAGTAGTGTCGACTATAATATATGAAACTTGTATACATTAAATGTTCTATGATATGGCTAGTCCTAATTTAGAATGCATACTTTATGTGTAAGCTGTAATAATTGGGTGCTACTGTAATGCATCTAAGTAAATATCATATTTCTCTATTATACTTCTAATGCATGATTAGTTTTACTGATTTCCTTGATGCTTTCAGTGATTAATGATTGGTACTACTGGTTAGTAATACTTTAATGGTTACTTTAAATCAATAATTCATAGTTTTTACAATTACTGATCTGCTTGCTGATTTTAAAGATTAGAGATACTGATTAATAGTAAAGTATTGATGAATACTTAGTTAATTACTGATTTACTGATTAGATATGTATATGTTTTTTATATACACGTACATGTAATTTTGTATAAAATATATAAAATTTAGACACCCGCTTTTTAAAAAATCGCCCACTTAATCACCCGCATACCATTTAATCGGTTATAGGGTGCTGTCCGCCATGCCTCCCGCTTCCCGCTTTCTAGTACCTTGCATGAAAAATTACCACAAAATGTGTGGTAACATTTTGCTGGTTTTATACAAATATTAAATATGCATAATCAAATATTAACTTTTGGTTAGATCAAAAAGAACTAAAAGGCATATTTTAACCGGTGAACCCCGTGAACCCGAAAACCTCCAAAATCTAAGATTTCTCAGACCATAGTTTTTTGATGCCCACGATTTCTTTTGAAAATAAGCAAATACTATAATAAGACAACATGCATGCTTATTGAAAAACAAAACAACTATAGACCATAAACAACAAAGATTTATGCAAAAAAGACTTCTCTTAATCTTTGTTTGAAGAGTATTACATTGCATATAGGAGAGTGCAACACATAAAACATGAAGATTTACCACAAATGTGTTGTAACATTTTGCTGGTTTTATACAAATATTAAATATGCATAATCAAATATTAACTTTTGCAAACAACTACCTACAGAGATATATACTGGCAGCAATACAACATACCAAAGGCATGTTCCTAGCCCCGTCTTTCTAGAACACGAATATCCAAAACAAAACTAATATATGCATATAAATATAGCCCCGAGTTTCTAAAACAGGATTTGTCTATAAATAGTTGACATTCACTATTTTTTTCAAGTTGCCAAGGCGCCCATCCTTGATGCCTTTCTGCCTTAACAAGTAGGATGTCAGCCTGATGCTGGTGGGGGGGGGGACATGTTGGGCAGAAAGAGTGGAGTGGAGGGAGACTGCCCCTCCTTTCTCAGTGGTGATTAGATGGTGATGATGGCTTTGAGGGTGACGCGACATTTGCAGTGACACTGCTAGCGAGGGATGTTATGGTGGCTGTTGGACATGGGCAGCATTTGCTGCAGAGTCAAAGTAACTTAATAGAGGTGAAAGAGGACGGCGATGGCTAAGTGCAGGCCAGATCTAGTTTAATGCCATTTTGAATAGTAGAAATGGATTATATTAACAGTGGGCAGCATCCTATTTATAAGTGCCCCAAGATCAAAGAAAATGAATGGAAAGAACATGCGTCACACTGATACTACGAGGTGTAAAATACAATGTAACTAAATCCTTCACTTCCATTTGGTTTGTGACGGAGTGGGTATAGAACACGAGATGAGGATACCACACATGAAATAATGTGTTACATTTTGTAACATTCTTTTCTCTCAACATATGACCGTTAAAATTCTTTACTTATTTTTTTGTATATAGCTTCTTTGTGTAGATATCTCATAAATGAATATTGTTTTGCAGGTTTGGAAAGGTCAAGGATCAAGAAAATGGAAGCATGGGAATAGTGATGGCTTTTTTGTCCAGTTTGAATCCCCTAGTTCACGAAAACTGTGGTTTATCTCAAGCATTATTGAAAAGGGTCGTACTCTATGCAGGTACCTCATGTTCTAATGGTTTTGGTTTCAATTGTATCAAGTGTAGGACATCTTATGTGACGTGAATCCTTGTTGCAATGACCAGTTCTATTGTAAACTGTCATCTGGAGGGTTTCCCACCAATGATTTAGGATTCGTCAAGAACGCAGCTAAGATCCTACCCAGGATGTAAAACAAAATTCTCTTTCAGATTGAGATTCTTTAAGGAGAATAAATGATCTTATCATACTACATATATAACATTTCTAATTGAGAGATTTATGTCTATAATATTATAGTTCTTTATCTTGTCCTATGTTAAATTTCAATTCAGAAAAACTCCAATTTCGTACTATGCATACACCTCTATGTAGGGTTGCTCAAATTCATGTTCGTTATTGTCCCCACAAGATCTAGAACATCATACAATTTCCATCAACAATAATACACTTGTTGTCAAGAGTAGCTCTGGAAGTTGTAGTAGTAGTGTCTACTTCAACAACCAAGGTGTAGGAATGACCTGACAAGTAGCTGTTGCTGAATAACAAGACTTGTCATTCATAGCATAAACTCAGAGAGTGTGCTGGTGAACAACTAGAAATGATCATTCTATGAGTTTATTTAGGATCTGGATGATAGGTGGTACAAGTAGATTCTATACTTAATATATTAATGAGCAGTGGTCCTGTGGAACGAGCTGTATGGCATGTACATACCTAGTAACAAAAATCTTTAACATTTTTTTAGGAAAAATAGTGATTTTCACCATTTTGTGGTCAATCAAATATTCGTTCCAGATAAAATCTAGGCCGACGACTTTTGCCGAATGTTTGTGACGACGATTCTGATGAACTTTCACAATTTGTCACAATTATATATATTACTTTAGCGATTTTTCACATTTTTCTTGTACAAAATATTTTCAAAGTTAAATCATATGTAAAACTTTTTAACAAATTTAGTGGTCCTTTTATGGCGCGTCGTCATAACTGAATCCGACATCATGCATCCTCTCTTCCACTGTCCTATACTACAATTGTAAAGATTTCCTCTCTCCCATCTTGCAAAGCAGTTGTCTCTTCTATATTTATACAATCTTCCATATTATGCACACACATAAATTTACATCAATATATATATATATATATATATATATATATATATATATATATGTATGTATGTGTGTGTGTGTGTGTGTGTGTGTCTAATGTGTGTGCATGTGCATGAAAGTGTGTGTGTGTCTAATATGTGTGTGCATGTGCGTTCATACACACACAAACTTGTGTGAACATATGTAGATTGCATATGCACACAATGTATATAATCAGCCTATTATCGACTTTTCTTTGCATAGTCGACCGAAAATTGAATTCTGGATGGTCACCCCACCCAATATGTATCCGTTACGAAAAATTCTATTTTGATTTGTCCCGAATAATGGGAGATGGCTCAAGTAAGGTTCAATTTAAACCATCCTGAGTAGGTTGTTCCCTTTCCCAAAGTGAAAGTAAAACTATAGGTTTCCGTCCAACAACCAACCTAGAAGGCTAATGACTTTTTCTTCTTCTTTTTGTTTGTTAGAATATGCAAGTTGTACATAAGCTACATAAAGTTAGTTGTGCATGGGTTTATATATGTTTAGTTCCATATAGTTAAAAGATGGATAAGCATTCCATTAGTCATATTACAAGGAAAGCTGACTCTCTCACAATCTTATCATTGTCCTTAGGAGGCACATTTTAGAGAGAAAGCAATCAACACCATTGTCCTTAGGAGACGCATTCTAGAGAAAGCAATCAACGCCAACCTTTCGCTTCTTCCTTCTTCTACTACTTCTTCTTTCTCTTAGCTCTTGACGCCGTCATTAGCAGCAACAATGACCAACGCCATTGCCACAGTTAATAGCGATGTGCGCTACCGCCAACAACAAAGAGTAGTGGAGCAGCTGGCACCACCAACAGCAGCGGTTGCCTCGGCCACCACTAGCAACAGCTACAACTGCCAGTGCTGCTGACACAATAACACATGATTGCAAGTGGATGTGGCTGTGAAGACATTACTGCCACTTACCACAATTATAAATTTGGTACTGTCTTCTCGTCCCCTCTCAGTGTTTCAATCTCAGCTGTCTCCAAGTCTCCAGATCTGTTAATTCTATGCTACCGTGGTGTGATCTAGTCTAACTATGGCTATAAGGATGCGGCAGAAAATGAGTGTTGTTCCTACTCACCATCCAACCCTCATTGTTTACAGTCACCTAATTACCATAAAAGATGAACAAGAAGATGCAAGTAATGGAGTCCTACCATCAAGATCTTCTTGAAGGGCCACTGGCCAGGGAAAATACATGCATCTGACTTATGATCTCAACTCTTCACTGAAGAGTCTACAAAATAGTGGGAAGAATAAGATACAAATCTCTTGTCTGTACTGTAGAACTCTATGGAACTACACATTGTTGATATAATGAACCAGTTTGAGATTGGTAAGGATGATTAGGACCATCTTAGGCTGATGTATTCTAATAATGTCTCCTACATCAATGACATGACAATGAAGATGTACAATCTTCAGCAAGGGAATAAGTCTCTAACTTAAGTATTCTGGTGAGGTGACTCATCTTGCAGATGATCTTCATGCTCTGCTTCCTCTGAGTATAGGTGTTCGATCCATAGTTATCCAGGCTCCTGCTTGGGCTCCGCCTAGGCTCGCATAGACCACCTAGGCTCTAGGTGGCCTGCCTTAAATTGGGCGCCTAGGCTTTTAGAAAACTAAAGTGGATGTCTAAGGCCTTTTAGGTCCAAATTAAGACACTTGAAGACAAAATTAGCATAGATTAGGTCAGAATTTGATCAAATTAGACCATGTTTAGTTATTTTGGGGAAGAAATAGATCTAATATAGGCCAAATCAGATCTACTTTGTGCGAATTAGGTCTGATTTGGGAGAAATAGGTATGATTTGGGAAGAAATCGCTTGGGCTCCGCCTAGGCTCGCCTAGACCACCTAGGCTCTAGGTGGTCCGCCTTAAATTGGGCGCCTAGGCTTTTAGATAACTAAAGTGGATGCCTAAGGCCTTTTAGGCCCAAATTAAAAAAAATTAGCATAGATGAGGCCAGAATTTGATCAAATTAGACCATGCTCAGTTATTTTGGGGAAGAAATAGATCTAATATAGGCCAAATCAGATCTAATTTGGGCGAATTAGGTCTGATTTGGGGGAAATAGGTCTGATTTGGGAAAAAATGTCTTATTTGGGGGAATTAGATCGGATTTCGCTAAATTAGGGCTCGTTTAGGTCAATGTAGGACAAACTGGGGGAAGCTACGTCTGATTAGGTCATGTTATGCCAAAATCGGTCTGGCTTTGGCTAAATTCAAAGATTTCAGACCCGACCCGGAGGTCGACACGACAAAATTTTCGGGTCATGGGTCACCGGTTCAACCGCCGGGTCGACCCGGTTGACCCGGTGATGTGAACATTACACCGTATATATACATGTATATACATGTATTTTACAATAATATGTATGTCCATATATATAATTATATAAGTGTGTATATATACACAAATAATATACTGTATGAAACCATGAGATTATGAATTATGAAACATCAAACACACAAAACCAAATATCTATTCACAAAGAAGCAAATAAATTGTCTTACAATACTTAAAACAAGTGATAAGATACTTAATAAGTGAATATATCAGTGCATGGAATAGTTGGGGCTGCATGACAGGACATTAAAACAAGTTAAATGGTTGTTTAGGGAAGAAAAAATAAAACCAACAAAATCCGACCGGGTCTTTGACCCGAGGGCCGAGACATCGAGTCGGTGGTTGAACCGCCTGGGTCACCGGGTCAACTCTAGGTCTTTGGCCAGGATCGGGTTTTAGCCCCACCTGACCTGCAAGGCTTGCCGGGTGGAGGTTTAATCGGCCGGGTTGGGTCGGGTTTCATAACTATGACAAAATTAGGTAAGACTGAGTTAAATTAGGTCCAATTTAGATCGTGTTAGGTCAAATTAAGGCCGAATAGGTCTATCTTACGTCTCAACCAATGTTTTGAAACGCGTTATGTGGTATGCGTTCGGTCAGGGTATCGCATAGAGTATAAGCGGAATGCGGGAGCATAAGCAGGGCATATGCGTTTTTGGAGTTTTTAAATAAATTATATTTTTATACATATATTTAATTAAAAAAATCATAATCATAAATTTCATACTATCTAGTTGCGTAGCCTAATAGCTGAAATGTACCAACAAATCATTACATCATGAAAGAAGAAACACATATTCCAATCATCTAGAAGAAAAATCAATCAATAAAACCCTAAGTTTATATAATGTACTAGAATATACAAGTAACACAACGCACTAACACATGCAGTTCATAGCAGAACATTTATTGAATGAGCACAATAGGAATAACCATAGTAACACAAGACATGGTAGTTCAAAGTAGAAATAGAGAAAGAACATAAAAAACAAAATCAAAACATCAAAATGATATGAAAAAGTGAAGTCAGTAATAAATAGAGAAGAAAAAGTCGTAGGGAATAGAAATTGCTCCCTAGGCAGCACACAAATTTGATACTTATAAAAATATCATATCCAATGAATATCTGCAATAGATTCCCCTTTTATCATCATCATCATCATCATCATCTAAGCCTCAATCCCAACTATGTTGGGGTCGGCTACATGGATCCTTCGTTTCCATTCAGCTCTATCATGGGTCATATTCTGATTGAGATGTAGAGATTCAAAATCTCTCTTTATAAGCTCATCCCATGTTAATTTAGGCCTTCCTCTTCTTCTATTTATAGTGTTTGGCTCAATAGCATTGCTTTGTATAGGCGCACTCGTAGGTCTGCGTTGCAC
The DNA here is from genome assembly GCA_963693085.1 of Alisma plantago-aquatica. Classification (NCBI taxonomy): domain Eukaryota; kingdom Viridiplantae; phylum Streptophyta; class Magnoliopsida; order Alismatales; family Alismataceae; genus Alisma; species Alisma plantago-aquatica. The sequence goes on from OY856412.1 coordinate 1,229,107,500, forward strand.
ATGTCCGTACCATCTGAGTCGGCCCTCACGCAACTTGTCCTCAATGCTCGCCACCCCCACTTTATTCCTGATATAGTCATTTCTCAAATGATCTTTTCTTGTCTTCCCACACATCCATCTCAACATACGCATTTCAACCACGTTCATCTTGTTGAGACCTTGTTTCTTCACTGCCCAACATTCACTCCCATAGAGCATGGCTGGTTGTATAGCTGTTCTATAAAACTTACTTTTTAACCTGAGAGGGATCTTCTGATCGCATAAAACTCCAGTTGCACTCCTCCATTTCAACCATCCTGCAGTGATCCGGTGACAAACATCATTTTGGACATCCCCGTCTATTTGAATAATAGAACCTAAGTAACGAAATTTGTCACATTTTGGTATATCTACTCCGTCCAACTTGGCTCCATCATTCACACTCGGAAATAATAGATTCCCCTTTTATACAAGACAAAATAAGAACTGTTGCAGGTGCAACAGGTTCTAATCTTAGAGCAAAATAGAAGAGAAAAAAAGAGCAAAGGAAAGAGCATAATGAAACATTGATAATTGTAAAATGTAATAATATATTGTGCACCACTCATCCAAAATAGAATTATTTCCGAGGTAGCAAAATTTCAATGTTTGATCTAAAACCAACTATATAGAAGTTGTCATTTAATTTGGTTGGTTTTATTTGAGGTATTAGTTATATATTTTAGTTAAGTCACCAAATGAAATGTGGGGCCTAAGCGGCCGCATATTCGGTCCATGCCCAAAAATAGCACCGCATAATTATATGCGGAGTGGCTGAGAGCCGCATAAGCGGCCTCATGCGGGGCATATGAGAACACTGGTCTCAACAGGTGTGATGTAGGTGAAGTTATGATTGATTAAGCTTAGGGATAAGCAATACAAATGTACATAATGATGTACATATTTGAATATAACTGAATGTATACACACAATTATTTATATATATGTAAAATGTAAACATATATGAAGAACGCCTAGAAACGCCTAGGCTTCCGCCTGGGCGCCTAGGCCTCCTAGACTTCCCCTAGGTGGGAAGGACCGCCTAGCCGCCTAGACAAGTATGGTTCGATCTAGATACTATTATGGGTAGAACTTCTATCTCTTGTAGAGGCTCATTCACGAGTGTCACGTGCCTTTGGGAAGCAATACACTTCTAGTATGAATCCTCTTGTTACTAACTAAATTGCTGTTACCACTCAGTGTAGTCTATGGTACAAGACACTGACGTCATGCCAACTTTACTAAGAGTGATAATGGAAGTTTGTGGAAACATCATAGAAGTTGCTGGGTAGAACCTCGACTGAAAGTAAACTAAAAATAGTGAGATACATCATTAAATTTGCAAAAGCATAACATACACGTGTCTAACATACATGTTTAAACATATTGGGCCCAAACTCATTAATATCAAAGATTTCAGAGTGTAGACATACAATTAATGACAACTAAAAAGTAGCAAGTGCAAACTTATAGTATAACGCAACATAGTTCAAAATACAAAACAAATCATATATCAGATGCTTCCACTTGAATTCTAGCTTCTATTGCCTAATTTTGTTGGTCAAGTTTCAATTTTTTATTGAGCTATTCATGATTCAAATCACAATGAATAATAGCATTCTACCACAATTACGTAGATCAAAACAATATTGGTGGTTGCTATAGTATATCTATAGAAATTATCCTAGAATTAGGTTTTATATTTTAGATTACACGATAATATTTCTAAAGAAATCTGCATTTTGTAAAGGGGGTAGGTGAGGTGAAATGGTGTTAGATGACATAGATCTCATCTATTCTTAACACCAAGGGTAGATCTGATAGATTAGGGAAAAATGTACTAGTTTTAGCTTGAAAACTAACCCCCCCCCCCCCCCCCCCCCCCAAAAAAAAAAAAAAATATATATATATATATATATATATATATATACACACACACACACACACACACACACTTCAATTAACCCCAATGTAGTTCTTTTCCAAGACATTAGTAACAGGAGCTATTCTATGCATATCAACGGCAACATCGACAATGTTTATTGACCTTAGGTAAGCCGTCGGCATTTCCTATTTTTCTATTGCATGATGCTGGTCGAAATGTTGTTTTCTTAAAATAGGTTGAATGTGTCCAAAGGTTATTGCCCTTCTCACAGATGCATATCTCATTATCCAAATGCTGTCTCCTACCCTGCCAACTGTAGGACACCACATAAGGTTTTTGTACGCTGGAAAGAACTTCTAGCCCCTATAGATCTCTTCCACAACGAATACATGTGGACACTAACTCTGCAGTTTAGTCATCTGATCGTTGTCCCAGTCATTTTACCATCCTTCAATCACATAGGATTACATGCCGAAGAGAATTTTTAGCCGGCTGTAAAAGTGGAAGACAACACAACTCTCATCTCTCACAGTTATCATGTAGTCTGAGGATCCAATGGAACACATAATTCAGATGACAGACCTATTGTTCTTAGGAAAGGTAAGTGGTCATGTACTGCTGATCCTATATCTGACTTTGTTTTTTAACAACAATTATCACCACTATCTTGTGTTTGTTTCAACGTTATCTTTTGTTTCTATACATGAATTGTATTTGTTGCATTGAATCCTCCCAATGGCGGGTGTCAGGCTATGGAATAAGAGATGACCACTCTAAAGGTTCATTATAATTCACCTTGTTTCTACTCGCACAAAAAAAGTTTGTTACGGGCTACGGATGGGTCTTCTCATCAATGTTGGTCCACATGGCTTTGTGAATCGTCTCAAGGCAAGTCTAATTGCAAAAGGCCATACTCAAGATACAATGGAAATTATCTTGAAACCATTTATCCTGTGGCAAAATGACGTCTGCCAGGATATTCATTTAATTTGCAACACCTCTCTCCTGACATTTATGGTTAGCAAGAATTGCTGTACTAATTTACACATGTTGCACACCGGATGTACCACATGATGTCAATTTGTTCCTACCCCCACAAACAAGTGTTTGCGGGCTACATGTGGGTCTTCACCATCAAAGGTGGTCCACATGGTTCCTTGAATGTCTCAAGGCACATATAATTGGAAAAGGCTATACTCAAGTTGTGGTGAAGATTATTTTGAGACCTTCTATCTTATGGTGAAAATGACATCCGACAACATTTTTCTGCCGACCTTTATGGTTCATAGGTTTTGCTTTACTGATTTACATGTGTTGCACACCCGTTATACCACACGACATCAACAGAAAAAAGGAGATGAGGAATCCGACTTCCATGAGAGATAAATAAGGAGCCCGGCCCTTGGAAGACTAGGAAGCACTGTCTGTCCTCATTTGCTGTAGATGCAGTTATCATGGGGGGAGGGACTGTACCCTGATGCATCCTAGGAACTTGATTGATTATCATAATTGATCATTATTCAATTTTGCAACCTCAGCACCACGTGATTCATCCTCTCCTTCCTCTACCCTATTCACCACCTCTATTCTTCCCGAGTCTTCACATGTTACTTCTCACAAACTAAATCAATGCATCACCTATATACTTCTTGTCTTGTACTAGATGGAGATGGATCCCAAACACAACTTTTAGCACTCCTCATTTTGTTTTGGCACTTCCGTGCAGCTCCAATACACACAAAGATATTTGCAGAAAGTTTTGATATATTTGTTTGTTATATCATCAACAACTTTGTTTGCACATTGGGCTGACTGTGCCATTGCAATTCTTATGGCCGTCTTGTGGATTGTCTTATGATTAGCATTATTGTTCCTGCCTTATGCATATCCCTCTGTTTCCCGGTGATTAATCAGGACTAGTTCTAATCTGTTTTTTATCCAGGGTTGCATATTGAACATGAACAGTTTTTCTAATTCCTTTATTACTTACCAGTGAAGATTTGAAAATTGTGTATTCTTAGGATAGCTTAATGCTATTAAATGCTATGCTTTTCTTATTTTTTTGAATGATAAGGATGAATCAATTCCTCTTATAAAGTGATATTATTTGCCCGTGCGGGTAACTAATTTTTGTTACCCCTGAATCAGTTTTGTTACACGAAGACACAAAATTGTAATGAAATGACTAAAATTATAATTGAATAACTCATTTTGTAGATACAACGTGAAATTTTTTTGTTTCCGTCGAAAACAGTAAAAATGACATTTTATAACAAAATAGTAATTTTTTATGCTGTATTACAAAATGAATCTTTCTATTGCAATTTTGTCTCTCATTAAAATTTCAACCATCTTATAACAATTATGTGCTTTCCTTTTACAAAGCAGATCTACATGTAACTAATCTTAATTACCCACACACGTGTTATGAACTTATGGATGAATGATATGTGTGTGTGTGTGTGTGCGTGCATATATATATATACCGTGTTATGAACTTATGGATGAATGATATGTGTGTGTGTGTGTGTGTGCGTGCATATATATATATATATATATATAGTCAGGCTAGAATACACTCGAGTGTAAAGATCACGCCGTACACCCCAATGGTGTTTTCCTATCTAGACCATGTTTTTTCAAAATCTAATCCATTAATCTTCATGGTTACAATAATAATCGGTCACATACAAAATTTGAACTCATTTGGATGAGTGTAAGTCACTCACCCAAGGACAACAAAATCGAAACACAAAACTAATTTGAAATACATGATTTTTGCCTCCTTTAGATGCACGACCTATAAGTGTCCAAATGAGCTAAAATTTATTATATAGTATGTTCTTATGATAATTAAGAAGATCAACGGTTTAAATTTTTTAAAAATTTACTGCATCTTCAAAAATGACTGAGGTGTACGGTGCCTCCGGTACAATTGAGGGTACACTAGCCTGACTCTCTCTCTCTCTCTCTCTATATATATATATATATATATATATATATATATATATCATGGTATCAGAAAGCGGGAAGCAGGAGGCGTGCGGACAACACCCTGTAACCGATTAAGCGGTAGGCAGGTGATTAAGCGGGCGATTTTTGAAAAAGCGGGTGTCTAAATTTTATATATTTTTATACAAAACTACATATATGTGTATATAAAAAATATATTTATAAGGAACTTCTATACATATCTAATCAGCAAATCAGTAATTAACTAAGTATTCATCAATACTTTACTATTAATCAGTATATCTAATCACTAAAATCAGCAAGCAGATCAATAATTGTAAATAACAAACTATGAATTATTGAATTAAAGTAATCACTATAATCACTGAAAGCAACAATGAAATGAGTAAAACTAATCATGCATTAGAAGTATAATAGAGCAATATGATATTTACTTAGATGCATTACAACAGTACCCAATTATTACAGCTTACACACAAAGTATGTATTCTAAATTAGGACTAGCTATATCATAGAACATTTAATGTATACAAGTTTCATATATTATAGTCAACACTACTTGGACTATGTAATTAATTAATGTTAGATGCTTACATTAGAATTTTTAAACAAAAGCGGGGAAAAAGCGGGTGAGGCGGGCAAAAAGCGGGTGATTATGTTCAAAACGATTAAGTGGGCGCTTAGGGGCTAAATTAGGCGGATGAGGGTCATAGCCGATTAAGCGGCCGCCTGGGCCGTTTTTTAATTCACTGATATATATATATATATATATATATATATATATATATATATATATATATTCACTACCCACGCGGGTAACTAACTTTAGTTACCCGTGGATCTATTTTGCAATAGAAAGATACCTATTTGTAATGAGACAGACATTGTTTGTAATGAGACAGACATTGTTTATAATGAGATGACCAAATTTGTAATACAAACCCTCGTTTTGTATTACACGTCTGATTACAGTAAAAATGATATTTATGACAGCAGTTTACGCTGTAATACAAAACGAGTTTGTATTACAAATTTGGTCATCTCATTACAAACGCTGTTTTTCTCATTACAAATACGCATCTTTCTATTAAAAAACAGATGCCCGGGTAACTAAGGTTAGTTACCCACGCGGATAGCTAATGAATGTATACACACACACACACACACGCTACTCATTCATCACCTGGCGCACTTGGCGATTTTAATTTTTTCTCACGCTTTTGGAATCCATGTCTTTACCAAAAAGGAAATTGATAGCATTATTTTATATAGCTGATAGTTTTGCTAAAGTAATTATTTTCTAACCGGGCGGACTTAGCCCAGTGGATCAGCTAAAGGGCCGCCAATCAACCTGGGTTTGATCCCTGGAACCAACGGCCATTTATCTCCTGCCACTCATCCTGGGGTTTGGGTGTTTTAATTGGGCGGCAGAGGGGTCACCCCTTCTGAACGCGTTCAATTTTTTTGTAGATAATTTTGTTCTTGTGGGCTTCAGATATTAGTTATATTTTATTTTGATTGTCATCACATTCTGAGATCAGACTTGTTGGAATTTTCTGTAATCCTGGATTTGTGAAGTATGGCTGACAAATTTTCTCATTAATTATATACATGTACGTATTCAGATGGACAATATCTAATTACTACTGTAGATCTGTAATGTCTCAGTTACTAATCTTGTACATTTTATATTAGCTGAAGCTTAATCCTTTTCCTTAATTTCATGAGTTCTTTGTTCACGTTAATGAGTTAACATTGAAAGTGTAGTGATTGCTCCGCGGATCAAATTTTGGATCTCATATGACCTGGTTGATGTTTCAGGGAACCTCAGGATCTGGACATTAGTGTACATGAAATTCTCCCACGTCTATTCAAAAATCACTCATCGGCAAACATGTCCTAACATATAAGGAAACTAGATGAAAGGCCGGCGTAGGAGACAAATGTGGTTTTGTGGAACGAAACTCTTTTGGTGTATCATATAAGGTGTACGTGAGATTATGAATCTGCCAAGCCTTTTCAATTGTTAAATTTTGATGGCACATGTTATGATTGTATTGCTTACAATGGGAATACACCTACAACGTGTAAGTACAGAGTTAGATTTGAATGGTCACTGAAATCACTTACAAAGTTAATATTGAGCATAAAAAAACCGTTTAACTCAATAACAAACAATCAACATGTAAAATCATTCCTTCAGAAAAATGAGATTTAGTGTTCATTCTATTTGACAACATGCTCTTTGCAGTTCTTGTTTGGACTTCAAACCAAACCAAGTTTATATTGACAATAAACAAAACCACATCAATAACAGTGACCCCATATGTATGCTCGAGCGTTGAGATGTTCTTTGAGTTGGTTTATGGATTGGAGCGATAACAGTGTTATCTATTCTATCAGATCGAATGAACTTTCAAATTTATTGCTTTCGGCAATAGGTGTCTGTGAGCAAACTCATCTGGTTATGCTAGTTTTTATTTCTATATGAATTGCTCACGTATTGCTTGGTTGAGAAATGTGGTATTTATTGTGCATTTATGACTTTAGATTGTCTGTAATTGGATGATTTTCTTCGCTGAGTTTGAGCGTGAGTAACCAACATGTTAACTAATTGCTTATGATACATTGGATTGAATTTTACACTTCTCTCTTTAGCAATACTTTGACGGGGGCATGAGTGTCACAGTTCCACAAATCACCTATCTTTTCTATTTATTTATATTGGCTTTATAATTGAAATGGCAGCCTATTTGTATCTAACCCTTTTGATAAAGGACTTCCATCTGTGTGACATGACCTATAATTTGTTACTTGCAAAAATATTTTATTCTTTAAACATAATTAAATACCTTCCATGTGCCTCCCCCCAATTTTCTTCTAATTTCATAATTAACTACCTTCCATGTGTGCCCCTAGTGTGACGACCGTGGTGTCAGTTCTAACTAGGCATGGCGATTCTGCGTGACCCTACCCAACCTGTTTCATACCAAAATTCTCGGGTCAGCTAGCACCAGTAATCACTAATTTGATAGGGTGGCCCTTGTGCTCGTTCTTGTTACTCTAGTTGTATTTTTCTACTTTGCTTTGTGCGAGTTGCCAAGTTTCCGTTTCCAACCAATGTACGCCCATTTTCTGGATTCTTTTTCTGGTATGCGTTTGTACCTGTACACGGTCTAGCGAGACAGTAATCTCGCCCACTTGTCTTCTCCCTATCCATATAGAGAAAAAGCTCATCGACAAATTCTCCAACTCGTACATTACTGACGACATAGTGTAATCTTCCCAATTAATTAATAGCTGTAACTCTAGAAGGATATCCTTTCCGCCTTGAGACACAATATACCTTCTTTCCTGTCTCTATATCTCTCTAGTCTCTCCCGCCAACACCTTGCCAGCGACCTGCGGAGTTGTGATGAAGTCGTTGTGGGAGCTACGCCACAGCCAGTACTTCACCACAAGAGGGCATCCTCGAGATCACGGCAAGTTATTTGATTTCCGTTTTTTTTCCCGTTCCGTCCATTGCCCTCTCTCGCCAAATTCTATGTCAGGCGTTGCTTCTCTGTTTTTGCAAGCTTAACCACCTCCGTTCTTTATCCCCATATTTCTACAGGTACACTGCCCATGGAAGGCTCGTTCGAAGCAAACGTTCACACTAAGTTGCACAAAGTGATACTTTTATCTTCTATTTCCTTAATACTCTTTAGATATGACGAGCGATTCTTCAGTGTGAGCAACGATCCATTGATTAGATTCTCCACAGCTTAGTTTTCCATTGACCATACAATCGGGGTCGGATTGGGTTAGCGCGGGTCAGGTAAATCAAATCGGGTCTGGTCTGGTTGGGCGATACTGTTTTGCAGACAGTTTGGATTGGGTTGGGTTCAGGGTTTAGATCGAGTGAGCAAAATCTAATTGCCATGCTTAGTTCTAATCTTTGTTCCTCTCTTTAGCTTGTCTCTACCCCTTGTTCCCCCCACTGCCATGGTCTTTCCTTCATTACAAACTTTTGAGGCTATCCGAAGGAAGGGAATATTTGATAGGTGCCAATGGCTACTTGGGGGTAGAGGAAGCAGATGGTATAGGTGGTTAATTAGCATGTGGTTTGATAATAACTCAACCCTTTTTAAGCCGCCCCAGATCTGATTATCATTGCTTGTCTAAATTTGCTCTTTGTTATTTCTTGCTTTAATCTCCCCTGTTTTTCCCTTCCCATACTGCTTCGTTTACAAAACAATACCAGCATGGTTTATCAAAGTGAGTGTGAGCGAAAGGGGACGGAAAAGTGACGTATAGAGATGGTATGTTGAAGAAGAGTAGTGGTGGTGGTGGTAGTAGCACACAAATCACGATGATGATGGCAATGAGTCAAGTAAGAAGGGACAAATGTAAAAGTAAATGCGACATCTGATAGATCTTTTAAGAAATCACTTTTATTTAGGGTAAGACTACACAAATGATGTCATGCATATGTGTTTATCCACACACACACACACACACACACACACACACACATATATATATATATATATATATATATATATATATATATATATATATATATATATATATATATATATATATATATATATAGTCAGGCTAGTGTACATTCGAGTGTACCGAAGGCACCGTACACCTTAATCATTTTTAAAGATGTAGTAATTTTTTGAAAATTTTAAACTAGTTGATCTTCTTAAATATCTTAAGAACATACTCTATAATAAATTTTAGCTCATTTCGATACTTATAGGTCCTGCATCTAAAGGAGGCAAAAATCATGCATTTTAAATTAGTTTTGTGCGTCAATTTTGTTATCCTTGGATGAGTGACTTACACTCATCCAAATGAGCTCAAATTTTATATGCGGCTTATTATTATTGTAACCATGAAGATCAATGGATTGGATTTTGGAAAGACAAGGTCTAGATAGGCAAACACCATTGAGGTGTACGGTGTAATCTGTACACTCGAGTGTATTCTAGCCTGACTCTCTCTCTCTCTCTCTTTATATATATATATATATGTATATATATGTGTATATATATGTATATATATATGTATATATATATATATATATATATATATATATATATATATATATATATATAACCCATTCTCGATGCAGCTTCTTCTCCAACTTCCGCATAGAGCACGATGTCACTTCTTTCCTTACGGGATCCATGGTTCTCACATAGTTATCCATCTCACCCACCCATATGTTACTGGATCAATGAAATCTACTGCTGGGAACAATCTTTTGCTGGTGCTGGCTCATCCCGCTCTGATCATGAAACTCCAAATCTGACTTTGAAGTGGCACTCCCCAACCCCAAGTAGCCGATTGCCGACGAGTAGCCTATTGCCGACCTTAATATATATATATATACATATACATATGTCTTTTATGGGAACTTTAGGCATTTCTCAATTTTGAATGGATTGTTCTATATTTTCAAAATTAATTTGTTCACAATTTTTTATTGACATTGTTCGAACTATGGAAGGGTTTGTATGGGAATTGGCAGAAATTCTGGAGAATATTCTTTCCATTGGTCTTTAGGGATGAATTCTAATATAGAAGAGTTGGGATATTGATTTCCTTGGAGATAATAGGTGGCATGTCAGTAGCTAAACCTAGCCCTACAAAACCCTAAACGCTTACCACGGCTAAAGCGGGTGCAATGGGCTACCACTACGACAAGGAGGCCTCGGACCCTAGAACCCCAAGAAGGAAGACCCTAGAAAAATGTCTTCTGTATTCAAAATAGTCAAATGACTCATTCATGGTTCATAAAATGGTCTTATAGGACTAACTTACCAAATTAGTTCTTCTACATTTTTTGGAAAAATTATGGAGCTACTCGGAAAATATTCCCACAAAAGCTTAATAATTATATTCCATTATTTGAAAATTTAGACCAAGAAGATCTTAACATACTAAGATGTTGTTGTTCTTATGGAATCCCATGGATTATGCAATGGAAATGGGAAAAAGAAACTAATGCCTTTTTACCCTACCTAGGAAGGCAAGTATTGATTAAATGGTGGGACAAATTCAACATAGACCCA